>JAZKJV010011511.1:0-388299 GCA_037367405.1 Ottelia alismoides | reverse complement strand
TGTTGTGTTAGGTAGCCGACAACCAGCACAAAAATAGTCGGATCTTTCAACATGGATTTGCGCAGGAATCCATGTAGCTGATCCTATTTAAAAGTAGAGGGCTTTGCCATTTTCAAGCTAGGAGCTAAATTGATATAAAACTCAAGTTTCTTTTGACCTGATTTTGAATTTTATTCTACATTTTAATCATTTTTATTTCTGAGGGAATTTAAGTGGATCATAGTATATTCACATACATGCACAAGTTCATATATTCACTTTTTAATAACAAAATTGGAACCCATCTCTTTTAGTATGATTTGTATGAGAATAACAATCCTAAGAAGAACTCTAAATTCTCAATTCTATTTCAACCCAAAAAATCTAGTAAATCCAACATCAAAAGAAAGGATTTTGTTAAATAATACACCGATCTTCATTTCCACTTTAATTAAGTTGAATATTCCACTTTTACGGTTGATGCACTCTGAAAAACATCCAAAATATGTTCGTCTGAATAGTATAAAGAACGTGAAGAACATACAGAGAACATGACTAGATCCTAAAATGGAAAATTAAACAGAGTTTAAAATTTCCTTATTTGAAGTGATATTTCAAGGGCAATCTTAGCAACTTCTTAGCATATAGAAGAAACTATCCATATATACTCGAATATAGTTATATATAAAATACCTTAGCATATAATTATACCACGATGTACTTGATGTCGATGAAGAGCAAGCTTTCCTACCATGCTTCTTCTCTTCTTCTTTCCGACAATACTATGCTTGCAGGCCTTCCGTTCGTCTCTCTTACCCATTTCAATTTAGGTCTAGGATGGAGTATGGAAGGAATGCATAGATTTGAAGGGGACATCAGACATTTATAGGAAACTACCCTCTAGGTGAAATTCTATTCATCATCCTAGTCATTAATACGATCGATTCCTAAACAGACAACTCCACAACATAATAACATGACATCCTTGTCGTCATCCATGTCATCTTGAAAATCATGATCCAAATCGCTCATGCTTTTGTTTCATCTACATACGACATCGATGGTGCGAGGTAACTCACCTCTTTCTATTTAAAGAATCTCAACACACCACGAGCCGCCTACGTGGAATAAGAAATCCTTCAATCGTAGTAGAACTCTCTACATCTAAACTAAGATTACTTTCACGTTCCTTGGCCACCATTCATGATCTTCGACTTAATTGAAAGGTCTTTGAACTCATCCATTGCACCATTCAATGGTGGTTGAAGGGATGAATCCACGTCCAAAGATGGAGTTCTCTGTAGGATCGAAATTTCCAGCAACACTCTTCTCTTGCACCAAATATCACTTCGTGATCGATTCAGGGGCATTGGATTAAACATCTAATATCCCACACATGTACCTTCATGACCATTCGATCAAACTTGGCACGATCCGACGGCTTTGCATACATCTCACTTCAAGCCGCCAAGCCAATGTGGTTTGGATTGCTAAAAGCATCTCCTCGTGTTAATCAACGGCGCCCTATCACTTTGATCATCTACTTGCCCTTATGTCGCAACATCCCTCTCATGCTGCTTCATTCATCTCTGGAGACCTTGAATCTCTACAAGTCATTTGTCCAAGCCCTCGACCTCACCATGGGTTCTTGCCAAAATTGACTCAAAGTCACAAAGGTCCTCTCTTCTCTTCGGTATACTTAGAAATTTTGGAATGACTCGTTCAAGGTATGTTTTTTTCAACTTCCCATTTTTTTCTCGATGATCTTCCACCCATGACAAACCTTCCCCACATTCTCAGAGAAGTTTCTATGCACACACATAAATTCCCTGCCTCTTACCTTTACAAGTCTCGTAATATTTTGAGTATCGAATATTGAAAATTCATTCATTTTATTTCGAAATTAAAATGATAAGGATGTCATCTAAATAAAGCAGCATGAACACAATAGTGTTCCCATTGAGCTTATTGCATACATTTGATTCATCTGGATTCTGAAAGGAATCATAACACCTTATATAATTTCAATGAGTAGGACGTTCCAACTAGGAGAAGTTTGTTTAAGCCCTTAATTATGTTTTAGAACTTATCTAGAATATTTCATGTTGATAATTTTATAACTATTCTGGAAAATAGATAACTAAAATAGTCAAAAAAATACATAGCATATAACATTTAATGCATAAAAATATATTATTTTTGTAAGTATTGTATGCCTTTTGCTATCCAAAGTTGCTTTCTTCCTGTGATGGAAAAAATATATAAAGGAAGGAAATATGTGATGCCTATTGAAGAGAGAATATATTGAAAAAAATTGATATATTATGATTATCATTGCATGTTGAAGCAAGAACTAAGCTCATATAAATCGTATAAACTATTCATATTATTTGAAACAACATGAGTAACAAGTAACAACAAATAACTTAGCATGATAAAATCACTTCAAGCATCATGATCATCAATACCTAATAATTAAATCCATGAATTGGATGAAATTTTCAATACACAAAGGAGTAATCAACACAATGGTGACATGAGCTTGTTGATTTCTCTGGTCATGATTAATACAATCTTGAAGGAATTATAGTGTGGCTACCGTCTTCTAGTGCAAGGAAGAGTATCGTCGTATTCCCTAAACCTGATGGGAATTTAGTAAAGAATGAAAAACAGAAGGAAAAAGGTGTGATATGCAATGCAAGAATGAGAAATCAATGTGAGGTGGATGAATGAGATATGTTTTAAACATCTATCATTTAATATTTAGATTTTAATGCTTATATTATTAGATTTTAATGCTTATATTTTCTAATAAATATTTTAAAGCATCCTACGGGGACATATCTATTCTATATACTAAAACCTAGTTGTTCCAACTTTCTCCCTAATTGCTGCACGTGGTGCATCCAGCAATCCCATTCCGACCGATTTCTGGATATTCACCCACTTCCTCCGATTGACAAGCAGCATCCTAACCCCGTCTCTCCACTCGCAAATCTCTCCCTTCTCTCTCTTGCAACATCTCTCTCTTCTAACCACTTCTCTCTCTCCCTCTCTCTCTCCTAACCACTTCTATCTTTTTCCTAACGTGTCTTTCACCCTCTATTTTCTATCTCCTTCTCTCTTACCCCCTCAACAACATTCTCTTCTCTCTCTTATACCTTTCGTCTTCCATTTCTCTTTCTCTCACTATCTATCTTTCATATTTTTATGTTTAGACACATCCATACAATCACATCTATTTCAACTCATAATACATAAACTAGCTTCTTTAGAAATATTTATAGGATCTCTCTTTGAAACATATGTACATAATATTTTTGAATTTTATATATTTATCTATATTATTACATAAATTTACATAAAGTAAAAAATTAAACTCGGAACATGCATGATAATACATACCCACACACATATATATAATAACCCCCGAAAGACATTCATATTATTTCTCTCTTCATATTCCATGTTCTTTTATTTATAATGATATATATAGGGTTCAATGGCATTGCCCCACTGCCCCCGCCTCATTTTTGCGTAATTTTTATTTTTCTGCAAAAATCATCATGCATATCCATCCATATATCCATCCTATATGTCATTCAAATTTCGTTAAAAACATAGACTCCTATTCCCTCTATCTAGAACATGTTGATTACATCAATATTTAGACCGTTGAAATTACCTGTTCTACATGGATGACATATGAGTTTCTATTTCTAATAAAATCGAATGGCATATAGGAGGGATATATAGATGAGTATACATGGTGATATTTTACAAAAATTCGTAAAAAATGGGACGAGGACCGCCATACTGGCTACCCCAAAGGGGAAACCACATTTTCTCTATATATAGGGGAAAATGTGGTTGCCCCCTTTAGCTCCCCACCCTATTTTCCCTTTATTTTTTATATTTTTTGAAAATTTCTTCCGTGAAAATTCATCTCTATATTCCTATATTATGCTATTCAAATTTCGTGAGAAACAAAGACTCCTACGGCCTCCATCTAGATAGTCATTTTTTAACGGTCATAAAATGGTTGAAATCAACCCTGTCTGGATGGAGACCGTAGGAGTTTCTTTTTCACACGAAATTTAAATGGCTTAATATAGGGATATAATAATAAATATTCACTAAAAGAAATTTTCAAAAAAATAAAAAATATATATAGAAAAATAGGTGGGTGGTGGGAAGCTAAGTTATCTCCCCCGAGGGGATAATCCCATTTTACCCATATATATGTATATATTTGTTGAATATTATATATGTATTATATCTATTTCACAAAAATACACATGAAACTAAATGCAAATATTTAATTATATTGTCAGCATTTCATTAAATACTATATTTTAAATACGTAATAAAATATATAATAATAGGGGAAAATGGGGCTGCCCTTAGGGGCAGCCAATATGGCTGCCCCCACCTCTTTTTTCGCAAAATTTTTTAATTTTTTAGAAAAATATCACCATGTATATCCATCCATATATCCCTCCTATATGCCATTCCAATTTCGTCAGAAATAGAGACTCTTACGGCCTCCATCCAGACGTCATTTTTTAACGGTCGCATGATTTTTTAAATCGACCCTGTCTGGATGGAGGCTGTAGGAGTCTCTGTTTCTGATGAAATTCGAATGACATATAGGGGGATATAGGGATGAATATATACGATGATATTTTTCAAAAAAAATAAAAATTTTTGACGAAAAATGGGGCGGGGCAGCCCCATCAACCCCTAAATAATATTGCAGTTCAATATATTTATATGACCATATTTCATATAACGATTTTAAGCCACCTCATTATCACATATTCTAAATACCACTTCATTATATTTGCAAAAAAAATAGAAGAAATTTTTTTCCTGATAGTTATTTTAAAAATAATAAAAAGCCAAAATGGTTTTTTCTTAAATTTAAACTAAATCAAATATATATGTTGTATTTTTCTAAAAGCAATGGTACAAATAATGATAAGATTATATATGTATTTTTTAGGGTAAAATGGGGTTGTTCTAAGAGAGTTAACTTGGCTCTCCCACCCCATTTCCCCCATGTTTTTTTTATTTTTCAAAAAATACTTCTGTAGATTTTCATTATTATATTCCTATATTATGTCATCCAAATTTCATGCGAAACAGAGACTCAAAAGGCCTTCATTCATACGTGATCGATTTCAACAATTCTGTGACAACGTTAAAAGATAATTGTCTATATGGAGGACGTATGAGTCTCTGTCTCTCACAAAATTTGAATGAAACAATATAGAAATATAGTGATGAATTTCATAGATTTATTTTTCAGAAAAAAATAAAAAAATGTGCAGAAAATGGGGGGGGGGGTCCAAGTTAGCTCCCCGAGGGGCAACTCCATTTTTCACATTTTATTATATATGTATGCTCCCAGGTACATATCATTGTGATCCATTTGCCATAACCTTTTTATTTTCATTAGAGATTGGGAATCGATGGGCTTTCTATAGGACACATTTTATTGACAAGGTTTATCCCTACTTTATCGACTTTAGCAACTTTGCCAATTACTCGAGATTCACGATTGTTTTATTTCTTGATGTTAGCATTGTACAACGACCAAATATGATCATTTTCTTCTCGATACTTTTTACTTTTTTATCATGTGAGAGTTAGAATTAATTCCCATTTACTTACTTTTATCTATGGGGGGGGGGGAGTGTAAAAACGTCTTTACTCAGCTACAAAGTTTATTTTATACACGGGGGGGGGGGGGTTCTGTTTTTTCCATTTATATATATAGGGAAAAATGTGGTTGCCCCCTTTAGTTCCCCCACCCTATTTTTCCCATATTTTTTATTTTTTTTTGAAAATTTCTTCTGTGGAAATTCATCTCTATATTCCTATATTATGCCATTCAAATTTCGTGAGAAATAGAGACTCCCACGGCCTCCATCTAGATAGCCATTTTTTAACGATCAAAAACTATTGAAATAGGCCCCATCAGGATGGATGTCATAGGAGTCTCTGTTTCATACGAAATTTGAATGGCTTAATATAGCGATATAATAATAAATATTTACAAAAGAAATTTTTTAAAAAATAAAAAATATAGGAAAAATAAGGTGGGGGAAGCTAAGTTAGCTCTCCCTAATGCTCAACATATATATATGAGTAAAATGAGTCTGCAGGGTTCGTTTGGTTGCAGGGTTGGGCAAGGTTGGGTTGGGTTGGGTACTATTCACATGGGTACCCCCTCCTCACAGTTTACTATTCACCCAGCCCTGTGAATAGTACCCAACCATGCCCAACCCTGCAACCAAACGAACCCTGCAGACTCATTTTACTCATATATATATGTTGAGCATTATATATTTATTATACTATTTCACAAAAATACACGAGTCAAAATGAAACTTAATGCAAGCATTTAATAATATTGTCAACGTTTCTTTAAATACTATGTTTTAGATACGTAATAAAATATATAAATAATATTGCAATTCAACATATTTATATGAACATATTTCGTATAACGATTTTAAGCCACCTCATTATCGCATATTCTAAACATCACTTCATTATATTTGTTAAATAACTATAAGAATTTTTTTCTAATAGTTATTTCAAAAAAATAATAAAAAGATAAAATGGTTTTTTCTTAAATTTGAACTAAATCAAATATATATGTTGTATTTTTCTAAAAGCAATGGTAAAAATAATGATAAGATTATATATGTATTTTTTAGGGTAAAATGGGGTTGCCCTAAGGGATCTAACTTGGCTCCCCTACCCTATTTTCCCCATATTTTTTATTTTTTAAAAAATACTTCTGTATATTTTCATTATTATATACCTATATTATGTCATTCAAATTTCATGTGAAATAGAGACTCGTAAAGCCTCCATTCAGATGGGGTCCATTTCAACAATTCTATGATAACGTTAAAAAATGACTACCTAGATGGAGGATGTGTAAGTCTCTGTTTCTCAAAAACTTGAATGAAACAATATAGAAATATAGTGATGAATTTCCATAGTTTTAGTTTTCAAAAAATAAAAAAATATGTAGAAAATGGGGTAGAGGAGCCAAGTTAGCTCCCCGGAGAGGGCAACTCCATTTTTCTCATTTTATTATATATGTATTTTAAAAATAATATAATAACAAATAACAAAATTAACATATGCAAATTTAAATAAGTTACATGTACCTTTTGAATCTATGCATAAATTTACGAGATCATTCATGATGTTTAATTATGTTCTTCAAGTTTAATAATATAATAAATTAAGGACATCCTCCAGTGTCTAATTTAGTAGTATTTTTTAACAAGAATCATGTTTCAGCTTCTCAATCTTTGCAGACATCTATTATCATTAAGAAAATCTGATATCTCATTTACTCTATTTATTTAGCTTTTACTTCTTATTATCTTCATAAATTTCCTCTTAAACCTCCATCATATGATGATTCGTTAACACTCATAAAATTTGAAACTTCGATTTTTTTCATACTTCTCAACGTATACTACCATGACAAGTTTTCTATCTTTTATACTATACTAAAGCTGGAATTCTCTCAATAATTCTCGTTTGTGGGCTCCTTTCGTTCTAATACATGAAGTTAAAACTTTATAGTTTGCTTACTTTTCTTAGCATTAATAGTCAGTGATGCTTTGCTTTCTATTACTAGCTTACTGTTTATTATATTAACATTGAAAATTATACATGGGTATGATTAATAATATCAAATGTTTTTCACTATTGAAGTGATGAACACATTGATTTCAAAATTTTAAATCTTGAATTTCATATATGTAAGAACTATTTAATTACATTGTTCTACAATATCTTATGCATTTTATATTTTATTAAATTAGTTTCTGCAAATAATTTTCGAATTCACACTAACTTTCTGTTTTATAAATTTCATAGTTGGTGTTAGTTGGATCTAAATCGAAGAAACCTCGGGGGAGAACTGGATCAGGTTTTCTACCCGAGGGAAGGAAAGATCCGACCCGAGTCCGGTTAATTTTATTAAGCAAGCACCAACTTGTTCTCCAACCAAGCCGCCATCCCCCGGAACAGGATCGAAGATTCAAGAACCAAACCCCGATCTTTCCTTCAATCTCATCGTCGTCGTCATCATCACGAGAGAGAGAGAGAGAGAGAGAGAGAGAGAGAGAGAGGATGTTCTTCTTCTTCGCAGGGGGAGTGGAGCAGCAGGCGGCGAGGATCCTCAAGGAGGGAGCGGGGAGGTGCATGCGGTGCGGCTCCGTGGCGGACCTCGTGGAGACGGAGAAGGTCCTCAAGCTCTTCTTCGTCCCCGTCTACCGCTGGCCCTCCAAGGATGCCTTCCACTGCCGCGACTGCTCCTTCCTCTTCCCCTCCTCCCCCGTCCTTCCACCGCCTCTCCTCGCATGCCCATCTGCGCCCGCGAGGTCGACCCTTCCTTCCGCTTCTGCCCTTTCTGCGGCTCCTCCCTCTGATTCTCATCTCGTCTGATCAGAGTCCTGCTGCCCTAAGTTTCTAGAAAGACAGTTACGTTATTTGTGACATTAAGGGCCTGTTTGGTTGCTGGGTTGGACTGGGTTGGTCCAACCCTGGTTACTATTCACAAAGGTACTACTTCCTCCTCACAGATTACTATTCACCCACCCCAACCCAGCTCAACCCAACTCAGTCCAACCCAGCAACCAAACAGGCCCTAAAGGTGGTGGATATCATAGAGAAGCTTCAGATGTACTCATGAGTTTTTTTGAGCAAAACGGATAAAGGGGATCTTTGTGTCGTCATCCATTGTATATTATTGCATATATACAGTAGAGTTTATTTTAGTATTTACCATCTCACCACTTCTGTACAAGAAAACTGTAGAGGTGCATAGGCGTACCATAGAAGTGCCTGCGTGTAATTAAAAATTGAAGTTGTTGCATATGGGATAGATCTCGGTAAAACCCTTGCCGTTGGTAATATGGGTCCAAAGCTTTCTCAAAGCAGCTTGATGCTCCATCCATTAATTTTGCATAGTTTTTCGTTTTGCTTCCTAATGGCCATGGAAATACCAGAAGCCATGCAGAGGGCGCCCAGAAATTGCATCCATTATTAAGCCCCTCGGAAACCTGATACATTATCCACAGCAATACCCAATAACAAATTGCTATAAACAATGGCCAATGGCCTTTGAGATATTTTAGGGCTATAACATACAGAATCACAAGGTAGATCTCTTCAGGTAGACTATTATCGCAACGCCGGTTAATAAAACTGCACCTGTGAGAACTCCGGCATGAAGAGGAGTCAATCCACTGCCTCTACTGGATGTCTTCGTTTCTAGCGGCTGTAGAGTTTCCTTCTTTTTATCCGATCTCTCCAGGTGAAGTCTAAGTACCTGAAAATCAGGTGCATCGGAATTATGTTATGTATGCATCTCGCATTGAACATGGCTGATTTTGCGATGTTATGGAGGCAAGGTCTCGGATAGAGTAACTTGGGGATGACAATACAGGGTTCATTTTATAACCTACTTGAAAGTTTTTCCTTGTCCCACTACTATGAAATGAGAAAGCTAATCAATAATATACAGAATTTTATATAAGGGTTAAATTGAGTATGCTCCCTGGGAGCATATAAGAGAATGTTTTTACCTTTCTTTCCGCAATTTTTTTTTATTTCAAATTTTGTGTAAATCAGAAGTTCATAACACTTCCATCTGAAGATGGTCAATTTCAACAATTCTGAAACCGTTAAAATTTGGCAATCTTAATGTAGCGGATAAAAGTCTCGAATTACGTTGAATTTTAAATGATATCATGGTAATATATTGTGATCTAAATTCCAACAGGTTCCATTTCAAAAAAATTACAGAAAAAAGGCGGGAGCATACTCATTTTTCCCTATATATAATGCATGTTCCGCCCAGATGTGGGGCACCTTTTAATGCGGAGGGATGAATCTCAACTAAAGGGACGGATGTGAAATAATAATAATAATAATCAAGCCAATCACTTTAGTACTCTATAAATTAAAATCGTGAGATTAGATTATCCAACAACCAACAAACAAACTGGCGTAGCTGTTATGATTTCCCACTCTCTTTACTCGTCTGCGCAGTATTTATATGATACCCTATCCTTCTCCATGCAGATCTGTCCGAACTTTGAAGAGCAATTCACATTATCTTAGAATTTTGGTAACGTCTAGATTTAGAATAACACAATTTTCAATCCAAATTGTGAGTAAAATCATTATTGTTTTCCTGCAGGGGATGGGGAATAAGGTTTATCCCTCATTATTGTTTGGTTAATTTGAAGGATATGGGATAATACTATGGTGAGAGATATAATGTATGACATAATCATAGCGTAACCACTTATTCCGAGATATGGGGACGGTATCCCACAGTCAGACGAGGCTAGGTAGGCACTGAAGAATCTGCCAAACTTGAGCGAATTCTTGCTAACCACTACCAACTCTGTTATTGAGAGTGGAATCGGGGACACTTACCTTCAAACCGGCTATCCGTGCTTGATGCACGGCTCCAACAAGATCACTGTCCGTCAATAGCAGAATCTTGTCACCTTCATCGTCTTCGTACTGCAAATAAGGTTCTCAGTGAATAATATAGTGTTAAGCATGCGGGATATAAAAAAGATCAATGTTCTCGGGCATCCAAAACCTAACCAGAAATTGGATGTTCTCCAAATCACTTTCTGCCCCTGATCTTTCTTTAACAGCTGTAAGAAGTTCAGCTAAACTCTCTGCTCCTGCACTACGAATAAGTGGGAAAAACCACGGTTATTATCAGTTTTTTTCCAACTTGTGAAGCTCCCACAACTTTATAGTTTGGGGAAATGAGTGATAGTACTCACCGCAACTAAATCTATGCATGCGGCCTTTTTGGTCCTCAAACTTGAAGTAGAACAAATTCCCCAGACCTAGGGGAGGATATGTTGATCTCGTTGTTTCCCCGCTCTCCGATGCCATTAAAGCAGACAATTCACTAGCTCATAAAAACACACATCAGATATGAAAGCTAATCATGATGACCAGCATCAAGAGGAAATATTCATGGCGATACCTGCGGGTTTCACTTTCATCTTCTGGTGATTCCAAGAAAAGGGCAGAATCCCAAAACTTCTGCATCATTGAGTTTGTCATGTTACTGGCAGCTGTAGGTCCTCCTTCGGCCTAATAGAATAGAGAGCTTAATGTAAAAACTTCATAGAGAAAATCGATCGCCAAGTATCTCAAATTTGTTGTTATTATATCTCAATATATTTAAAAATCTCCTATCAAGTACTCTAACATTAGACTAGCACAGCAACTATATGATTTTTTCCATCTATTTTAGGAGTGGTAAGAATAGTTAAATATATAAAAAAATCACGGAAAATTGAGGCTTGCATGAGTAACATCTCCGATTGAGTGGATTAGTTCATGTAGATACACCGCAAGCATAAGTCATAATCCATATCTCATCTGAGATTTCCTCTTTATGCAAAAGACACCTAGTACAATCAAGCAAAGTCACGGGTTTGTTGGTCAAATAAGTAAATTAGCAATAACAATATTACTAAAAATAAGAATGACAACACCTATCTTCCGTCCAATATACAGATGTCAAATGATCATTCTCCTTGTAATCCAACAAAAAATGAATCCTTAAATTGCATTCTACAAAATCATCTTCGAAAATAAACTACCGGCCTTATCATTTATCTCAGGTCACTATTTTTTGCAAGGAGACATGTTGCTTAAACAACAAAAATGAAGATGAGATGCGATACAACATCTCATGGTATAAGAAAGAAAGGCAACAACCCTAAAATTCCCATCCTCTACATGCCGAAACAAAATGAGATTTGGACTACTAATTTTAAATATCAACTTTAAAATATAAAACTCATTCAATGATTTGTGCTTTGTACAATCAATAAGACAACATACCAATATACCACTAATAACATTCACATCCTTATCACAGCATGAACTTTTCAATATAATTCCAGTCACAACTTTATCAGCACAATGTTCATAACTAAAGCACTTTCAACAACATGGCGATGTGAAATTCAAAGTCAGATTGAAGTCCAACCTCGTGCAAGAAGAACCACTTTTACAAGGTTTAATTCTACAAATTAGATGAATGACCGAAACATGTTAACATGTTAAGCACAAATCAAGGCACGAATGCCACTTTGGCTAACACGCAAAAAATCTTTGAAGCAGAAATTTTATGATCTACACTAAAGTTCACATGATAATAGAAAAGAATTAAGAACCTGTGGAGGACACGGAAGCACATCACCAAAAGCAGCAGCAAAAAATATAATAGAAAGTGTGTTGATATGAAAAACATCACAAAAAGCAGCAATAAAAAAACATACAATAGCAGATGCGTTGATATGGCATGTTTGTTCATATGACATGCAAAAAAGACATTAATTATAGAAAGTTCCATGAAATCCGTAGCAGGCATCATTATCAGGGACAAGAAATATGTAGTGGGTATGTGGATATTGTGGAGGCCAACTAGATGCAAGAACAAACAAAAGAATATAATAGTCTAGATTAAGAACCAGGTGAACGAATTGGACAAAAGACCAAACCTACCTTTCCATGAAAAAAAACAGGCTCTCTGCAAGAATCCACAAAAAGAACAAACAAAAGAATATAACGGAAACCACCCTCCAAGGACGTCCTCCAAACCTCAAATCCGTGGAGGGCCTGATTTGAGAGGTCACATCAAGGGAGATATTTATGGAGCAAGATCAACATGAATCCAAGGCCATATGCACCTCGCAAATTGTGAACTCTCCCTCACTCAAATTCCGATGATCTCATCTCTGCTAATCCATCAATTGGGCAAAATCCTGGGGATGTTTCACATATTTAAGCAGAAGAGAAAATCATTGTCTAGACCCCTTTTTCGACCCCAGAGCTCGACCAAAAATTGGCCATTGTTGCCTCATCCTGAGCCATCGTGAAGGGCCGAGGTAACGGTCACAGAGTGCACCACCCTATATCGAGTAATCTTTTCCAGAATCTGAGAGCTAACAACCCCACGATAGGCCTCAAAAGGGACCATGACAGCAATGATCGAACAAAGCTCCCTCTGAAAGTTAGAGGATGATTCGGCATCCGGAGATGACACATTTAGATTTGCAGATATTCCATAAATGTCTAGAATCATCACTCCAAGTAACCAGAGGCAACTCCGCTACTTTCCTCGCCAAAGGTGGTCCAGAAAAAATATCTGCATCAAACTCTCCAGCTTCTAATGTATCCACAATAACAACTTGTGCAGCAACCTGAAGAAACCGGTATCGCAGCCAGTCACGTGGTACCAACCTGCACCCACTGGACAGGCACCTGGCCTTCCAACCATCTAGCTTCTGCTCTATCAAGTCAAATAATGGCTCTCAATATGTATGTCTAAGATTTCACCAGACAGATGCAGGCCCAGGTACAACCAAGCTAAACAATGAATGGGAATGTCCAGAGCTCTCCCACAAGCAACTACACCCCCGTCAAACATATCAAAAGTAAAGAACCAAGAGAAATGGCATATCCATCGATTCATCCACTCATCCTATCAGAATAGAACTTAAGCATTTAAAGCGTCCTTCAAAATACAATGCAGTTCAAGATTTTTTTTTGATAAACGGTGGGATGGGCCTCCTTTAGAGGGCCATCCAAAAAATATATTATAAATAAACTAAAAACTGATCACACCAGCCAAGACTCGAGGAAGGCTCCGGCATGCCTAGTACATTTTCGGAATAGAATCTCGAATCCTAAAAAATCACACTGTTTCTACCCAGCCAGAGGAACCAAATCGTTGCACAAATCTTCGATCTCCCAATCTCTGAGCCCGACCACTTTATGCAAGAGTCCCAGAAGCTGTCCTTGTTACACCAATCTAGACCTGCAATTGCCACATTTCACCAAACTTCAACTGAATCGGGGCATTTAAAGAATAAATGATGCACATCTTCAGACGCTTCACCACACCTACTGCATATCTCCGCACTCCCTAGGAAGAGCCTTGCCCTTCTAGCTGCCGTCAACACCCGCTCCCTTCTCAGTAGCCAGAGAAAGACCTTTATCCTAGATGGGATCTTCCAATTCCAGATCATAGCGCAGTCTCTCGAGACCGAAGTCTCCACAAAGGAAGGTTGGGCTGCCAAAGCCCTGTAATCCTTTCGCACCGAGAAGAAGCCATCTCGCCAACCCCATGAGTCCCTTCCCTCCCTTGGACCAGCGCAGTTGGAAAGTCAGTCAGACAGACCCAAAAAATCTTCCGCTCGCTGATCTGACAACTCAACCACAAAGCTAGGTGTCCACGAACCGTTTCCCCACACATCTGCCACACTGATGTCCTTATCTGAAGCAAACGCAAATAATCTCGGGTAAAGGTTGCAGAGAGCACCACTTTCTGTCCAGTTGTCTCTCCAGAAGCGAAAGCTATGTCCATCTCCAAGCGAAGGTCGCAGATGGCCCGACAAATCTAGAAAGATCGAGCACATCCTCTCCAAAACGTAGTTGTCGGCCCCCCACCTGCCGCCTGGACCACCAGGTTGGAAGAAACACCGTAGATCGACCTGATCAGAGTAAAGCACAGGTCCGTTCCAGGACCTCAAATCTTACCTACTTCGCCAACAGTGCCTTATTCATAATCTCCAGCTTCAGAACTCGCATGCCACCCTCTCCGGTTGGCGTAGAGACCAAGGACCAATCCACCAACGCTAGACCCTTGTCGCCATGAGATGACGACCAGAAGAAATGTCGCATCAAAGACTCCAGCTTGGAGCGGACCCCCACCGGTAAGGTCCTCATAGACATGAAAAAGACCGGAAAGGCTAAGAGAACGGCCTTCGTTAGAACTAGTAGCCCGTCCTTAGACAAGAAAGCAGCCTTCCACCCAGAGAGCTTCTTTTCCATCTTCTCCACTAGAGGCAACCAGTCGACCTGACGCATCCTCCTTGTCAGAAGAGGCAGACCCAAATAGGTGATAGGCAGGGATCTCTGTGGTGTTCCAAGTACCTCGCTGCAAGCCGCAGAGTCTGCCGTCGACATGTTGAAGGGAACGAAAGCCAATTTTGCATCGTTCACCCGCAACCCCGAGAGATTGCCAAAAATGTCAAGCACCGCCTTCACAGCCCTGCACTCATCTTCCCCGCCCTCAACGAAGAATAAGGTGTCATCCGCTTACTGCAGTAGAAGCACAGAAAGGTCGTCTCTAGAGTACCTCTAAAGAAACCACCCTCCTCTGCCATAGTGGCCATAACCGCCAGTGCATCTGCCGCCAGGACGAACTGCAAAGGGGCCAACGAACATCTTTGTTGCACACCTCTCTGTGGCTGGAAGTAGCCACCTTCCTGTTTCCCATTCACCAAAATCGAAAGCAAGGTGGTAGTGATACACCTCTTCATCCAGTCAATCTAGATATTCGGGAAACCTCCTCACCAAAGATGCCCAAATGAACTTCCAACACACACTGTCATATGCCTTCGAGAAGTCCACCTTCCAGAGAAAGCCCATAGTTCCTCTTCTATTCCAATCCGCGGCCATTTCCGCCGCCATAACTACTCCATCCAGAAGATGGCGTCGTGGTATAAATGCCGACTGTAAAGGAAGGACAAGATCGTTCAGGACTAAACGTAGACGGTTAGCCAACACTTTGGATAAAATGAGGTAAACTGTATTTGACAAGGCAATGTGACGAAAATCCTCCACCCTCTCTACCCCCTCCCTCTTTGGCAACAAGAATAGCAGTGCTTTATTAAGCTTCTTGATGCAAATCAATATTTTGCGCGGCGACGGAAAATAAATATTTTCAGGGTGGAATTTCGGTGGAGAAGAAATGAGAGTAGTTGAGAAGAGAAGCTCGTCGGGAAAACGAGGGGTTTGGAGGAGAAAAACGTGAAGACCACGTAGAGAGAGAAAGAGAGAGACGGAGATAGAGATAAATCTCAAATTTCATATATTCTGACATGTCTCAATAACTAGTCTATCATCCTTTTATATAGGAAGGATGAGATTACAAAAATAGAAACTCAAATTCAAATTCTAACTAATTATCCTAATTTGACTCTAACCGACTAACTAACTAATTTTGAAATTCAAGTTAAAACTAACTACTTTTGAGATCACAGACGATCTCTTTTATTTGACTAAATTACGACGACTCATAATAAACGTAAATAAAATTAACGGATAAAAAGTAGAAAAATGTGGTCCTATTTATCCATCTCACGCTGCATCAACTCTCCTCCGCTTGAAAAAATCGTCTACCGACGAATTGCTGGATCTTCATGTGCTGTGCCGGAGAGTCCTTCCTGAATTCATTGAATAATTTGCTCCAATTGCGTAACCTTTCTCCTTAATTCAACATTACGTTGATAGTTCTGTTCAATTGGAGGGCGTCCTCGCAAATTTTCTACCCCTTCATTTAAAAACATTCCATAACATAATGTAACCTCCAATTGGCACCTTTGATAAATACTTGTGGGATGAAGGGCTTCATGGCAATTGTTCCCAATTAATTTCCAGTTCTTATTTTTGTGGGATTCGAATGCTGTCAAAAAGAAGTCCAACATTAGGGTTACTCGTTCTTCTCCATTGCGGTGGCGGTGGCGGTGGGGAGTTCGTCTTCCATGGCGGTGGATGAATGGCAAAAGGAGGCGACATCGGCGACGATGGCCCATGGGGGACGAGCAACAGGGTGGTGGCGATGAGGGCAACAGGTAGCAGCGGTGGGGTAGGGGGAATAAGGAAGGCACAAGAATGGGGACTGGAGGCGGGAGCGTTGGAGTCGGGGATGGGGCCTGCTGGGGAGGGGATAGCGACAACGGTGGGGCAGGGGGGTTCGCCGAGGAGGTGCGGGTGGCGACGGACTGGGGCGATGGAGCGAGAGTCGGGGAGGCCTGGGTAGGCCGCAGTGGGGCTGGGGTTGAGGGGGTCGCGGCGGGAGGGGAATCTGGGGTTGTGGGAGGGGGCACGGGGGTTGGGGGGTGCATCGCAATGGGTCCTGGGGCGGTGGGAGGGGGTGACGGGGCGGGGGCAGGGGGAATCGGCGATGGTGCATAGATTGCGGGAGGGGGCGCTGTGGTGAGGGGATGACAGCGGATGCAGGGGCCTGTGTTGCAGGGGGTGCGTTGGCGGTGAGGAGGGGAAATGGCGGTGGTGGTGAGGCAGGGAGGGTCGTCGAGGAGAGCACGGGGGATGGGGGTTGTGTCGCAAGAGTGACGGGGTTGGGAGGGGTTTTCGGCGATGGTGGGTTGTGGTTGGGTTCGCAGGTGCAGGGGCTGGGGCTGGAGGTGCGGTTGTGGTTAGCGATAGAGGAGTTGGGGGGCTCACCAGAGGTGCGGGGAAGGCGAGGCGGGGCTGCAGCGGGGATGACACCGTTGTCGGAGGCGATGTCATCGATGGTGGCTGATCTGAAGTATCCTGGACTGCAAGCATTTTGTTGAAGACGATGATCTTTTCGTGATTTTCTTCATCGTGGGTCTGTACAGCGGCTTCTACGATCGACGACTTTGATTTGACAGCGCATAGGGTCTCGAAGTCAGCCATCCAATCGCGAAACTTTGACTGGAAATCAAGTAGTATGCCCATCATCTCCTTGCCGTAAGCTTCTTCGGCTCACCGTTTACGTTCCGACACATGATGGTGTTTCGTCGCATGTCGTCGCGAATGTCTGGACGGATCGTCAGATCGTGAGGATGATCCGTAGGCCATGCTCTGATACCAAATGATGCAAATCAATATTTTGCGTGGCGACGGAAAATAAATATTTTGAGGGTGGAATTTCAGTGGAGAAGAAATGGAAGTGGTTGAGAAGAGAAGCTCGCCAGGAAAATGAGGGGTTTGGAGGAGAAAAACGTGAAGACCACGTTGAGAGAGAAAGAGAGAGACAGAGATAGAGATAAATATCAAATTTCATATATTCTGACATGTCTCAATAACTAGTCTATCATCCCTTTATATAGGAGGGATGAGATTACAAAAATAGAACCTCAAATTCAAATTCAAACTAATTATCCTAATTTGACTCTAACTGACTAACTAACTAATTTTGAAATTCAAATTAAAACTAACTACTTTTGAGATCACAGGCGATCTCTTTTATTTGACTAAAATTACGACGACTCATAATAAACGTAAATAAAATTAACGGATAAAAAGTAGAAAAATGTGGCCCTATTTATCCATCTCACGCTGCATTGATGCATAAAGCAATTTAGCGATGGCGGAAAAAATAAATTTGATCGGTGGATTTTCGGTGGAAGAAGAAAATGGAGGGGTTGAGAAGAGAAACACGCCGGTTGCGCGAGATTCGAGGAGGAAGAAACACGAAGATCGCGTGGGAGAAAGAGAGAGACGAGAGAGGGATACATCTCAAATTTCATATATTCTGACCTGTCTCAATAACTAGTCTATCATCCTTTATATAGGAGGGATGAGATTACAAAAATAGAAACTCAAATTCAAATTCAAACTAATAATCATAATTTGACTCTAACCGACTAACTAACTAATTTTGAAATTCAAATTAAAACTAACTACTTTTGAGATCACATGCGATCTCTTTTATTTGACCAAAATTACGACGACTCATAATAAACGTAAATAAATCTAACGGATAAAAAGTAGAAAAATACGGCCCTATTTATCCATCTCACGCTGCATCACTTCTCCAGTCCCCTGTTCGCTCCCCTAAACTCAAGCAGCATGGCCATGACATCATCTTCCAAAATATCCCAGAACTCCCTAAAGAAAGAGATCGGGAAGCCATCCGGACCAGGGCACCCATCGGCGTTGAGATCGAAGACCGCTTCACGAACCTCCATTCTTGTAAAGTCTGCCACTAGCGCCTCCCGCTGGTCACCACTAGGGCATTTAGCCCCTCTCCCAGACCAAGTATCCCCCGAAGACGGCAAATGCCTGCTGAAGCTCCGAAAATGACCAACAAGCACCCTCCCGATCTCCCTATCTCCGAGTACAGTAGCATCATCAGTCCTGAGCTCATGAATCAGGTTTCTCCGCCTTCCGCTCGCCACCGCATGGAAGAAACGAGTGTTCGCATCCTCTTCTTTTACCCACTTCTTCCTGGATCGTTGGCGCCACTCTACCTCCCTACGCCTGCCCTCTTCTATCACCACTCGATGCGACGAAGTATGCAAACTCATCTCCTCACTGTTCAGGGCACGGGTGTCTTCCAACTCGTCCAACCTCGTAATCTCTGCTACTGCCACCTCACGCCTCTCTGTTATGCTTCTTCTCACCTCTTTTTTGTGTGCCATTAATCTTTCACGCAGCATCTTAAGTTTCCTAGCTAATCTCTATGTCGTCGAGCCCTCCACCTGCAGGGATCCCCAAAACTAAGATACCAAGTCCCTGAAATCGTCATCCAACAACCAGGACCTCTCGAATCTGAACATCTACCTAGGGATCACACCCCCACCGGAATCCCAGCAAATGGGTGTATGATCAGATCTCGATCTAGGAAGAGCCCTAGCCATAGACAGAGGGAACTTCTCCACCACCTCAGTTGAGACCAGGAATCTGTCCAACCTCGACCTCGAGGAGACACTATGCCAAGTGAACTTTCTGTTACCAACATCCACCACCTGCAACCCCAGATAACTGACGCACTCCGCAAAACCATCAGAACATGGGTCCCTTCCAACTCGGTCACCTGGGCGGTCAGAAGCAAACAAAGTCACGTTGAAGTCCCCACCGACCACCCAGGAGGTGTCCGGAAATCTCCTTCTAGCCGCCCACAACTCCTACAAGGCCTCGTTGTGTTCACCGCCAAGTTCCCCGTAAACAGAGGTGAAAAGAATCCTGCCATCTCCAGACTTACAATCAAGCAGCACCGAGATAGATCTGAAGTCCACACTTTTGCCGGCAAACGAGAACAAATCTTTATCCCATGCCAGGATCAAACCACCAGCACTCCCCACAGAAGACACCGCTCTAAACTCCGACAACCTAGAGCCCCCCACCAATCTCCACAAAACGAGTCCCACCTCGCCAACTTTGACTCTTGTAAGAAGGCCACAACTGCACCCCACGAACACAAAAGCTCCCCCACTGTCTTTCTCTTCTCCATGTCCCCCAACCCCTGCACATTCCACGATACGAGCTTCATTTAGACCCACTCGGAGGGTTTTGGTCGGCAACGAGACCCCAAGACATTCCGCAACAGGCACGTGAATGTTAGCCACTGTGTTAACCCGAACTGGATCCCCACTTTTGTAATTCCAAACCATCTTCCTTGGAGAAGTGGGTGTGTCAACAACTTCTGCCTCGCGGGAGACTAGGTTCCCCCCCTTGTCCTCTAGTTCTCGCTTCAGCCATTGCCTGGCCTCGGGCTTCCATCGCTTGCGCGTGAACAGCAGGAGCGGGTCGGTCCGCATCCTCCTGCAGTCCCCCCCAAATGCCAATCTCCGTTATCTACGCTTCCACTTAGTCGCGAGAATGCGTTGTTCCGTCTTATGGCTCCGGGCATGAGTAGCCGCGCCCGGAACCGTATCAAAAACCTGTAGCCCATCTCCATCAAGAGGCGCAGCATCACGAGCCCAGGTTACAGGGCTTCGAAGCACCAAAGGTGGTTGAGACTTGTCACCCAACAGATTGCCCGGAGAAGAGATGGTCGATCCTATCTAATCAACCATCAGACAACCATCCCCTACCTCCCCCGCGGAAGGCCGACGAATCTGTGAAACCCTGGGAGACGGGGATGACCGAAGCGGAGCCGTAGACCCGCTAACCCACAACCCTTCAACACCCGCCACTCCATCAGACACAGAGAAGCCCTCAGCGCCAGAGGGCCCCCGGTCTTTCACCTACAGAGAGGCACCAGGCGCCCCAGAGGCACCAACCGCTCTAGAGGAAAGGCCATCTGCAGACCCGGGGAACTACGACGCATCCACCTCTGGGAGCAAAGATGGGTGCCCGCCGGCCGCCCGAGGTCAAAATCTGTGCTCCAAACGCGCAGGCCACCGGATCAGCAGTCGGGTCAGCCCGACCCGAACCCGTAACACTTAAATAGCTAGGAGGGCAGAAACCAACAATCGAATCTGGAAAGGTACCCGAAACGTCCGCACGCCTCGCAGAATTCGAAGAGGTTCCCGCAATCACCGCATCTACCACTGGCAAACTCGAGGGTTGGCCCATTGGCTCCATGCTTGCAACGCGGGAAACCTCAACAGTCGCTGGAAAGGGACCCGCAACACCAGCACACCTCGCAGAATTCAAAGAGCCACCCGCAATCGTCGTACCTCCCTCCCGCGAGCCCGGGGGATGGCCCATCGGCTCCACGTGTGCACCGCGGGGAAGCCCAACAACCGCTGGAGATCCCGCCACCGACGGTGAGCCGGACAACCTAAGCGACCGCGTTACCAGCTCAGGAGACGGCTCCTCGACCCGGGTGAGGCG
Source organism: Ottelia alismoides (assembly GCA_037367405.1). Classification (NCBI taxonomy): domain Eukaryota; kingdom Viridiplantae; phylum Streptophyta; class Magnoliopsida; order Alismatales; family Hydrocharitaceae; genus Ottelia; species Ottelia alismoides. The sequence goes on along the minus strand of JAZKJV010011511.1, from coordinate 366,891 downwards.
GAGATGAAACACCACCCTTCCAACATGGAAGAAATTCACCAGAGGGATCGAACACTCATCGCCCTTGATCGAGGGGACCACTCCCCAGCTCTCTCCAGGTCGAAGGCCCGACCGAGGAATGTCCTCAACCGAACCAAACTTACACAACAACATACCTCACAGTGTCCAGCCTCCGACACCGAATCGGAAGACCCTAGATCTCCACGTACCAGACCGGAGAGGAAAGCAATGCCCCACCACGTAGACGGGGCCGACGCCAACGAATCGACTATGGGAACATCATACTTCCCTTAGAAAGAAGTCCTGTCTCCACCCTCTCCACCCCTCGGACACATAGCTTCGTTTCTGACAACCAAAATCCATCCTCACCACACCCGACCCTTCGGTCGAGTTCCAACACTTCCATTACCTTCCGCAAATCCTCGTTGGCTCCCTCAGCGATGAGGACACCATCAACAGGGTCCCGCGGGACCTCATCGATCTCCATATCTTTCGAGCATGCACAGTCGTCCCCTGGTCTGTTGGATACAACAACTGGGTAGTCTCTGTGGATGTATCCCTCCTTACCACGGTCGTAGCAAACCGCACGCTTCAGCGAGCACCACCACGCAAGGTGGCTGTGAAGGCCACATATGAAGCACCAACAACGGGAGAGGAGATCATCCCACCCAGCTTTTTCCTTCCCCGCTTCTCCAACAGCCCTTCTCACTCGCCCCGTAGGGCTCCCTCCATAAGCCACCTCCTGCAGTAGTGGTGTTTTCCTCGATCGTCCTGAACAAGCCCCGGAATCGCGATCTCCAACTCCGGAGGCGGGGGGTCTTTTTCTCGATCCCCCCCTCCCAACCCCAAGACCCCAAGCTACGCCATCGTTACTATTTTCTACTCCGAAATGATGGTTTCTTGAAACTAACGCAGTTCAAGATTTAACTCTCACATCGCTAAATTTCTTGACAATAAACTTACCTTAAATCTCTAGCTAGTGATGCAGTGCATGGGAAGAGGCATGTCACTAGCTAGGTCAGTCAGAATGGATTCGACCCACATCATCTCAATCATGGATTGAAATTTCAGTTTCGATAGGTTATGGGTATCAAAACTCCGCTATATGTCGATTTCCCATATTTCAGTCGAGATGGATTGAAATATCGGTGATATTTCGACATATCGACCCATTTCGATTGAAATTCATGGTTTTCAGTACAAAATTTCCCGGATTTCGACCGATATCGACAAAATTTCACGACCTATATATATCAACGATATTATCTTGTGAGATTGATTTTACTCCTTATTTACCTATTATCAATATTAAAATAGGGTATGGTGTGACAAGGTGGGTACATACGATGATTCTTCTACTTGGGGAGCTTCCCCCCTTTGGGTTTAAGCAATGGAGATGAAACAACGCTATAGCTTCTAGATATCTGATATAGATAGTTCCTTTCATTCGTTTGTCATTTATCTTCATAAATAGATGCATCTTTACTGTAAGTCTGTAGTTAATTTTGTAATTCATTAGAACTTTGTCCACAACATTTATTTCTATGAACGAAACATTGTCTAATTAATCATTATCTATATTTTAGAATCAAATGCTCATCTATTTTATGGACAAAAGATGTCTTCTAAGTGTTGTTAACTTAGTTATTTCGATTTTCATTTCCAGTATCTACCAACCACCTCGACAATATGTCTAATATGATCGATATGGTACTATATAAGGTATACAAATGAGAGATATGTGCGATATAAGTGTGCATTTGTAAGCTATTGTTGTTTTAAGATCTTGGATTGGATGATATCAATTTCCACTATGTATCATCCAAGAATCAACATTTACATCGATTTGGTCGATATGACCGATATGTGCTATATAAGGGGCATATATGAGCAATATGTATGATATAAGTGTGCATTTGTAAGCTATTTATTGTTGTAATAACTTGGAAGATCTTAATTTACGAAAAATGGCTTTTTGAGCTATTTCGACATTTCCACTGAAACGATCGAAATTTCACCAAAATTTCAGTTTGGGGTGGGGGTGCAAAATGAAATCGAAATTGAGATTTCAAACCTTGATCTCAATGCTCCCTAGCATCGTAGCTCTGTATTCTGACACAACACTAGATCAGAAGACCATGATATGCTTCTTGCTCTTCTATGACACCTAAAAGCTCCCTATGAACATTGCAAAGCTATGGCAGATTTATTGTCCTTGGAGCATCCTGCAAAGTTTGCATATGCACATGCCGTGAGGTAAGGGATGTCCCTCTGCTAAAGAGCAATCCAATATATGGAGAGGACTTCAAATACCTCAGAATCTTGTGTATTGCATTCATGTGTGTTTGTCTCGGCTGCTCTAAATTGGCTAACTTTGCTCATAATAAAGGAGATGTCTGGCTCGGTAATGGTCACATAGAGGAACTTCCCATGACATATGTATCTTCTCTTGTCCACCTCCTTTGTATCATCATCATATAGCTTCATGTTGGGATCCAAGGGAGTAGTGGCATGTACGCAATCTACCATGCTTGTCTCTAAGGGAAGATCAGTAACGTACTTCCTCTGGGACATCACAAGAACTCGTTGGTTCCTGGCGAACTCAAGCCCTAGGAAGTATCATAAATCGACAAGGTCCTTGGTGATAAACTACTGTCCAAAGAACTCCTTAACCACACTAATACCCTACACATCGTCTCTGTAATAATGATATCATCAACATAGATCAATATAACAACGATACCTCTATGAGTTCTCTGAACAAATAGTAAATGATCAGTACTCGATCTCATGAAGCCCTACTACTCTATCAAGTCCGAGAACTTCCACAACTATGCACCGAGACTCTGCTTAAGGCCACAGATAAGCTTATGAAGTCTGCAAATCTTTTGTCAATCCCCCTTAACAACGAACCCATGTGGCTACTGCATGCAGATTTCCTCCTATATAGAAATGTAAGAGGCTCTGGCTTTAGCAACAACATTAGAATGGCCTACAGGAGTACTAGTAGTGGCGACAATAGGACTAAGAAGAAACAACAATATCATTCAACTTCTAATCAACAATAGACACATAAGTGGCAGTAGGCTCAACCTGCTCGACCACACGAGCAGACACGTGGCAGCCATGCTTCATATAGCAGGTCTCCTCTGGGTGATCATGCCGATGACAGTAAGTGCATGGTCCATGCTAAAATTCATCTCCTTCGTCATGGGCACGATGCCTTCTGAATTGAGATGTATCTCCTCCGTCGCGAGATGCGGTCATCACTGAGGAGGTGGTAGTAGATGGGATCATGATCTTCTTAAGACAACAATAAGCTTTCTCCATCAGAGATATAAATGCACCCGTGAGGCGCTGGGTGCATGTTGCATCAAACTCAGGGTTTAGAGCCATCAGAAAAACTCCAACAGCCGATGTTCCTGTACGCCATCTGTTGCTCTGTAGATGTGGTCACGTGCATGATGTTGTGCAGCTTGTCGGGCATGCCTTGAAGCGAAGAGTAGGAGTGCAGAGGACAACCATTCTGTCTGGTCGTGAAGATGGCATATAATGTAGCTGGAGAATCTTGGCCCCATCCTCCGCTTGACCATAGGTGGCGGCAATGATATCCCATATTGTCATGGCAATGGGCTGATGCAAAATATCATTGGCTATTTCTGTGGTAAGAGTCATCCTGCTTCCACGAAGCATTCACCCTAGTTTTTTCAATTGGCTTCGATGGTGTCAGAATATGCTCCTTGTTATTGCACTACATTAGGGTCATAAACTCCATGGACCATAACTCGTAATTGGTCTCATCCATTTTTACAATGGACATGGGGCCCTTGAAGTCACCGAAGGAGGAGAAGTCACCCTTGACTACTGACATGATGATAAAGAGGTCAAGAACAGATGTTGATGGGCTGTAGACTGATCTGAATGCATCTATACAACCATATGAGAATTGATTGTGGGTGTAGACTTATATTACAACCATCTCCCTCAAATCCAGGTCCACACTAGGGCCAACGGAGTGATTTATTGGTTTGAAATCACCCTTTTCCGACTAAAATCAGGTCTCTCATGATCCTCGGACATAGAAGAAGCACCGAGGAGAAAGGCAAGGAGGTCCGCGAGACTCTAGGTGGCGTCGAAGGGGGCTTAGTGGCGCAAGGAGAGGACCGGGAAGCCATCGATGAGCCTTACTCAGAACTAGGGATCACCGCTAGGGTCTGTCGACGGTGTTGACGACGACGTGATGCCTTAGGTGATGCGGACAGGGTCGATAGGGATGTCGCAACATCATTGGTTGCTGCTGGGGCATCTCGTGAGGGCTCGTTGGTAGCGACGAAGCTGACGGCGATGATGTAAGGGGGGCGCCAATGGTGGTGGCGGGCACGCGCGAGCGAGGAGAAAGGGCTGACGAGTGGGGAAGAGATTAGGGCATAGGGCTCCGATCTTGGACCATCGCTCTAATACCACGTGGAAAGAGAATAGTGACTTATTCATGAGACCATAGGGTTCTCTTATATTAAGAGGACAAACCATGATGGTTAATATCTCTCTCAATAATTGCTATATAAAATAGACACCCCTGTCTACTCTAAAATCCTTTACAGCTCTTGGTACATTGTCATAACCATCTTTACATCAATAAAGACCACTTAAAGGTCCCTTCTTGATATGCATATCTTCATAAATATTCTCTGAAGTCGTACATAACCATCTTTACATCAATAAAGACCACTTAAAGGTCCCTTCTTGATATGCATATCTTCATAAATATTCTCTGAAGTCGTACATAACCATCTTTACATCAATAAAGACCACTTAAAGGTCCCTTCTTGATATGCATATCTTCATAAATATTCTCTGAAGTTGTACAACCTCCGCTCTAAACCTATCAAGCACAAACCAAGTTGGTTCTCTAAAACCGCTGAGATTTGCCTCAACCTCCTTTCAATTCCCCTCTCCTATGACTTCATTATTTGACACATTAATTTACATTAGTTTGATAGGGCTATAGACTTCCTTCAAAAAAATACGGCTATAGTTATGTTAATCTAGTTTATTTATATCACAATACTTTTCTCCATAGTTATTTGGCCTTTTCTCGCTTCACCAAGAAATATTGAATAATTTTGTAAGCAAAATGATACCATCCCTAAAATCTTCGAAACATCGACAAAAAGGCATTTAGCGCCTGGCTTTCGTGAATTTCATTATTTGAAGCCTCCTTCGCCTTACTCTTGGAATTAATTTATAGCAAGTACGGTTTATGAGAACTAGAGTTTGAGGGCTCCCAAAGGATGATCTTGATGATAACATTTTTATTAAAAGCTTACAAAAATATTTCCTCTGCCTTCACTTTAGATCTTCACTTGTCACGAACATTCTTCCCTTCATGTCCTTCATGCAAATTTACATAAGATCCTTGATTTTCAACTCACTTATCCAACTTGATAACATCTCTTACACCAACTTTTTGTTACATACATAGATGCTTCTAAGCTTCTTTTCCGAAGAGTGGTGTTGATCTTTTGCAAAAAAACTGGCTTGTAGGGTTCCAAACTAGGTCAGATTCCTATGGCTCCTAAAGCTCGTATTTATTATGAGGATACTATAGTGGATGAGGGGTAGTCTGTCGATTGGTGGGAAGCTCCTCTATCTCACCGTAACTAGGCCCGACAACTCCTCAACGGTTAGGAAACTTAGTTTGTGAGTAGCTCTACACCGACCAGTTGGGATGTATCCATGATGGTCTTGAGATACATCAAGGTCACTGTTGGAAAGGACTATTCTCCACAGCATGGTCGTCACCTCCAACCCATGGAAATATTTTAGCATACCCATCTTCTCAATCACAAGGTGACTGTCAAGCATCCGTTTTACTTATTCAATCCCATGCTCGTCGTCTCTAGTTAGAACTATGTAATCAACATGTACCAACATAGTTAAATTGGACTGGCAGATGGCAGTGGAGATTGGAGATGGTGGTGATGGGAGACATTGACATGGGTTAAGAATGGATGAGGCGATAGATACGATGGGTTTATGATTGAAGAAATATGGAGTTAGTGAGGGGAGTTGGGAAGAAAGAAAAAGTGGGAGTGCTCTCAGAAGTTTGTCATTTCTTGAGCACAAGAAAGGGGAGAGGAGAAATAGGCAACAAGTGCTCTCTCCATTCCGTGCCATCGCCAACGGGTGGAGAGATAGAGAAGTTTCGGAGAAGATGAGTATAGCATATACGTATGGCAATCCTGAGCTTGCAAAACCACGGATAATGTTCTTATCCTGTATGTCATCACGCTACCAAATGTGGCCTAAGAGAACAAAGCATAGACCGTTTGTAGTACTATTTGTGATATCATACTATTTGTGATGCTATATTCCAGCTTCAACTTGCAAAAATTTTCACTAAAGGACTTCCAAGAGGTATCAAGATTTTCTTTGTAACTAAGTTGGGCATGATCGATAAATACACACTTGTTTGAGCAGAAGTGTTATTAATCTTTTGGTTTCTATAATTTTTCCCATGATTTTCTTTTTTTGCAACACCTTTAACCTATAAAAGAAGAAATATTGTTTCATTGTGATACAAACTTTGATTTTTCTCCTACAAATCAAATCCTTAAATTAATTATTCTTAAGGATTATTAGTATTAGGAGCTAAATGTGGCCCCACCAACATACACAAGTCTCAATCCTAAGCAACATGCGACTAAACAAGAGATCAAGCCATAATTGATTTTAGTTACTTAGATCCAACCATGATATATAACTCTCAATGGTTTATGTTATTTCTTATCACGCAACTGTCGGTGGAAATGAGTAAAACTGTTTATTCCATAGAACCCTTGGCTCCCTTATATAGAGAGAACCTATGGGTAAATTACATAAGAGTCCAGAAGAAAAATAGAAAATATGAAACGGTACATAATAACATAACATAATATAAATCTCTACATTCCCCCTCAAGATGGAGCATAGATGTCAATCATGCTCAGCTTGGAAGAACATCTCTGAAAGGGTCCTCTGAGCAATGGCTTGGTAAATATGTCGGTAGTCTGATCCTTTGAACTAACGTGTGAAGTAGAAATCAAGCCATTCTGGATCATATCTCTAGTGTAGTGGCAGTCTACTTCGATATACTTTGTTCTTTCGTGAAACACTGGATTGTTGGCAATAAACAAAGCTGCTTGATTGTCACACTGAAGCTGCATGGGTAAAGGTACATCTATATGTAAGTCTTCTAATACGGCTCGAACCCACATCATCTCCGTGTTCGCTTGCGCCATGGCCCTATATTCAGATTTAGCGCTAGAGCTTGCCACAACAGTTTGTTTCTTCCTTTTCCAAGAAACCAGAGAGCTCCCCACAAAAACGGCAAAGCCTGAAGTAGACTTACAAACCTTAGGACACCCTGCATAATCTGCGTCTGCACAAGCTGAAATAGATAAATCTGTGTTCTTTCTAAACAACAACCCTGAGCCTGGAGAAGACTTTAGATACCTCAGTATCATGTATATGACATCCATATGAACTTGTCTTGGTTGCTCCATAAATTGACTCACCCGACTTACTGCAAAAGCAATATCGGGTCGAGTTATAGTGATATAAAGAAGCTTACCCACCATCTCTCTATATCTTCTCATGTCCACTTCTTCAGTATCATTGTCATACAGTTTCATACTTGGATCCATAGGAGTGCTCGATGGTCTACATCCAACCATGCATGTTTCAACCAGAAAATCTGTAATATATTTCCTTTGGGTCATCACCAGACCCTGTGCATTCCTGGCAAATTCCAACCCCAAAAAATATCTTAGGGTACCAAGATCCTTCGTGACAAACTGACGGCCCAAGAATGCTTTTGCCATCACTACTCCCTGAACGTCATCTCCTGTAACCAGAATATCATCAACATACACCATGATGACAACCGTACCTCTAGAATTCTTCTGTATGAACAACGAGTGATCCACATTTTATTTTTTGAATCCCTATCATTTAATTAGGTGGGAAAGCTTCTGGAACCACGCCCTTGGACTTTGTTTAAGGCCATATATCGCCTTGTGAAGTCTACACACCATATGATTCTCCCCCTCAGCAGTGAACCCCAGTGGTTGTTGCATGTAGACTTCCTTCTGCATATCTCCATACAAGAATGCGTTCTTGACATCAAGTTGAAATATGGACCAATCACGTATCACAACAACCGATAGAAGAATGTGAAGAGTAGAGTGCCGAGCCACTAGAGAATGTATCCAAATAGTGACTCCACACCATAGGTTTGTGCGAAACCTCTCGCAACAAGTCTTGCCTTATACCGATCAAGACTGCCATCTGCATGGTATTTAACTGTGAACACACATTTGCAGCTAACAATAGATGCGCCTGATGGAGCGGTAACCAGGCTCCATGTACCACGGGACTGTAAAGCATGCATTTCTTCTTCCATAGCCAATCTCCAGCAGTCAATTTTCATAGCCTCTTGATAAGTTTGTGGTATCTCCACGGAAGACAAAGCCGCAGCAAACCTCTGAAAATCACCTGTGAGACGGTGAAAGGAAACTTGGGAAGCAAATGGATAAGACGCGCAAGTCTGTTTCTGCTTCCGAATAGCAATAGGAACATCAAGGTCACCATCCACTGTACTCGATGGTGCATCCTCCTCCTGCAACGAAGAATCCTGCACATGCACATTATCTGACCCATCATTACTAATAGCATCTGAACATACCTGAGGCGTGATGGATGCATGACGTATAGTCTGAGAAGGACCTGACCGACGTGTATAAAATTTAGGTAATGGTGGGATAGGTGGTTGTGGAGGTAGTGGTGGTGGTGGTGATGGTGGTGGCATGACAACTGGAACTGGATTGGACGCAGGTGGACTCAGACTAGGAGGAGGAGGAACATAGACATCATCATTAGATGTGGAAGAGACCAACCTGTCACCTGCAGGGGAGAAGTACACAACGGACTCAAAAAATGTAACGTCAGCACTGACAAAATATTTCTTGTTTATGAGGTCATAACAACGATAACCCTTCTGAGTCCGAGAGTAACCTACAAAGACACACTTGACGGCTCTAGGAGAGAGTTTGTCAAGTCCATGAGACAAGTGGTGAACAAAGGCAACAGTACCAAAGACACGAGGAGTAAGTGAAAATAATTCCTTATCAGGGAAAATAACGGAAAGAGGAATTTTCTCACCAAGAACAGAGGACGGCATGCGATTGACCAGGTAGCAGGCTGTAAGGACAGCATCCCCCCAAAAGGTGATAGGCGCACAACTCCGGATTAGCAGGGTTCGAGTGATATCAAGGAGGTGACGATGTTTTCTTTCTGCCACTCCATTCTGTTGAGATGTGTAAGCACAGGTGATTTGGTGAATAATACCTTTGGACGAAAGAAACTGGGAGAGATAACGAGTGCAGAATTCCAATGCATTATCCGTACGAACATATTTGACAGTAGAAGAAAAAATATTTTGCACTTCACTGATAAGATTTTTAATAACATCCCCTGTTTCAGATTTATTTTTTAAAAGAAAAACCCAAGATACACGAGAAAAGTCATCAACTACAACTAGATAGAACATGTTTCCCTGATGATCAGGTACATGATAACCGCCCCGCATCCTATGTTAATTCGGTCAAGTTAATGTCCAAATTAATTTAATATGTCTTCGTTGCAGTCGGATACGAGGGGCTAATCAAAAATCACTTTTAATTAGATTGGAGTCAATTTCAAGCGGTGAATTTTTTTTACTTGGTAGTATCCAAGGTCGAACTCAGGGAGGCATCTGTCTCCTTAGGTAAATTTTAGCAAAGTCCAAGTGTGTGATTTTCGAGAAGTCTTTTTTTTGTTCTTTTTTTTAATTTCTATGCAAGACACATGCAAAATCAGGCCATCGTACAGGTTAAATCAGAAATGTGGTCAAATTAATTCCAAAAATTATGAAACTTGGCCAGATTATGAATTATGATGAAATTAAGCTACCTTAATTTTTTTGGAATTTTATGATGCACGGATAATAAAAAAATGCAGACTTTAGTGAAAATGACTAAACCAATTTTAATAATTACCAAACGATGATATTTTTCAGAAATAAAATTAATCCAAAAAGGTCTAGTTAAGAGCTATCCAAATCAACTTAAATTTCGTTAAAATACTTCACGGTTGATTAACTAAAAATCGATTAAGGTTTTCACTAAATAATTTTTCTATGACAAACTACACGTGCAACTGATATGAATTTTGGATATGTTGTAGCATAAACTTAGATCTACCAACTACGATTTTTTGGAGATTTTTCGATAAGCAGACAATGCGCAATAAATTAAACAATCAAAGTGGACAAAATATTGCAATTTTCCACCAAATTAATTTCAATAAATACTCTGCAAATCAGAAAAATACAAATAAGTGCTAAAATGATAGAACAAGAGTTATGCTACACAATGCAACTTTCAGAATTAAAAATGGATGACAGAATAACAAAATAAACGTGCAAATGCAAGGGTGTGAATGCAATACAGAGAAAAGAATTATGAGCTGAAATAAAGCACAGGGACTTACATGCAATAATCGGAAACTTGATTTTTTAAAAAAAACTTGCAAAGGGGTGCAAGTGTCCCCTTTGCAAATTCCCTTTTTTTTATTGTGCGATAGATGTGCTCTGCTTCTTGCCTTGAAACAGGGGATCTTCACGCGGATGGATGGAGCTTCACGCGGGCGCGGGGAGGAGGCTGGTCGTGGCCTGGAGCTCGGTGGTCGCGCGACGAGGAGATGGCGGCGACGGCCGGTGTTGGAGCTTGCAGCAGCCGCACGTGCGCGCGCAGTTGAGTGGCTGGGTGGACGCGCGTCGCGCACGCGCCGCAGTGGCGGTGAAGCGCGCTTGCGGGCGGCGCGCGAAGCTGAGGTGCTTCGTGAGCGGAGGACGATGGAAGGCGCACACCAGGTCGCTGCCGGAGTGGTTGGCGCGCGGATGGCTGACGACGGCTGGAGCGGCGCGTGGGCGCACGAGGAGGGTTGCCTGGCCTGGCTAGCGTCCGCGCGCTAGGTAGCAGTCCAGGAGGCGGAGGCCGACGCAGTTGCGGCCCTGGATGGCGTGGAGGGGCGGACCACGGTGCCGCAGGTGGCTGCGGGGACGAGTGCCGGCTGAATACTCGAGCTGCTGGCTTAGGTGGTCCTGCTAGCTGGGCGATGACACTTGCAATGAAGGAGGAGGCTCGAGCGTGGCTCGGCAGTGGTGGAAGGAGGACCGTCTACCTGGTTTGGTGGTTGGCAAGGAGGTGGCTGTAGGTGGAGTCGGATGATGGGGTGTGTGCGTGTGATGGTGAGGGGAGGAAGAAGAAGCAGGGGAGATTCACCACCTCCCCTGTCTCTCATGCATTTGTTTAAGTGGGCGTAAATAACCGATTAATTGGTTGATGAAAATTCCTCGAAAAATTAAATAAAAATCACCGTTGCGTTCGCAACGTGTGATTTATCCGTTGAAGTGAAATTGGTTTGGTGATTCTGTGATCGGACGAGGATGAATCGAAGAGAGAGATAATGAAATGAAATGAAGAAGAAGGAGGAGGAGAAGGTTACCTATAATGTGGATGGGGAAGGTGCCTGTGAGGAGGAGCTAAGCTGCTCCTGTCGTCGCTCAACGTGCGGCAATCGGAGCTCGAGCAGGCCTCGTATGAAGCTTGCAGCGACGAAGGTTATAGCCTCGCCAGATCTCGCCAAGAAGGAGTCGTCTTCGCTCGGAGGGATCTCCTGGAGCTGTCACCTTCAGGGAATGTAGAGCTGGGCTTCTTCTCTCAAGTGGCGGATGGGGATGAATGGAGGAGTGGAGGAGATTATAAAGATGAGATGGTGGAGGTTGGAGAGGACATGGAGAGAGTGGGAGAGATGGGAGATGGAGTGGAGAAGATGGGGGTGGGAGTGGTCGAAGATGTGGCCTCTCCCTCAAGTTAAGGGAGAGTGGAGGGAGGAATGGGTATTGACCGTTGATGGAGACCCTCTCATCCAACGGCCCAGGATAAAGGAGAGGAATGGTATAAGTGGGTGAATGAGGAGGCGACATATGGCGACTCCAGGAGATGCCATGTGTCGCTCCGAGAAAAATCCTCAACTAAATACAAAGAAAAATCAAAAAAGAAATAATAAAAGAGATTAGATTAAAAAGTGATCAACACGAAAGTTGCTCGTCTCGACGAGATCTACAACTTTCGTTAAGGGCTGAAAATCAAATGAAATCGTCTGTGCAAAACGTATTTTTGGGTGGTACTTTATAGATATAAAATACCGCATTTTATCTTTTGTGTTATTTTTTCATTTTTAATTAAGAGAAAAATCAAATAAAAATAGAGAAAATATGAGGAAAATATTTACAGCTTAATCTAATTTTTTTGGATTTTTAATAAATGAGAAAATAAAAAGATAAAATACAGGGGCAAAACGGTCAATATGCACAATATACAAAAGGGGCCCAAACCCAAGTTTTGCATACGAGCTCCGATTTTGATGAAATTAGTCTTGTTTCGAAGGTCTCTGAATGTGTATTACTTTAAAAGTGAGTAGACCTTATTCGGAGGTTGTATGAGAGAGATATGTGTATTTTAAGGTCTAAGGTCTTCAACTTGGATTCGGGTTTTATTGGTCAATTTTACAAGTTAGTATTTTTTAGATATTTTTCCTTTATTAGTGTTAGTCATATATACACTATGGAGTTGATTTTATTGGATTTGGAGTTAGTATAAAATAAATACAAATAGGTGAAATATGGTGAATATACAAGTGATTTGTACAAGTGAAATTTGGCTTCTTATTTTATGCAAATATGAATGCTAAAATGCAGATGTTATCAATGCATGCATGAATGCTACTTATGCAATATAAGTGGAAATATGCAGCTATTTACTCGGGAACAAAGCTCTATTTTCAACTTTTAGAGTGATGAATCACAGATTCATCAACCCCCTATACTTAAACCTTGCTCGTCCCCGAGCAACTAAATGAAATGCAAGAGTGAAATGATTTTGGGTTCCATACCAAGGTCATGAACAAAAGTTGAAAATGGAGCTTAATTCGACCTTTAGATTAATTGTGTGGCGGAACCTTATTGGGATCTGAACTTAAGATTTAACAGACTTCAAGTTCCACAAGTCTTCTATTCAAGACGCCTCAATAGTCAGGTCAGAACAAATCTTCAAACGCAAATTTCTGATGACTATGATTCTTACTTGTACTGTGTAAGTGAGATGTAACTCTCCACATCAGAAATAGCTCAGAACCAGCCTCCTCTAACAAGGTAACTCAATAACCCGGTCCAGTGACTCTTTCCTCGAGGAGCGGGGTATTCCCTTCTAAGTTCAAGTGCGACCAGCTCAAGAGGAGGGGGTAGAGAAAAGAATAGACGGTAGCCAGTGTAGCTACCTATCCCGGGATGCATGACCAGTGTAGCCAAGTCATCCAGCTGCAGACTTCTTTGCTAATATACATACTCCGACAGGTATTATTTTTTTACTTGGACCTGTCTGATTTTTTTGGAGTTCTTGCATTTTTTTTCTTCTTTTCTTTTTTTTTCCTTTTTTTTTGGAACTATATACAATGTGCAGCATGTACATCAGGACTTTTTCCTCTTGAGCCAGTAGACTATCCCTCTTTTGAAGCATTATTGCAACCCACGGCGTCCTGTCCTCAGACTTCAACACCACCAGACTAGGTTGAGATGCACTACCCTCCCTAGAGGAGGACGGATGTTTCCACCCGTGTGCTACTCCAAGCTAAAGGATTCTACCTCCTTACCACCTCATCAATGAAGAGCTACGTGCATTGTGCTTGTCCAAGTTAGGTCATTATCTAAAAGAATCCTGCGTGTGCACGAGATATTATACTTAGACTAGTCAAGATGACATGTGAACATAGACTTGAAGACTCAAAGAATTAAGTCACTTGACCTGAGAAATCTTAACTCCAGTTCCTATAAGGTTCCTCTGAAATTAGGTGGATTAAGGTCAAATCAAGTCCATCCTCGATATCTACTCATAACTTGGTTCAGAACCCACTAACTTTTCACTTTGCATATGCAAAATATGCTGATTAGATGTAGATGTCATGCTATGAAGATGAATGAAAATGCAAGACTCTTTTTCTTTTCTTTTTAGATGCAGAGATGATATGCAAGAGTAAATAAGAAGCCTATTTTTATTTTCATTTTTGTTTTGTTTTTTTTTGTTTTTCAAAACTTTGGTATACCTCCAATGTTACAACAATTTACAAGAGTTTTATAAGTATTGTACAAATTATACAAGTGTTCATGTATTTTACAAGAAGATTTTTTTTCATTTTTTTACAAAAGTTTTACAAGTGTTATACAACAATTTTTTTTTCAATTTTTACCCACCCGTAATTGTTGAAAAATATATACAAAAAGTACGTGAAAATACACGGAAGTACGAGCTATGGGTAACGTATATATGTAATATATACACGCCCCCCTATACTTAGCGTGTGCTATGTCCTCAGAGCACGAAAAGCGAGGAAAAAGACATAGCTCGTGCTAAGCGTAGGAGAGCTAAAAGAACAGAAATGTAAAGAAGTCGTCCTGCCCCCCTATACTTAGGCTCTACCAGCCTAAGTGTAGAAGAAGATCAAAAATGGGGCGGACGAGGTTAAGAGGGGAAGTGGAGGGGTATATACACGGCGGGCATCGGTCCCCTCTATACTTAGGCTCTGCTCAGCCTAAGTATAGGACAGGAGTGAGTATGAGAACCGATGTGATCTGGAGGATGTACAATGAACAGTGAAGAGACTCGGGTCACTCTCCCCCCTATACTTAGGATCTGATCATCCTAAGTATAGCCATAAAATGAAATGATATGGAGTCGGGGTGAGTGATTCGAATCACTGGAGAGGGAGAAAAAATATATAAAAGGAGAATTGAGAAAGTACAAGGATTAAGAAGGTTTGTGACGAACCTTCTTGCGGACGCGAGGAGGTGGATAATATACATATGTGTCGCTGTCGGAATCGTCCTCAGATGAATAATAGTGAGGTGTAGGGATCGTCCAACGTGGGTCGACACATGGCTGCTTGCTTAGATAAGGCTTAAGAACAGCCGAACTGAGCTCGGGAAGGTTCTAGTGGTCTCAGTCGGCTTGGCATTATTGGGCTCTTGTGTCGGATCATCAAAATGGCCAAGACAATCAGCAAAAATCATGTCCGACTCAATGTCAGCTTCTGGTCGTGAGTCCTCCTTAGAAGTTGTCACGGTGGTAGTGCAAGCAGTTGAGGAGGTGTGGGGAGTCTCTGAACCAACGGTCGTCCGGACAATCGGTCTCTCATGTGTAGTAGAAAGGTGGGACTCATCTACCTCTCGATAGTCACGACTGTCAGCGGATGTGCGGGTCACCTTAGAGTAAGGTGTATCAAAGAATGGGTGAGGTCGAAGCGCTCCCAATGCTGAAAAATCGATCTCCCGAGTCTCGCAATCTATAGTCGCCTTAGCCAAGGCTAAGAACGGCTTCCCGAAAATAATCGGAGACTGGATAAACTCTCCTCGGTGCTCGATATCAATGATCGTGAAGTCCACCTGGAGTAGAGCACCTTGGAAAGTAACGATGACTGAAATATTTCCTCTCGACCGTTTGATGGATCGATCAGCCAGCTGAACGATCTCTCTAGACTTTCTGATTGGCTTGAGTTTGAGCTTGTCAAACACAGAGGTCGGGAGGATATTTATCGGGGAGTCATCATCGATTCTTGCATGGGTGAAGATAGTGTCTTTGATTTCACATTCAACTCGGGGTAACCGCTTCACTCTGCGGCTTTTGGTCTTTCTCCCCATCACCAAGGAGGTGGCCATAGACACTATGTGTCTTTCAGTCCTTGTCCTCTTATTGCCCGACCTCTTGGGCATCAATTTACTTCTCACAAATCGTTTGAGGTCGGGGAAGTGATCTATGACCTTTATTAAGGGAAGTTTGAAAATCAATTCTTCATCGAGTGCTTCCCTTAAGGTAGGATGCAACTTTTTTAAATCATTTTCAATTTTTATGGGAGTTTTTGGTTTTTCAATATTTTTGGTATTTTTGGTGGATGCATGATCAAACTCTGGATTGGAGGGTAAGTGGTTAGTAGAAGAGGGAGGTAGAATGGACTCCAGCTGTACAGACGGTGTGGGTTCCCTGATGCTTGCTCTGTTTTCAACATCGGATCTACTTACTTCCTTCTCCACTTTCATACCTAGGCTGGCAGATATTGAGTTCAATATTTCCATGACATCTCTCAACTCGTTACCAAATGATTCATTTTTCTTAATAAGTCTAAAGATGTCATCCTCCAAAAAATTCTCATGACAAATCATGGGAGAGTTCTGCTCAATTGGAGGATACTGCTGAGATATTGGGATCTCATACTCAACATACCTAGACTCTGGCATATAATTCTGGATCGAGTATGGACCATCTAAATGGCAAATATCGGTTGAAGCCTCATATGATGGAGTCAATGAAACAGGGACTGATAAGTCTAGGTCATGAGTCTAATCTTGTGAATGTATAGGCTCTTCGAATGAAGGCTGGTTAATGGAGGCTTGATCACTAAAGTCAATCAAGTCTGGAAAATCATAATGTACAGGCATCTCCATTCGGATTGTTTGATCGACCAAGTTATGCCCTAAGGTCAAGTCGGGATGTGTAAATGTAAATTCTTGTATGGTCCCTACTTGAGGTGAGAATGAAGTATGTGGGGGCATATAATTTTGCCAATCATCGATCTCAGCAGTGGCTTGCTCTTCATTCAATTCTTTGATTCCAGCAAGCTCTCGAGAATAAGGACAGTCGGCCCAAGATGGAAGTCGATCCGGGGTGTTAGAATATGGAGTAGGTGAGAAATGCGAAGAAGTGGAGAAGTCAGTCGAAGTTCTGACTTCATAATCGAGTTGAGGTGGAACCGACCACGGGTAAGGGTCTCCCGTGGATGGCGGAGGATACATGAAAGAAGGAGAAGGCGAAGATGAACAGTATATGGTCGAGGAGGATTGACCAGAGGTCACAGGGTATGTGGACCAATATCCCGACATCTTGAAGAGGAAAGGAAGAAGATTGATGTAGAAAACGTGTAATTACACAGGATAACGCACACGGACAAACACAAAAACAAACGCAAGAGCAAACCCCGAGTTCATACTCAACACGGTGAAGGACCCGAAACCGAGTCCAATTAATCTTGTGGTTTTTAAGTGTGATTTTTCAAGCAAAAATAGCAAGGATTACGCGGCCTATAGGGAAGTCGGCTCAGAGCCGGATGCGTCTTCCCTGTTTAACCTGTCGCCTAAAATACCGTCGGTCCTTCCTTTCTTCGCTCATATCCCAAGTCGATGGATTCAATGACCACACCCCTATCTACCTGCAAGCAGGCGGAGGCTGACAAGGCCGGAACTTCACCCCGGAGGGTTACTGGCAGCTTGTCGCAAAGTACCGCAATTTCGCCCCTATCTACCTGAGACAAGCGGAGGCTACTTGGTACTAGTCAATAAATCTGAAATTATTCGACTTGTGATATTTGCTAGGATCAGTCAGAATGTGATATGGGAGGCGGGGATTTGGGCTCTGCCTTAAGGTGTTCACACACACTCAAGTACCCTCACTCAGCCTGAAAACAAGGTCGGGGATTAATCTCCCGCAAACAATTTTCAAATTTTATTCCTCTTTTTTTGGTCAATAATGTTAAGCAGTCCCGATTTTAAGTTAAGTTCTCACTGATTAAGTCAACCACACAGCATGCCTATCGGACAGTCCCAATTTCCGTTTAATTAAATGTAAAAATCAGAGGGGAAATCGAGAAAAGTCAATGCAAGTTAAAATAATGATGTTATGCTGAGTTCAGGAGACTTACAGTGATCCCTTCGCTTTTTTATGCATGATGCAAAACAGAATTGAAAACTTTATCTAAATGCAAATGCAGGTGATGAAAGCCGCTCCTACACAGACAGTTCTATTAGCGTGAAGAACATGTTAACTTGGCTTAGTACTGCGATCGAAGTGCGTCTTTTAAGTGAGTTGTGTGGTCCTAATGATTACGAGCACAAGCAATTCCTAGATTGGCTCGGGAGCCGCTAGTGCAAGCTAATTTACATTCATCCACACAACACACGGGGACACAGTTCCACTATTTTTACACGCGCGAGATCCCAAACGGGAACCGCTGGAAATGATGCGAAAAAAAATAAAATAAATAAAAATTACAATGCCTTTCTATTCACTCAATTAAAATGCTCGATCGTCGAAGCATCTTCGACTCCTCGCGTTCCTCGTACAGAAAAAGAGTGAGGTCAGAGAGTGACTCAAAAATAAAATGATGGAAAGAAATAAAAGAGAGAAAATAATTACAAGAAAACCGGGGGTCAGACTACCCGGGGAAAAAAATCAAAACACAGAGAATATCACTAAAAATTAACCTAAGCCGTGCCTCCCCGGCAACGGCGTCATTTTGATAACCGCCCCGCATCCTATGTTAATTCGGTCAAGTTAATGTCCAAATTAATTTAATATGTCTTCGTTGCAGTCGGATACGAGGGGCTAATCAAAAACCACTTTTAATTAGATTGGAGTCAATTTCAAGCGGTGAATTTTTTTTACTTGGTAGTATCCAAGGTCGAACTCAGGGAGGCATCTGTCTCCTTAGGTAAATTTTAGCAAAGTCCAAGTGTGTGATTTTCGAGAAGTCTTTTTTTTGTTCTTTTTTTTAATTTCTATGCAAGACACATGCAAAATCAGGCCAACGTACATGTTAAATCAGAAATGTGGTCAAATTAATTCCAAAAATTATGAAACTTGGCCAGATTATGAATTATGATGAAATTAAGCTACCTTAATTTTTTTGGAATTTTATGATGCACGGATAATAAAAAAATACAGACTTTAGTGAAAATGACTAAACCAATTTTAATAATTACCAAACGATGATATTTTTCAAAAATAAAATTAATCCAAATAGGTCTAGTTAAGAGCTATCCAAATCAACTTAAATTTCGTTAAAATACTTCACGGTTGATTAACTAAAAATCGATTAAGGTTTTCACTAAATAATTTTTCTATGACAAACTACACGTGCAAATGATATGAATTTTGGATATGTTGTAGCATAAACTTAGATCTACCAATTACGATTTTTTGGAGATTTTTCAATAAGCAGACAATGCGCAATAAATTAAACAATCAAAGTGGAGAAAATATTGCAATTTTCCACCAAATTAATTTCAATAAATACTCTGCAAATCAAAAAAATACAAACAAGTGCTAAAATGATAGAACAAGAGTTATGCTACACAATGCAACTTTCAGAATTAAAAATGGATGACAGAATGACAATAAAATAAATGTGCAAATGCAAGGGTGTGAATGCAATACAGAGAAAAGAATTATGAGCTGAAATGAAGCACAGGGACTTACATGCAATAATCGGAAACTTGAATTTTTTTTAAAAACTTGCAAAGGGGTGCAAGTGTCCCCTTTGCAAATTCCCTTTTCTTTATTGTGCGATAGATGGGCTCTGCTTCTTGCCTTGAAACAGGGGATCTTTACGCGGATGGATGGAGCTTCACGCGGACGCGGGGAGGAGGCTGGTCGTGGCCTGGAGCTCGGTGGTCGCGCGGCGAGGAGATGGCGGCGACGGCCGGTGTTGGAGCTTGCAGCAGCCGCACGTGCGCGCACAGTTGAGTGGCTGGGTGGACGCGCGTCGCGCACGCGCCGCAGTGGCGGAGGGGCAGTGAAGCGCGCTTGCGGGCGGCGCGCGGAGCTGAGGTGCTTCGTGAGCGGAGGACGATGGAAGGCGCACACCAGGTCGCTGGCGGAGTGGTTGGCGCGCGGGTGGCTGACGACGGCTGGAGCGGCGCGTGGGCGCACGAGGGTTGCCTGGCCTGGCTAGCGTCCGCGCGCTAGGTGGCAGTCCAGGAGGCGGAGGCCGACGCAGTTGCGGCCGTGGATGGCGTGGAGGGGCGGACCACGGTGCCGCAGGTGGTTGCGGGGACGAGTGCCGGCTGAATACTCAAGCTGCTGGCTTAGGTGGTCCTGCTAGCTGGGCGGTGACACCTGCAATGAAAGAGGAAGCTCGAGCGTGGCTCGGCAGTGGTGGAAGGAGGACCGTCTACCTGGTTTGGTGGTTGGCAAGGAGGTGGCTGTAGGTGGAGTCGGATGATGGGGTGTGTGCGTGTGATAGTGAGGGGAGGAAGAAGAAGCAGGGGAGATTCACCACCTCCCCTGTCTCTCATGCATTTGTTTAAGTGGGCGTAAATAACCGATTAATTGGTTGATGAAAATTTCTCGAAAAATTAAATAAAAATCACCGTTGCGTTCGCAACGTGTGATTTATCCGTTGAAGTGAAATTGGTTTGGTGATTCTGTGATCGGACGAGGATGAATCGAAGAGAGAGAGAGATAATGAAATGAAATGAAGAAGAAGGAGGAGAAGGTTACCTATAATGTGGATGGGGAAGGTGCCTGTGAGGAGGAGCTAAGCTGCTCCTGTCGTCGCTCAACGTGCGGCAAGCGGAGCTCGAGCAGGCCTCGTATGAAGCTTGCAGCGACGAAGGTTATAGCCTCGCCAGATCTCGCCAAGAAGGAGTCGTCTTCGCTCGGAGGGATCTCCTGGAGCTGTCACCTTCAGGGAATGTAGAGCTGGGCTTCTTCTCTCAAGTGGCGGATGGGGATGAATGGAGGAGTGGAGGGGATTATAAAGATGAGATGGTGGAGGTTGGAGAGGACATGGAGAGAGTGGGAGAGATGGGAGATGGAGTGGAGAAGATGGGGGTGGGAGTGGTCGAAGATGTGGCCTCTCCCTCAAGTTAAGGGAGAGTGGAGGGAGGAATGGGTATTGACCGTTGATGGAGACCCTCTCATCCAACGGCCCAGGATAAAGGAGAGGAATGGTATAAGTAGGTGAATGAGGAGGCGACAAATGGCGACTCCAGGAGATGCCATGTGTCGCTCCGAGAAAAATCCTCAACTAAATACAAAGAAAAATCAAAAAAGAAATAATAAAAGAGGTTAGATTAAAAAGTGATCAACACGAAAGTTGCTCGTCTCGACGAGATCTACAACTTTCGTTAAGGGCTGAAAATCAAATGAAATCGTCTGTGCAAATCGTATTTTTGGGTGGTACTTTATAGATATAAAATACCACATTTTATCTTTTGTGTTATTTTTTCATTTTTAATTAAGAGAAAAATCAAATAAAAATAGAGAAAATATGAGGAAAATATTTACAGCTTAATCTAATTTTTTTGGATTTTTAATAAATGAGAAAATAAAAGGATAAAATACAGGGGCAAAACGGTCAATATGCACAATATACAAAAGGGGCCCAAAACCCAAGTTTTGCATACGAGCTCCGATTTTGATGAAATTAGTCTTGTTTCGAAGGTCTCTGAATGTATATTACTTTAAAAGTGAGTAGACCTTATTCGGAGGTTGTATGAGAGAGATATGTGTATTTTAAGGTCTAAGGTCTTCAACTTGGATTCGGGTTTTATTGGTCAATTTTACAAGTTAGTATTTTTTAGATATTTTTCCTTTATTAGTGTTAGTCACATATACACTATGGAGTTGATTTTATTGGATTTGGAGAGTATAAAATAAATACAAATAGGTGAAATATGGTGAATATACAAGTGATTTGTACAAGTGAAATTTGGCTTCTTATTTTATGCAAATATGAATGCTAAAATGCAGATGTTATCAATGCATGCATGAATGCTACTTATGCAATATAAGTGTAAATATGCAGCTATTTACTCGGGAACAAAGCTCTATTTTCAACTTTTAGAGTGATGAATCACAGATTCATCAGTACACGACTCGGACCCCAAATATCAATATGAAACAACTCAAATGGGGAGCTACTGCTCCGACTCTGACGACTAGGGAAGCAAGAACGATGATGCTTTCCCAACTGACAAGCTTCACAACGAAACGACAAACTCGGAGAGATCTGAGGCAAGAGATGTCGCATTTTCTGGAGCGGGAGGTGACCACAGCGAAGATGCCATGTGTACGGAGAGACTGATCCGGCTGAATGGGAAGAGACGCCAGCATATGAATTGCAGACCAGATGATAGAGACCATTCTACTCAGAGCCACAACCAATCACCCTGCCCGTTAGTATGTCCTGAAAAATGAGAGACAATGGGTCAAATATAGCGCGACAGTACAAATCCTTCGTAATCTGACTAATGGATAATAAATTCATGGAAAACTCAGGAGCATGTAGAACATTCTATAAATGCATAGAAGGTGACAAGGTGACCTCCCCCTGTCCAACGATGGGGGAATGAGTCCCATCAGCTATGAGCATTGAGCGTCCAGGTGGGATGTCCCTGTATGACTCAAGTCTATCTCTGTCACGGCATAGGTGATGGGTGGCGCCAGAATCCATAATCCAATCTGAGAGATCATGACAAGATGTAAAGGCGGTAGTACTACCTGAGGTACTGGCAGCGGCAGAAGTACTGGCAGATGTTGTAGTGGCAACATCTGAAGATCCACCTGGAGAATCAGTAGATGATTGAGGCATAATATCACGCAGAAGCACCACAAGCTCTTCGAATCGGTGATCTGTAGTGGAAGCTGACTGAGATGTAACATGCTCGGCTACACGCGCCGATGCTGGAAACCCATGCTTAGAGCAGCATGTATCCTCCGAGTGACCTGTGCGATGACAGAAAGAACACGGCTGGTGAAAACGACCTCCTCGGCCATGAGGTCCACGTCCACGAAAGGAAGACTGACCACCTCTTCCTCGCGATACCGACGTCGCCGACGGGGGTGGAGTAGATGTGCTGGAAGAAACAGAGATGCTACTGAGCTTCCGATAAACTTCCTCCATAGGAGGAATAGTAGCATCGGCAAGTATCTGAGAGCGGACTTCCTCATACTCAGGATCAAGTGTTGCTAGCAGTACGCCCACCATGGTAGCATTCCGGAAGGTCTTCTGCTGCTCTGGAGTCACCGTGAGTGGTATAGTGCTATATAGTTTCTCAAACATCCCCCTCAGGAACGTCTACAAAGAGTGAAGCGGCCACCCATTCTGCTTCATTGTAAAAATATCATGCTGGAGCTGTAACATCTTGGTCTCGTTCCGCACCTGTGAATATGTGGCAGGCAGAATATCCCACATCGCCTTGGCGGTGGGCTGATGGAGGACATCATTGGCAATCTCCATCGACAGTGTTCCTGATAACCAAACCTTGGCATAAGAATCATCGGCCTCCCAGGAGGCATAGATCCCAGTCTTCTCTACCGGTTCATCCTCGGTAAGTATATGTGTTGGGAAAAATGAATGGCTTGTTTATTCCATAAGCCCTAGGCTCTCTTATATAGGAGAGTAGCCTATGGGTAAATTACATAAAGAAGACAACTGAAAAATAAAATAACGAAGAGGTACAGGTATTCTATATGCGTCAACACTCCCCCTCAAGATGGAGCATAGATATCAATCATGCTCAGCTTGGACGCACACTTCTGGAATGGGTCTCGAAGTAATGCCTTGGTGAAAATATCAGCAGTCTGATTCTCTGATGTGACGTGAGATGTAGCAATGAACCCCTTCTGAACCATGTCACGTATGTAGTGACAGTCAACCTCAATGTGCTTGGTCCTCTCATGAAAGGCTGGGTTGTTTGCAATGAACAAGGCGGCCTGATTGTCACATTCCAACATCATAGGAAGCGGTATATCAAGACATAGATCTGTAAGTAAAGATTTCACCCACATCATTTCTGTGCTAGCCTGGGCCATAGCCCTGTATTCGGATTCAGCACTGGATCTAGCTACCACTGTCTGTTTCTTGCTTCTCCACGAGACTAGGGCATCTCCAACATAGACTGCAAATCCTGATGTGGACTTCCTGTCCTTGGGGCATCCTGCATAGTCTGCATCAGCACATGCCGTGATAGAGATCTCCTTTCCTTTCTTAAATAGCAAGCCTGCACCTGGAGATGATTTTAGATATCTCAGAATCATGTGTATTGCATCCATATGGGCCTGACGTGGTTGCTCCATGAACTGGCTCACACGACTCACTGCAAATGATATATCAGGTCTAGTGATCGTGACATACAGTAGTTTGCCTACCAGTTCTCTGTACCTTCTCTTGTCCACCTCTTCTGTGTCATCATCATAGAGCTTCATGCTGGGATCCATTGGTGTCGTAGCAGGTCGACACCCTAGCATACCTGTCTCACTCAATAGATCTGTAACATATTTCCTCTGCGACATTACTAATCCATATGGATTTCTAGCAAACTCCAGCCCCAGAAAATATCTAAGGACTCCCAAGTCCTTGGTGACAAACTCGGTCCCCAGCCTTTCTTTTGCCTGCTTAATGCCCTGCTCATCATCTCCTGTAATGAAGATATCATCAACATAAACCATGATTACAATGATACCTTTAGCCGTCTTCTGTACAAACAAGGAATGATCAGCATTGGAGCGTTTATATCCTTGTTTCTCAAAAAGATCTGAAAGCTTCTGAAACCACGCTCTGGGGCTCTGCTTAAGGCCATAGATGGCCTTATGTAACATGCATACCTTGGAACACTCCCCCTCAACAGCAAAACCAGGTGGCTGTTGCATATAGACTTCCTCCTGCAAGTCGCCATACAGGAATGCATTCTTCACGTCCAGCTGATAAAGCGGCCAGTCACTAGCAACTGCAACTGATAACAGGATCCGCAGAGTGGAATGACGCGCCACAGGCGAGAATGTGTCAAGGTAATCTACCCCGTATGTCTGTGTGAAGTCACGTGCAACAAGGCGTGCCTTGTACCTGTCAATGGAGCCATCTGCATTGTGCTTCACTGTAAACACCCATTTGCAACTCACCGGGCTGACATCTGGAGGTATAGGAACCAAGCTCCAAGTTCCTCTGGATTGAAGTGCCGCCATTTCTTCTTCCATTGCTAGCCGCCATCTAGCATCCTGCAAAGCATCATGATGATTCCGTGAAATGTCTGTAGCTGAAAGTGCCAACGCAAACGTCCTGAAGTCTCCAGATAGCCTCTCAAAAGACACAGCTGCTGATAATGGATATTTGGCACAGCTTCTCTTTGACTTCCTTAGAGCAATTGGAACATCCAAATCATCTGTATTCTCATCAGG
The DNA here is from genome assembly GCA_037367405.1 of Ottelia alismoides. Taxonomy (NCBI): domain Eukaryota; kingdom Viridiplantae; phylum Streptophyta; class Magnoliopsida; order Alismatales; family Hydrocharitaceae; genus Ottelia; species Ottelia alismoides. Next base: position 341,749 of record JAZKJV010011511.1, on the reverse strand, counting down.
CTCCTGCAATACATCCTGCTGAGAAATGTCGTCAGATCCATCAACATTAATATTTTCATTACATACCATAGGCGAGCTAGTTGACGGGTCAGGACCATGAGCTGGAGGAGGCTTGCGGGTGTAATGGAATGGTAGTGGTGAGACGAGCGGTGGCGGTGGTGGTGGTGGTGGCGGTGGTGGTGGTGGTGGCGTTGGTGTCGGTATCTGAGGTGGTGGTGTCATGTAGATGGCATCAGGAGGTATAGATGGTAGCTGCTTGTCTCCTGATGCTGAAAAATACATAACAGATTCAAAAAATGTAACATCTGCACTGATCATATACCGCCGACGCACAGGATCAAAACACTTGTACCCCTTTTGAGTTCTGGAGTACCCAACGAAGACGCACTTGACAGCCCTAGGAGAGAGCTTGTCAGTACCAGGCGACAACTGATGGACGAATGCGACTGACCCAAACACACGAGGAGTAAGAGTGAACAAATCCTTGTCAGGATAAATGAGTGAAAAAGGAATCTGTTCATTCAAGACAGACAAAGGCATACGGTTGATTAGGTAACATGCAGTAAGAACTGCATCACCCCAGTAGGAGTAGGGAACATGACTCTGAATAAGGAGTGATCTTGTGACATCAAGAAGGTGACGGTGTTTTCTTTCAGCAATCCCATTCTGTTGAGATGTATGAGCACAAGATGTTTGGTGAATAATCCCTTTTGAGGAGTAGTAATTGGCCAGAATGTTGGTGCACAACTCTAAAGCATTATCACTTCTCACAAGCTTGACAGATGTGGAGAAAACATTTTGAATTTCATTAAGAAAGTGGATAATAATATTTCCTGCTTCAGATTTATTTTTCATCAGAAACACTCATGACACTCTAGAGAAATCATCCACAAATACAATATAGAACCTGTGTCCCTGATGATCGGGAACACGACTCGGACCCCAGACATCGACATGAAACAACTCAAACTTGGATTTACTACTCCGACCTGGACTACTGGGAAAGGACGACATGTGATGCTTTCCCAACTGACATGCCTCACACTGGATAGGTGTGTGAGAGAGACCATAGGGTAGAACTCGACGCAACTTCTGAAGCGGTAAATGACCAAAACGCAGATGCCAATCAGGCTGCCCCGAGGAGGGATTGACCTCTTTATCGCTCGCACCTCACAAGGGGTAGGATGATTTACAAGCAGCTTGACTTTCATGCCGCAGACGAGTAGGGTGGTGAACCCTCCGACATGTGTTAAGCCTGCTTCAGCCTAATATAACAGCTTAATAAACAGACCCCGACCATATATATCTTCAGAAGAAAAATGTGGGTGAAGAACTGACTTGTCATATAGGCCAATCCTCAATATCTCGACAAATATTTATATAGCCATTCCGCTCGCTCCGCGGAAAGCTGCTAGCTCTGATTGATTGGCCAGACCGCAGAAAGCTCTGATTGGCCCCTTAGGCTCTTTCTGCTTATGTTATGAGTAGAGGAGATACTTGTCCAGCAGGAGAGGATGTGGTTCCGGCAAATAGGGTCTGATTCAGACGGTAAAGGCCTCCTTGCTCATAGCCACGACCAATCACGTTGCCCGTACGGATGTCCTGAAAAATCAAAGAAGATGGATAAAAAATTGCCCGACAATGGAGGTCCTTCGTAATCTGACTAATTGACAACAAATTCATTGAAAAATCAGGTGCATGTAGCACATTCTTGAGCTGCATAGAAGATGTCAGTCTAATCTCCCCCTGACCATTGATGGGGGAATGTGTGCCATTGGCAATCACTACTGTCCATCCTGGAGGGATCTAAGTGTATCCTGTAATTAGGCTCTGGTCGTCACATAGGTGATGTGTCGCACCCGAGTCCATGATCCATGGCAATGTATCAGATCTACTACTATGGAGTGCAAGTATACTACCTGAAGCACTGGTAGATGCAGAGGCAGAGGCAGCGGCATCAGAATGACTCTCTGTAGTCGGTGCTGGACCAGATGGTGGGATAATGCCCCTCAGACGGGCAACTAAATCATCGAATCGTTGATCCAAGGTAGCAGCAGATGGGGGCTCTATCTGCTCAGCAGCTCGTGCGGATGCAGGAAATCCGTGCTTTGAATAGCATGTATCTTCATTGTGTCCAACACGGTGGCGGTAGGTGCATGTCGGCCTAGTGCGGCCACTCCTCCCACGGGGTCCACGTCCACGGCCCTGGTGATGAAAACCGCGACCTCTGGTTGCTGCCATGGCTGAAGAATTCTGACTTGCAGCAGTTGAGGGAAACTGTAATCCGACTCAGTCTATGGAAGGCTTCCTCCATTGGCGGAATTGTAGAGTCGGCCAAAATCTGTGATCGTGCTGCCTCGTATTCAGGATCAAGTGCAGCTAGGAACACGCCCACCATAGTAGCGTTCTTGTATGTCTTCTGTTGCTCTGGCGTGGCTGTCAAGGGCTTGAAGCTATATAGCTTCTCAAACATCCCTCTCAGTGATGTATAGAGAGAATGTAGGGGGCGACCATTCTGCTTGATGGTGAAGATATCATACTGGAGTTGCAGAATCTTTGTCTCGTTCTTCGCCTGGGAATATGTGGCCGCCAGAATGTCCCACATATCCTTCGATGTGGGTTGATGGAGGATATCATTGACAATCTCAATTGCCAACGTGCCAGATAGCCAGACTTTGGCGTATGCGTCATCAGCCTCCCAGGAGGCATAGGTTCCAGCCTTCTCAGCAGGCTCTGGTTCGGTAAGAATGTGCTTCTTACCCGTAGACTTCATCATGCTCATGAATTGCATTGCCCACAGTTCATAGTTGGTACCGTCCATCTTGACAATAGGCGCTGGACCACGGAATGCGCCAATAGATGGGATATCTGCCTTGCTCTCCGACATATTGAAAAATGAAGACTGGAACGATTGACAAACAATGTGTTTTGTCTACAATACCATAGATGGGATTAGTTGCATGTGTAGACCTCAAGCAACTATCCCCATGAATATGCGTGTGCTACGGTCTTCACACGCGCAAGAATGACGAAGATGCACGCGGAGATGCACGCGTGCAGTAGGCTGGCGCACAGAAGATCACACGCAGGAGCGCACGGTTACGCGCAGTTGACCGTGCACAGAATCGCTATGCGCACAGGCGCTATGTGCACACAGGTGCTGCAAGGCGTACACCCGCACCAGCGTTGTATGACGCGCGCAGGTGTTCTTCACGCGCAGGCGCGCAACGTGCGCAGGAGAAGGTGACGCAGGCGCAAGAAGATGCGCAGTCGTGCGCAACGTGCACAGTCGTGCGCAGGAGAGCGTGCACGCAGGCGTGCTACACGCTCAAGAAGATGCGCCGCAGGAGCGCGTTGCGCACTGGAGAAGGCGCGCGAGCAGCGCCACGCGAAGGAGGAGAGGCGGCGTGGAGGCGGCGCCGATCGAGAGAGAGAAGGAGAGGGAGAGGCCGGCGGGTGGGGTGGGTTAGGGTTAGGAGAACTCCGGTCTAGGACCGTCGCTCTGATACCATGTTGGGAAAAATGAATGGCTTGTTTATTCCATAAGCCTAGGCTCTCTTATATAGGAGAGTAGCCTATGGGTAAATTACATAAAGAAGACAACTGAAAAATAAAATAACGAAGAGGTACAGGTATTCTATATGCGTCAACAATATGCTTCTTACCGTTCGACTTCATGAGACTCATGAACTGCATCGCCTAGAGCTCATAGTTCGCCCCATCCATCTTGACTATTGACGTTGGACCTTTGAATGCGTCTACGGAGGGCATATCGACTTTACTTTCTGACATCTTGCCGGAGACGAAAACTAGGGATTGTATACAAGAAACCGGTGTCTACATAAACTTGATAGGATTCGAGTGCATATGTAGACTTTTATGCACTCAAATCCATGACGAGATAGTGGCCGACCGCGGGAGGGGGCGGGGCTGAAAGGTATTGCCGGGGGATGGAAGGGGCCGGCGGAAGGGAGGAGCGACGGAAGGGGGCCTACGGGCTGGAAGGGGCCGACTGGAAGGAGCGCCGGGGGCTGGAAGGGGCCTGCGGACTTAACGGAGATGCGGAAGGGGGCGGCGGGGAAGAGGGGCGGCGGCAGGATGAGTGGGCGGCGCCGCGGAGAGAGAGAGAGGGGGGGTGACGGTTAGGGTTAGGGTTTTGGCTCTGATACCATGTTGGTGGAAATGAGTAAAACTATTTATTCCATAGAACCCTAGGCTCCCTTATATAGAGAGAACCCATAGGTAAATACATAAGAGCCTAGAAGAAAAATAGAAAATATGAAATGGTACATAATAACATAACATAACATAAATCTCTACAGCAACTATGTATGGCATTCTTCCTAATTAATATTCTTAATTTCAATCTCCATTTCTCCCCTTCTCCATCTCCTTCCTGAGTACCTCCTTAGACTCTATACTTTATAGGCCAATATCCATCACATTAGCTATGTTGAAATCTGAGAAGCGAAAGCGGAATCGATAAAGAAAATAATAAACATCAAGAACTCTTGGATTTACGTGGAACCTTACTCCCTAAGGAGCGGGATGAAACCACGGGAGAAGCCCTCAAAGGGGCAGATATTCTATTAGAATTCTCAATGAGTACAGGGGGTGAGGGGCCCCTTATATAGTCTCTCAGACAGTCCGGAGTCCCACCGCTCATCCATGCGGGACTAAACATTAGTGGGGTAATTGGATCTTGGTGAGATCCAATTATCTTCCTATTACATTCTGTAACACTCCCCTCAAGCTGGAGCTGAGAAAGATGCAACTTGCAATAAAAAAGAAAGTATACGACACATCTTCACATGATACATCACAAGAACACATCCGTTGCTGGTAGAAGACCTCGCACGAGGACGAGTCTGCGGCTTTCAGGACATCGGAACATATCTCTGCCATGCCTGTAGAGCCGCTACGATATCAGGTCACCGGAACATATCTCTGTCGTGCCTAGAGAAGAATCGCTACAGAAGAAGTCCAGCGCGGGGAACCATTGTTTCAGATTTCGCGAAATTTCGATGAAATTTCGGAGAAATTTCGGTTTCGACAAGGGACCGAAATCTCGAGCGAATGACGATATGAGGGCAGTTTTCGGTCATTTCTTCACAAATGATGGTCGATATGGGCGAAATATCATCGAAATTTCGTCGAAATTTCTACGAAATATCGTATCGACAGGGCATCGATACGATATCCGAAACCGATATTTAAACCCTTGTGGGGAACTGATCGGGTCGTAAAAGAAGAAGTATATGCCTCGACGAAGAAGTTGATGCTTGGTAAAGACGGATGATCAGTAGACAGTTGGAGTGATGGCCTGTCAGTCGTGGACGTGGAGATGTCCTCAAGAATTTAGTTCTGACCCCCTTTCTCCCATACTTGATAGAATAAGAGTATTGATCAAGTTGGGAGAAACCAAAACATGCATTTTTTCATCATTTCATTTTCTTCATTTTTTTCAAGTCGTTTACTTTTTAACGGCTTTTCCTCTTCTTCTTTTATTTTTTTTTTGCAAAACTTTTTTTCTTTTTTTCCGACTATTTCCATTTTTTTAATAGCCGTCAATTTTTTTTTCGAAATATTTTTTTTTGAAAACTGCCCTTTCTTTCTTTTAAATTCTTGCGTACAACTTTTTCTTGTACGCACCTTTAAAAAATGAAATCTCTCAAAAAAATTTTGATCTCTCCTTTTTTTAACAGCCCTGATGGGCTTTACAATAAAAGCAATTTTTTTTCAAATAAGCCGTCAATATTTCCTCAGCTTTTCTTGCAATTTTTTATAAGTTGTCATACACTTTTTAAAAAAATAATAAATCGTTTGCCTTTTTAAAAAAAAATACTCGCGTACGGCTTTTTCGCGTGTATGCGCCTCTTTTTTAGACTATCCCTCTCTTTTTTAACGCAACAGGTTCCCCTCGCCCCACCCCTTTAAAAAAAAACTTTTGAGCCGCTAGGGCCCACAGGGCTGTAACCCTAGCGACCTCAATGGGGGAACCTCTTCAAAGATGGAGTCGGCGCCTCCATGCGCGTAAGGAGACCTCGCGCCAGGAGATCACGAAGGATGGGACTCCGCTTTGCGCTAGGGCTCGTCACATCTGGAGCCCTTGCACATCTAGATCTGCTGCAGGATCGGTGTTGGACGATGAGGGATTGCTGGATGATGACATATCTGGAGGCGATGCAGCTGGAGTTCGACACCGCCGCAGCGGTGCGACAGGAACACCGGAGCTCCGCCAGGAGCACTTCGACGACAAGACCTCCGCCTGGGATCTGGAGGCCTGCCCCATCAGGACAAGGGATGGTTGTGCGTCCTGCATGGAATGCCACGCCGCATGGAGTTGGGATCAAAGAGATCGAACAGAGGCTTGGAGATGATGCTGTGCGAGGGGATCTGCTTCGTCTGAGGTATCGCCACCACCGCCTGGAGTGGAGGCTGAAGTCGGCTAGGGCTCGTCGCATCGATCTGGTCTTCGATTAGAGATGTTGAGGGCGTTCTGGAACAAAGATCATCGATCTGGCACCGCTAGGAACTGAGGATGGCACTACCGCCGTAGAAGATGAGAGCGCTCTGGAGGGGGCAATCGTCGTCTTGCAGAAGTTCTGTGGGGGTTCGATGCCATAGCCTGGACTTTTGCGGCTTTCAGACTTCGTCGCCGCCAGGAGGGAATATCGCCAGGAGGAAGGGTGCACGTGGTATGCGGAACCGCCTGGACCGGCAGGAGATCGAGCGATGCTGCACTGCTCGGGATGAAGGAAGACGCGCCTCAGCGCCTGGAGATCGAGATGCGGGCTTGCCAACTGCAGGCTGCGGCGTTGCCGCTTGGAACATATGGCCTGGCATGGGGACAGATCTAGGGTTCTAGAGAACCCTGAAAACAATATAACTCTCCAAGAGAATATGAACTTGAACAGGAGAATAGTCTTCACAAACACATCTTAAATATCTAACATCGAATCTCGAAAAATAAAGAACGAACATAAAATCCTCGAGAATCGACCCGCTCTGATACCATGTTGAAATCTGAGAAACGGGAGCGGAATCAATAAAGAGAATAATAAACATCAAGAACTCTTGGATTTACGTGAAACCCTACTCCATAAGGAACGGGATGAAACCACGGGAGAAGCCCTCAAAGGGGCGGATATTCTATTAGAATTCTCAATGAGTACAGGGGTGAGGGGCCCCTTATATAGCCTCTCAGACAGTCCGGAGTCCCACCGCTCATCCATGTGGGACTAAACATTAGTGGGGTAATTGTATCTTGGTGAGATCCAATTATCCGCCTATTACATTTTCTAACAAGCTAGCCAAGCCCCCCACCCTTGTAATGTGCCCACAAGGGCCACAACCCACCGTACATCCATTTGCAATGCCACACAGTCCCACTGAACTTCACTGCCAGCTACCTCGTGTCATCCCCACTTCTATTAGCTAAGGCAAACATGCCTCTTTTATCATATATTCACAACATTGCGATCTTTTCCAGTGCTGAAAAGTCAGAACCTATAATGTTACATAAAAAAACTGGCACGATAATAAAGACAGGACCTCAATGAAATAAATCATATAAAAGGTATTCACATACGTAAACTATCCACGATATATTATTATACAGGGAAAGTCATATCCACTCTAACACCTTTTAAGATGTGCCACTGTACAACTGGAGTAGGTCGTAGGTAGCCAATATTGAGTGAAGAAATTTATAAGTATATACAGATCCGTATGTTAAAGAAAGGGTGAACCTTGCTGTCAGAGATGAGGTGAGGAAAATCACGCAAAGTTCAAAAGCACAATTTGCATATATTCAAAGCTGTCTGCTATTAAGAAAGGGAATGATTAGTTTAGCATTACCATAGATGTTGCCGCATGAGTTATTTGCAAAACATCCAAACACGCAATCACGCCTCCATCTGCAGAAAATAAACACTTGTAGAATCATCAATTTATTCCACAACCATAGCTATCAGCAAATATCTTACCCTTGTCCACTACCGGTAGATGCAAAAAATTCCCCTCATGCATTACATGCAAAGCATCAAGGATTGTTGTATCCATCGTTGCGCACTTAGGACTTGCAGTCATTACCTTTAAAGGATTGCAAAAGGAAACATAAAATATGAACAACAACAACAACATAATAATAATAAGAAGAAGAAACTGCTGTTATATGGGTTTTGACCATGAAACTCACTCTGGCTAATGAGTCACATACACTGTGAAAATGTGTATTACAGCCCCATTCGATTGGATATAAATGATAAATGTATAAGAATGATAAAGTACCTTCTCTACTAGAGTCAGCTCTGGGGAAAGATTGTGGGCAACTACACGCATAAGCACATCCTTGGAGCTGCAAATATATGAGCAAGATTCTTTTTGAGATAATGTGTGAGCAAGATGCCAGAACAATTCAGACCAGATTTACAGTTGTGCTTTTTAAAGGATTTGAATCTCATTTTAGCAATAATTATAGGATCAAAGAGCAGACATACGTTAGAATTCCTTGAGGCTTGCCTGCAGAGACAATAATAACCGAATTGACAAGATGATCACGCATTTTCTTAGCTGCAAGGCAGACTGGATCTGATGGTGAAGCAACCGCAAGTCTGCAAAGAAATGTGGCATTACAACTAACTTTTTGAAGAAATGTGCCTATCAATCTTTTTTACAAAAACAAATGCATTATAAAGAGAAAAATGCATAATATATAGAATTTAACTTGGTATTTTCCAAGATGATGGTCGATAAGGAAGGTCTGAACATCCTGTCCCGAAGCGTTTCGATAAAAGCATATTGAGCTGCAACAAGAACACTTTGATTAAATTATCTATTGGTGACTATGCCAACTGGAGTTGAAACCTTATAGAAATAGAACTGGAGATAAATGCAAACGCTACAATATCACATAAGAAGCTCTTATGTTGTAAAGATAAGTGTGGAAGAGGATAAGAGATTGATATATGTATTGCGAATAATCCCTAGCCCTTAGCATATAAAATGAAAGGTAATACCCAACCAGTCCCAAAGAGCTAAAACACATACACTCGACACTCACCCTTAAGCCAGATCGTAGATAACTAACGCTCGGCTTATGACAGTATTGCTTAAAAGAGGTTGTGGAGAGTGTCAAAAGATATATAGAACTTGCGAGGAAACTGCTTTATGGTACTGTTACTTGTCCAGACATTGCACTTGATGTGAGCCAAATCAGTATATTTGTGGATCAATCTAAGAAGGTATATCAGGATGTAGCCATTATGATCCTCACTTCAAAATTACCCGAGGGAAAGGACTTCTCTTCTTTCCAGGGAAGCCCCTTGATGTCACAGTTTATGTTGATGTTATTTACGGTAATTCTTCTAAGGAAAATCCACTACTGGTTTCGATGTATTCATTAGCAGTGACATTGTTTCACTGTGTAGCAAAAAGCAGATATCTGTGCCCATATCCAGTCAATGGATCATGTCACAATAATGCTGATATGGATCAAGTTATTTATGATTGATCTGAATGTAGAGGTGCCTCTTCCAAAGCATACGGCAATCAAGCAACATTGTTTATCACTAACAATGCTATCCTTCCATGAGAGAATCATCCATGTAAAGGTTGATCGTCATTGTACCTGATATATAAACAGAAAAAAGATAAGTGACCACCTCTCATATCTCCACTATAGATTAGACAACAAACGCCTTCACTGCACATATTTCCATAGTAGCATTGAAGAGATGTTCCACAGTAAGCATGGTGAATCTTTGTGCTTCAATTTGGGATTTTTTTTTGAGAAAAGGAGGGAGGGAGAGGGGGGGGGGGGGGATTGTTGGTATGGTGCATTGTGGAGAATTACTTTGTAGACTAAGGGATTTTCTTGGTTTTTCTCTTATGTTGATTCTCTATGTACAGACCCTAGGATCTCACTATATAAGAGATCACGTAATACTCTTTTCTTTCAATAATCTAGTCCTGTTTTTCTATATCTTTTTTTTACGCCAAAAAAAGGGGGACACACTCATTGGTGTTCGCCCCAATATATTAAATAAAGGAAAGAGGAAAAACCATAAATAAGCAGAATTACAAAACGAGAACAAAAGGGAAAGACAAAAAACTGTACAGAAAGGCGCCACAGGCCTCAAAAAGGAGCACCCACTGTGGCCTAGACCAAAGACCAATCAACCACTAGTCTTGCACACTGCAGAAGCACGTTCTCCTTGTAGAAACGTTGTCCCGAAAAGATGGCTTCATTCCTCCCTAACCAAATCGACCACAGTCTCGCTATGGGAAGCAAGATGTCCCTTCTCGCCCTGTTTCTGTTCATCACCAGCGACTCACAAAAGGCCGACATATCATCCGTGCACACCCAAGCCACATCCGCCTCCTCCCACACTCCTCTGACCCTGGGGCAACCGAAGAAAAGATGCTCAACGGTCTCCACTGCCGAATTGCAAAGCACACAGGTATTAGAGATATTGCCCAATATCCTTGCACAACACTCCCTCGTCAACAATCTCTGCCTGCGGAAAAGCCATAAGAAAAAGCCAAGGCGCTCGGGGATCCTGAGACCCCAGAAGAAACCACAATCGCACACCAACATGTCGGACCGCGCCGGCGGGGGCCGAGCAATTGCCCCGTAAGCTTTCCGAACCGAGAATGGACCGCCACGCCAGGTCCAATGATCACGACCAGCATTAGGCCTAACAGTGTCCCCGATGACGCCCAACAGGACCAGAAAATCATCAAGCCTCTGATCCGAGAAGTTAACCAAGAAAGGTGGACACCAACACCCATCCTCCCAACAAGATGCGACAGTTATATCTTTCTCAGCCGCTAACGCAAACAAACGGGGGAACCACAATCTCAAGGACCCCCCTCCCGTCCAATCGTCATCCCAAAACTTAAAGGACTCACCATTTCCTAGGACAGGCACAAACAACGACAAATTCCTTCCAAATACTTCCAGCACCCCCCGCCAAAACGGAGTAAGGGCTCCAAGCACCTCGCCCCGCGCCTCCAAGTCCCTGCCTTCGCCGTGAATCACCCGTAATATGTTGGTACAAAAGTCATTGTCCTGGCCCCAAATCCTATTTGCCCATTTGAGAAGGAAAGCATCATTAACGAGATCCAATCTCCGCATGCCCAGCCCCCCTTCATGTTTACCTCTAGCGACCTCATCCCACGCCACCAAATGCAACCCCTTCCCCGATTGTACATTCATTCCCCACAGAAACCTTCGCATACACTTCTCGAGACGGACGCGAATCCCCACCGACATGCGATGATGAGATAAGAACACCGGGATCGAGGAGAGCACTGCCTTGAGAAGAACAAGCGACCCCCTCTCGACAGCATGGCCGATCGCCACCCAGCAAGGCGCATCTCCACCCTCTCGACGACCATAAGCCAATCCCTGATTCTGGCCCTCCCAACCACCAACGGCATACCAAGGTATTCAATAGGTAACTCACCCGGAGGAGACCCCAAGACACGTCCGCAATCAAACGCCTCCGCCTCTGACAGGCCAAAAGTAATCACCTTGGATTTGCTATCATTCTTAAAAAGACCCGAGACCTCGCTAAATAGCTCAAGCGTCGCTGCCATCCCCGAGACTTTGGACAAGCCTCCCTCAATAAAAAAACATGGTGTCATCCGCGAACTGCAATAAAAGGCACGCTCATCCCGTCCTTTGAGTACCCCTTCGTAAGCCCAGCATCAATCACACCATCCGCCATGCGCGCCAAGACATCCGCAGCCACAACAAACAGCAGAGGAGCGAGGGGGAAACCCTGGCGCACCCTAGGGATGAGCATGGGGCCGGGCTGGGCCGGGCCTTGAAGGGCCCAGGCCCAAGCCCACTTAAAAACTTCGGGCCTTGGGCCGGGCCTAAGCCCGCAAATTTTTTTTGGTTCAGCCCAAGCCCAGGCCCGGCCCAATTCCTATGGGCCGGGCTTGGGCCGGGCCGGCCCATTCTAACACATTATATATTATTAACTTTGAGTTTGTGCTTAAAGTCAATCTCAATTCAAGTTAGACGAGCTAAAATTGTTTAAAACATATACCATAATACTTGCGAAACAATTAAAACTCAATTCTATCGGAGATGATTTCTCATTTTTACAAGTCCACTCAATGTTATATACCATAAACTTCTCTCATTACAGAAATTGAAAGAGTGAACTAAGTTTACACATTTAACAACAACAGGTGCACCAAGCACTACATGTTAAAAAAATGGGCATAATGCTCATATTGGATGAAGGTTCAATAATAGAAAATATTATAATAGAAAAAATAAACAATAAAAACTCAAGAATAACCATCAGAATCTAAGACATAGACTAATTAAGAAAAATTAATCCTGAAATAAAATACAATGATCATCAACTCATATGTCTCACACATGACTTTCTTGATTTATAAACATTATATGAATATAGGATACATGAACAGGGTGTGCATGACAGGTGAGAGTTTCCATACGTGTAGGATATGGGAAGGGTTCGGACCCTCTTCGGGTCGGGCCCGTGGGCCAGGTCGGGCTGGGCCAAGCCAAGCCCGAGCCCGACCCAAAAAAATTTCGGGCCTAAAAAATTAGGCCCAAGCCCGGCCCAATGTTCGTTTGGCTTGGGCCGGGCCGGGCTTTTTGGGCTGGGCTTCGGGCTGGGCGGGCCGGCCCAGCCCAATGCTCATCCCTAGCGCACCCCCCTCCGGGGCTAGAAGAGACCCCCTTCCGTGCAGCCATTGATCAACATAGAGAAAGACACCGTGGTCACGCAACGCCACATCCAAGATATCCACACCTCAGGAAAACCACACCTTCTCAGAACCGACCACAAGAACCTCCAGTCGAGGCAGTCGTACGCTTTGGAAAAGTCGACCTTCCACAACACCCCCTGCTTTCCGGAGTTCTTCCAATCAACGACCAACTCCGACGCCACCGTAATGCAATCCGAAATCTGCCTGCCCCGAATAAAGCCGTTTTTACCGGAGAAATAATCGAAACCAGTACCCGAGCAAGCCGACGAGCCAAAACCTTGACCACAATAAGATATATGCCATTGGATATCGAAATGGGACGAAACTCGTCAATACGCTTCGCCGCGGAGGATTTAGGAAGTAGCACAATGATTGCACGATTGATCTGATCAAACCCAGCATTCCCACTACAAAACTCCGAAATAACTTCCAGTACATCTTCACCCACCACCTCCCAAAAGTCCCGATAAAATGCAACCGGAAAGCCATCAGGCACCGGGGAGCCATCCTCGTTCAAGTCCCACACAGCCGCCCTTGATTCGTCCATCGATACCGCCCGCGTTAACTCCTCGCCCACCTCACAAGAAATGAGCGGAGCCCTACATCCCGACCAACGCCACACCCTCGGTGAGCGTCTCGAAGCGAACTCCTTAAAATGAGCTGCAATGGCATGCGCCATCTCTCTGTCCCCCACAAACCTAACATCATTTATCCGAATAGAGCGCAAAGCGTTAGATCTCCTCCGCCCGCTAGCCACACGGTGGAAAAAAGCCGTATTGGCATCACCCTCTTTAATCCACCTCATCTTGGACCTCTGCCGCCACTCTGTGCTCCGCTTCCTATCCTCGTCCGTAACGGTCCTTTGCGCAAGAGAGCGCTCACGCAACTCCTCAGGCAACAACTCCCTATCGTTCTCAATTACATCAAACCTGGCAATGATCTCCTCAGCCTCCTTTCTAGCGGCGACCCTTGCCACCCTCGACTCCTTTTTGAATAAAGACAGCTTCTTCCGCAACGATGAAAGCTTTTGATCTAACCTGGAGGCCGCAGACCCCACAAAACACGACTGAGACCAATGCATTGCCACCAAATCCTTGAAATTCGCTTCCTGCAACCAACACTTCTCGTATCTAAAAAGGCCCCTCACCGTCGGGACCTCACCGGACTCCCAAATAATGGGCGAATGGTCCGACAACGAACGAGGGCGAGAGGAAACCAAACAAAGAGGGAACGCCTCCAGGAATTCCCCAGAAGCCAAGAAGCGATCAATCCGAGAGCGGGAATTATTATTCCTCCAAGTGTACTTAACATCATCCACCACCAGATCCTCTAAAGCCAACGCCTCCACCACCTCCGCAAAATCCAGGGAGCCTAGGTCCTGTCCACCCTTGGAACGAGGACGATCCGACAGATGGAGCGTAATATTGAAATCACCCCCAATGAGCCAAGGAATCCCCTCGAAAGTACGACCCGCATCGCGCAAATCATCCCATAATTCCCTTCTTTTATGTGACAGCAGGGGCTGTAGATACACGAAAACGCGATGGGCATAGCAGTATCACTCTGAACCAACAGAACCGACAACATATGCCTCCCCCTAAGCTCCGAGCCGAAAGAGAACGCTGCCAATCTCCACGCTACCAGCATACCACCCGCCGACCCATCCGCATCCAACGCCCGGACTTCATTCAAGCTACCAGCACCAAAAGAACGCCAAAGGACATCATCGATCCCCCGCAGCTTCGTCTCCTGAATGAGAACAATATCACACCCCCACTCAGAGAATCTCGACCCCAGCGTCCTTCTATTATCCACCTCCCCCAGACCCCTAATATTCCAGGAGAGTAACTTCATTAAGACAAATGTGATTGACCCGCAATGGGAATGAGTCCAGCCGTCGCCGCAACCGAATCCTGCAAAGACGCGCATGAGAGTTGTTTATACATGCCCGCCCGAGATCTGTTTCGTCTCCGATATCTTTTTCCCGATCTCCTGTCCGAAAGGTTCCGCACAACACTAGCACCGTCCTCGTCCGAGAGGGGGACTGAAGAGCTTGGAGAGGATGGGAACACAGAATCTCCGCCATCTTCCAAAAGAAGAGGGCCCATAGAGTGCCCGCTAGGTAGCCCATCCACAGGGTTGGAGGAGCCCCCAACGAAGACCGGGACCCCCGCACTGTCGAATCCACTAACGGAAGAGTGATCCGCCGCTGATGAGGTAGCCAAACCATGAAAGCTCGTCCTGAAGGCCACAACCTTTTCAGTCGTCGAAAAGAAACTGCTTCACGGGTTAGATCCTCCCGTGCCCTGGACCCGAATCGAAAAGGCCGCTGAAATCCACCGCCGCCTGACCAGATAATGGGCCTGCAAAGCATATTTGGAAAGCCCGATCCGACTGCGAAGAATGTATAGCAAAGAGAGAATCAACCTCGGATGCCACCTCAGCATGCAATCCATCTCTTGCAGAAGAATTACACGACGCCCGAGATTGCACCCTGAAAGGACGTGGGGAACCCATAATGAGGGGCGACGCTTTGGAAGTACCCCCATGCAACGCCACCTGGCGTTCAGAAAACGAAGCAGCGCCAACGCCCCAAGGGACCAACGGACCGGCGACCTGAGACCCCCGAGTTATCGCCATCACCGGCAGAGCAGGAGGGTCGATGAACGACAGCTCCACCCGATATCGTAAACGACCAACCTTCAAGGACTCATAGAAGACCTTGCCAACTGCATCGTCAAGAAGCCCCACGCTGCATTCCATCAGGACCCGCGTGACCCTCCCGTCCGAGCCAGGCTTGAGACCATCCTCCACGACCGCAAGCACCACACCCCATCTCCGGAGGGTCCGCCCAAGGCAATGAATAGTCCTCGACAGGAAGGGAACCCCTCGCACCTCCGCAACACAAACTTCGACGCTCGAGCAGGCACCATCCGCATAACGAATAAGCCTCCAAAATACATCGTCAGTCGCACCGTTCCGAATAAGCCTTTCCCGTTGATCCAGGGAAAGGCCACGAACACAGCACCGAGTTGCATCCAACGTCAGAAAGCCCCCAACGAATTGAAGACCCAGAAAGCCATGCACATGAGTTCTAACCTCTTCCCATGAAACGCCTCCTCGCAAGGCCACCCCAACAGCCACAACTCTCTCTTCTCCCCCCCTGCATGGCCTTCCCATGCAAGACTTCGGCATGCGACCAACCCCCCACCACGTCTTTCGACCCGGAAAAATCACCGTCGCCGCCCTCCTTGCCATCTCCAACACCACCCGAACGCGAGGTAACGCGAGAGCCACCCACAACTTGTGCAAAAGACCTCACCCCCTGGCCCTCGAAGGGCGCTGGACCAACCGCCCGCACGTTAACCGCTACAGCACTCCCCGTCGAAGGACCAGCCGAACGGAAGAAGGAGATGCCCAGGGACGGCCGTGTCGACGATATATTGGCGATATATCGGTATCGCCAGTCACGCCATATCGATATTGATCTGTATATCTTTTTACACTGTATCGCCGATATATCGGGTGTCGGCGATATATCGCCGAGACAGGAAATATTCTTTGCTTCATTTGCAAGATATCGGTAGATATTTTGCCTTTAGATGAGGGCCTCACCTCCATTTCGCCCATATCGTTTTGAGCAGTGGAGACAGGGAATATTCTTTGCTTCATTTGCAAGATATCGGTAGATATTTTGCCTTTAAATGAGGGCCTCACCTCCATTTCGCCCATATCGTTCTGGGCAGTGGGCAGTGGCACACGCACAACTTGCTTGGAGGCTTGGAGCTATTCCTCTTCCTTTGCATTTTGAGGTGATGAGATTATCTCAAATCTGATGTTTAAAATAGGAAAATAGTTTGGGATTTTGTTCATGATTGTGTTATGTGATGCATATTTTCTTTGTTTAGGAAAAATTTTGATAAATCCCTTGCTTTTGTTCATGGAATTTGGGCTCCAAATTTGGAGCTTTTGTTTTTTTTGATGTTTATTAAGAGATGTTATGGATGCATGGACTTGAATCTATTGTTTAGGAGTTAGGAAACAACATTTGGTGGTGAATTTTGTTCACAAAATGTGTCTATTTAATTAAATCCGAAAATTAAAAGAAATTCGATCTACAATTTATAGAGTTTTGGTTCATGAAATTTGGGGCTTTTGGTTTTTCGTGTTTATTAAGAGATGTTATGGGATGCATGGACTTGGATCTATTGTTTAGGAGTTAGGAAACAACATTTGGTGGTGATTTTTGTTCACAAAATGTGTCTATTTAATTAAATCCGAAAATTAAAAGAAATTTGATCTACAATTTATAGAGTTTTGGTTCATGAAATTTGGAGCTTTTGGTTTTTTCGTGTTTATTAAGAGATGTTATGAATGCATGGACTTGGATATATTTTTTAGGAGTTAGGAAACAACATTTGGTGGTGATTTTTGTTCACAAAATGTATCTATTTAATTAAATCTGAAAATTAAAAGAAATTTGATCTACAATTTATAGAGTTTTGGTTAATGAAATTTGGGGCTTTTGGTTTTTTTCGTGTTTATTAAGAGATGTTATGGATGCATAGACTTGGATCTATTGTTTAGGAGTTAGGAAACACATTTGGTGGCGATTTTTGTTCACAAAATGTGTCTATTTAATTAAATCCGAAAATTAAAAGAAATTTGATCTACAATTTATAGAGTTTTGGTTCATGAAATTTGGGGCTTTTGGTTTTTTCGTGTTTATTAAGAGATGTTATGGATGCATGGACTTGGATATAATTTTTAGGAGTTAGGAAACAACATTTGGTGGTGATTTTTGTTCACAAAATGTGTCTATAGCAGCTACAGCGGTGAGAACTACCAAGGTAGCCAACCCGAGCAGACCCAGCTCAGCCAGGGCAGCTTCTTTGGTGATGATAGTTTCGGTTTCTTCCCAGAGTATTTCGCTCCTCCTCCAGGTCCTCCTCCTCCGCAAACATCTTCTCCTACTCCGTCGTCGTCGTCCCGAGGATCTCAAACTAGTAGTTCGCGGCCTCCTCGTGCCACTCGTGATACTAGATCTAGTGATGCTTACCCTCGTCCCGGGATACTCATAGGCATCGATGACCACCAATACAGGCAGTATGTGATGGACTACAAGGCCATGTACTCGTACATGACATGGGAGAACTACTGCGAGTTCATTGAATCTGCGATGCGCTATGAGAGACAGCAAGGAAGAGGGGGCAATTCAGATCCACCGCGAAACTCTTGGTTTTAGCCTAGGTCATCTCATTTTACATTGTCAACTTGATTTGGATATTTGTCATTTGTTGTTGTACTTGGGCATGTAGCTTTTATATAGATTAATCATAAATCTTTATGCCAATTACCAAACAATGATTGTCTCGTTATATATTCCCATCGATATGACCGATATGTGGAGTTTAAGGACCATAGTCCTCATAAATTATCTATGTGTGTTATGACTTATGAGGTATATATTTCTAGTATTTCACGTTATAAACTTATAATAACTTGAATGGAATCCATTTCCAATATTCATAAGTCAAGAATCAACATTAAGCGATTAACATCGACACGACCGATATGTACGATACCAGCGATATCGATATGTGCGACATATGGTCTATAAATGACCGAATGTGTGATATAAGTGTGTATTTGTAGGTTATTTGTTGTTCTAATATCTTGGATGATCTTAATTTCTGAAAAAATGGTAAAAAATTGGCTTTTTTGAGCCATTTTCGACATTTCCACCGATATCATCGATATATCGTCGACATATCCCGATATATCCATTTCCGGCGGACCGATACGATATCGATATCGATACGACCTTCCTTGGAGATGCCACGGCCAGAATCGAACCAACAAGTAGCCTTCCGATGCCCGATCCTCCCACAATCGAAGCATCTAGGGGGGACCCCACAGGCCGAAGCAACGTGCCCATGCTCTCCACACCTGAAGCAACGCCTCCCAGGCTTACTGTGAGAGACCTGGACCCACTCACCACCCTGCTCTCCCCGCCCCTCCCCACCTTCCCCACGACCTCGAACATCCCCCCGCAACGGAGCATCGTCGCCTCCCAGCACATCCCCCTTCCTCTCCTCCCCTCCCCCAACGCCACCTCCCTCCCCCCCCAGTTGCACTCACCGACGTGACTTTGTTCTTCCCTCGACCCTCGGAAGCTCCACCCTCTCTCGCACTCTTTTTCACTCTCCACCAGCGCTCCATCCCCTGTCAAATAAGTTCCTGTTTTTCTATATCTTATTTGGTTACAATGTAATTATAAAAGTGTAATGGGTATGTATGAAAATATCCCAAAGAACGTTCAACATGATTTGCAAAGTGCTAAAAATGCTAGCTAGTGGTCCATTTTGTAAGTTGGACAAGCTTTGTGCAAGATCAGTAAAGGCAGAAGAAGGCTCAAAAGAAACCAATCGGCATTATTGTCAGCATGACCTTGCTTATTCAAAGCTAGAATAATAAAAAGATCGATACGAGTAGAGGCAAAAAATCCACCTAACCCACCGCAATTAAAGAAAACTCTTAACCTTAGTTTTGATATATTCGATATATATTTCTATCCATAGACCTGGAAACATTTTTCTCCGCAAAGGGCAATAATACTTTTAGAGACCCTATATTCTGTATCTACGTGAGAGTTATACATAATTCCCAATAGGTAGGTACCATGGTAAACCAACAACACAACATCTTCTTTATCAGATATTGTATACTTCGCAATGCATAAGAATGCAGATATCTATTTAATTCCACCAACAAGGAAGTGCATATGAATGCTGGCGGGTATAAACCCACATTATTGGGAGCATCCCCAATCATTGGGGAAGGAAATGTCAAGATGAGAAAAGAAAACATGCATGCATACAACCACAAAACAAACTTTTATCAGATTCAATGAAAGATGCACATTAAATGGAGGCATCTAACTACCAAATGCACTGAGATGTTACATTCTTGATGCTCTTAAGGCACTCCAACACTCTAAATGGAACCACAAGGATGGCATGGAGGACTACGTAACCGTCTTTCCCTTCATTTACTCAAAAAAGGATATGAGAGTGAAAACTTGCAAAAAGTGTTCAGATGGGCTGTCTGGATCGTTCCATTGGCTAGCATGAACTTTAGCATGCACAAGCACCAAGCAGAAGCACATGCATTGTGCAGTGCCTCAAAAAGTATTTCTCCTCTCATACGATATGGCAATATATATGCCCCATCCAACTTAAAATGGTGCTCATAAAGCTTTCATTCGCAACAGATCTCTTCCTTTTCTTTTGAAAAGGTTCATATAAAATTAATTACAAATGCCTTTATTTTCCTTTTTAATAATATATTTTTAAACAAAATTAATTTCAAAAAGAGGAAATGGAGCCTACTTCATGAAGTAGGTAGCCTTACCTACTTCATGCTCATTTTTGGTAAATGTTTTTTTATTTTTTTTTGGAAAATACTACCATGGATTTTCGTAACTATATCCCTCTAATATGCCATTCAAATTTCGTCAGAAATATAGACTCTTATGCCCTCCATCCATAACATGTCGATTACAACAATTTTAAGATCGTTAAAATTACATGTTTAGATGGAGGGCATAGGAGTCTCCGTTTCCGACGGAATTGAAATGACATATTAGGGGGATATAGTGATGAAAATTTATGGTGGGATTTTCCAAAAAAAATAAAATAAATTGCCAAAAATAAGTATGAAGTAGGTAAGGTTACTGTAGAGATATTTCGAGTATTTATGTACTTATGTGTCATGCTTATTTTCGTTGTTCCATCTTATGTAATTTACCCATAGGCTTCCTCTATATAAGAGAGCCTAGGGTTCCCTGGAATAAACAAGTTCTCTCTTTCATTTCTTCCAACATGGTATCAGAGCCTCCACCCTAAACCCTAACCACCCCTCTCATTCCCGCCACCCACCCCCTCCCCATCGCCTCTCATCCTCGCCGCCCACCCCCTCCCCGCTACCTCTCCTCCTCCCCGCGGGCGTTCCCTCTCTCCTAAGCCCGCTCCTCTTCCGCCACTACTCATCCCGCCGCCCCTTTCCCCCAACTCGGCGCCGACTACATCTCCTTCTCTTCATGGGTATGAGTGCATAAGTCTATATATGCACTCATATCCCTGCATGTTTATGTAGACGATTCTTCATTGGTCTACAAACCCTAGTTCTTCGTCTCCGGCAACTATGTCAGAAAACAAGGTCGATATGCCCTCCATTGGCGCCTTCAAAGGTCCAGCGTCAATAGTCAAGATGGATGGGACGAATTACGAGCTCTGCGCAATGCAGTTCATGAGCCTCATGAAGTCCAACGGTAAGAAGCACATTCTTACCGAAGATGAGCAAGCGGAGAAGACGGGATTTACGCCTCATGGGAGGCTGATGATTCGTATGCCAAGGTCTGGCTTTCTGGCACTCTGACAATGAAGATTGCCAATGATGTCCTACATCAGCCCACGGCTAAGGCCATGTGGGATATCCTTGCCGCGACGTACTCGCAGATGAGGAACGAGACCAAGATCCTCCAACTTCAGCATGACATCTTTACAGTCAAGCAGAATGGCCGACCGCTGCATTCGTTGTATACTCCCTATGGGGGATGTTTGAGAAGCTTTACAATATCATTCCCCTGACGGCGATCCCTGAGCAGCAGAAGGCGTTCCGGAATGCTACAATGGTGGGGGTCTTACAGAGTATGATGCGGCTCGCTCGCAGATACTGGCAGAAGCTACTATTCCTCCGGTGGAGGAAGTGTATCGACGACTCAGCCGAATCTCGGTTCCTTCTCCAGCGTCTACGCCACCTCCTTCCGCAATGGCTGCTTCCCGAGGCAGAGCTGTCCCCTCCTCTTTTCGTGGCCGTGGACCTCGTCGTCGAGGTGGCCGCTTCCGTCAGCCATGCACCTTCTGTCATCGCCCAGGTCATGCGGAAGATACATGCTATTCTAAGCATGATTTTCCTGCATCTTCCGGAGTACCCGAGCATGTTGTGCCTACACCGCCATCGACTTCAGACCAGCGGTTTGAGGATCTTGTCGCCAGACTACGGGATATCATGCCTCCTGCCACTACTGACTCACCAGGAGGACACTCAGACATCGCAGCTTCAGCCTCTGCCAGCACGTCAACCACGGCTAGCACATCAGGTAGCATTTATGCCTTTACATCATGTCACAGTTCTGATGTTTCGGAATGGATCATGGACTCCGGTGCGACACATCATCTCTGACGGGACAAAGATAAGTTTACATCCTACAGGGAGGTTTCCCCAGGGAGATCGGTAGTAATAGCAGATGGGACTCATTCCCCCATCATTGGACAGGGGTAGATCAGTTTGACACCCTTCATTCGCCTATTGAATGTTTTGCATGCTCCAGATTTCTCGATGAACTTACTTTCTATTAGTCAGCTTACAAAGGATTTGCATTGTCGAGCTATCTTTGACCCATCATCTCTTATTTTTCAAGACATTCTAACGGGCAGGGTGATTGGATATGGCTGTGAGCAGGATGGTCTTTATCGGTTGGTTCGCACCTCCTATGCTGGTGTCTCATCTCAGTCCAGTGGATCAACTTCTCCCTTTACCTGGCATCTGTGTTTTGGTCATCTTCCTTTTCAGAAGCTGCACCATATCTTGCCCCAGATTTCACCGAAGTCTTCTTTTCAGTGTGAAGCCTATCAGTTGGGAAAGCATCACAGGTCTACTTTCCCTCGTTGTGAGTCTAGGAGCAGTCGCTCCCCTTTTGAGTTATTGCATGTTGACATTTGGGGTCCGAGTCGTGTATCTGATCACCAGGGACACAGATTTTACCTAGTGGTCGTAGATGATTTCTCTAGATTGTCTTGGGTCTTTTTAATGAAAAATAAATCTGAAGCGAGGGATGTAATCAAAAATCTTATCGATGAAATTCGGAATGTTTTTTCTTCTAATGTGACGATTGTGCGCACAGATAATGCATTAGAATTTTGCACTCGTGCTCTGTCTCATTTCTTCTTGTCTCGTGGTATTATTCATCAAACAACTTGTGCATACACGTCTCAACAGAACAGTGTTGCACAGAGAAAACACACGTCTCCTTTATGTGGCTCGGACTCTACTCATTCATAGTTGTGCTCCTCTGTCTTTTTGGGGTGATACTGTTCTTATGGCAGGTTATCTGATCAATCGTATGCCATCTTCTGTGTTGGGTGAGAAAATTCCTCTTTTTGTTGCCTTTCGTGACAGGGAATTGTTCTAACTAACTCCTCGTGTTTTTGGTTCAGTTGCTTTTGTCCATCACCTCACTCCAGGGATTGCCAAGCTCTCACATAAGGTTGTCAAGTGTGTGTTTATGGGGTACTCTTGTACTCAAAAGGGCTACCGATGCTATGATCCCGTGAATAACAGATATTATGTCAGTATTGATGTCACCTTCTTTGAAAATGTCATGTATTTCTCGCCTATAGGTGACAGGATGAATTCTTCCACTACTGATGCTGACATTTATGTGCCACCTCCTCCTGTACGTCAGTCTGATCACATACCTACTCCTGTTGTGCCACCACCGTCACCACCACCACTACCACCTCCACAACCACCAGTACCACCTCTACCGAAATTTTATACTCATCGTCCGAATTCTGCTCATGGAGGCCGTCATTCATCCACCACGCCCCAGGTATGTCCAGGTGATATTAGTAATGATGGGACGACAATGCACAAGTGCAGGACAATGATGTACAGGTGGACACTGCTGATGATTTGGATGTACCTATTGCCTTGAGGAAATCCAAGCGGACGTGTGCATCTTATCCACTTGCTTCATAGGTTTCATTCCATCGTCTCACTGGTGATTTTCAGAGATTCGCTATTGCCCTATCAACCGTGGAGATAACACGGAACTATCAGGATGCCTTGAAAGACAACAGCTAGCGGTTAGCCATGGAAGAGGAAATGGCTGCATTGCAATCTCGTGGTACATGGAGCTTGGTTGCTGCTCCCCCAGGAGCTTCTGTGGTCAGTTATAAATGGGTCTTTACTGTAAAATATAATGCAGACGGCAGCCTTGATCGCTACAAAGCAAGACTAGTCGCTCGTGGATTCACTCAGACCTATGGCGTGGATTATATGGACAATTTTTCCCCGGTGGCCCATCATTCAACTCTACGTGTTCTTCTGTCAGTCGCAGTGGTACGTGATTGGCCCTTGTTCCAGCTTGATGTTAAAAATACCTTTTTAAATGGAGATCTGCAGGAAGAAGTCTACATGCAGCAGCCTCCGGGGTTTCCTGCTGAGGGGGAGTGTCATATGGTGTGTAGACTTCACAAGGCCATATATGGTCTTAAACAAAGTCTGCGGGGATGGTTTCACAAGCTTTCAGATCTCATCCAGAAGCAAGGGTTCATAAGATCAAATGCTGACCACTCTTTGTTTGTCCAGAAGACTCCCAGAGGTACTGTAGTTATTATGGTATATGTTGATGATATACTTGTTACGGGAGATGACATGCATGGGATAAAGATGAAAAAAGCATTTTTAGGCCATCAGTTTGTGACTAAGGATCTTGGTACTCTACGATACTTTCTGGGATTTGAGTTTGCGAGGAATGCGCAGGGTCTAGTGATGACCCAAAGGAAATACATTACAGATATGTTTGTTGAGACAGGTATGATCGGGTGTCGACCCTCCACTACTCCCATGGATCCTAGTATGAAGCTATATAGAGATGATATAGAGGAAGTTGACAAAAGAAGATATAGAGAAATGGTGGGAAAACTTCTCTATATTACTATCACCAGACCTGACATTGCTTTTACAGTTAGTCGGGTGAGTCAGTTCATGGAACAGCCCAGACAGATACACATGGATGTTGTATATATGATACTAAGATATCTAAAGTCGTCTCTAGGTGCAGGATTGTTGTTCAGGAAAGAAACAAATCTTTCTATCTTTGCATGCGCTGATGCGGATTATGCAGGATGTCTTAGAGACCGGAAATCTACCTCAGGTTTTGCAGTATATGTTAGCAGTTTCTTAGTTTCTTGGAAAAGCAAGAAACAGACAGTGGTAGCTAGATCCATTGTTTTTGAAAACGCGCCTCGGGGCGTTGAGGCGTACGCCTCGAGGCGTTTTTCAAGGAAAAACGCCTCGAGGCTATAGCCTCATTCATCCTCAATGAGGCGTGCGCCTCGAGGCTTACGCCTCGAGGCGCTGCCTCATGAATGGGCTGCTTTTTTTTTTCTGCAATATTTTTTCCTTTTCTTTTTGATTGTGAGCTTTTCATCTTTCTTAGACATGTATTTTCAAGTCTTTAAGCTCATGATTCACTGAAATGCATTTTTTAATTTATTAACATATTAAGCTTATTTTTACTTTGTTATGCATGTTTTTTCATCAATCAACATGTACAAATAATCGAGTCTTGAGTCCTTAAATCTAAAGTCATGGAGTTACACTGTGGGTTGGAGCATTCGTTGTATGCGCCCATTGTGTTGTAACAGGGTAAATGGATCCTGGAGGAGATCCATTTACCCCATCTAGTGTTTAGTCCCACATCGTCCAACTGTGGGACTTGGAGGCTCTAGAGAGGCTATAGAAGGAGCCCCAGACCTCCTGTATCCATTGAGAAAAAGCAATGCAATATCCGCCCCGTTGAGGGCTTCTCCAGTGGTTTCATCCCGCTCCTTGGGGAGTAGGGTTCCACGTTAAATCTTGTATTCTTCAGTTTTTTTATATTTATTTCTGATTTCGCTTCCGCTTCCTATTTTCTAACATGATATCAGAGCGGGTTCGATTCTCGAGGAGTTTTATATTCTTTATTTTGTGTATTCGAGATTCGATATATTATTGCTCCTGAAGATTTATATTTGAAATTATGTTATAGGGTTTCGATTCGAAACCCTAATTCTTGGAGTTCGTCATCATCATCTTAGCAAGTCTCAGATCTTGTCAACGTGCAAGATGCATCAAGGGTTCGTTCGGGAACCCTAAATCAAGCTCCTTCCGCAGACGCCGCTACAGCAGCCCTTACTAGAGCACGCACCTACAGGTGCCTACAACGATGCAGCAAACGAGGCGATGCCCTCGAAGTTCTCGCGCGAAGCGCTTCTCCTCCTTGATGTCGACGTCATAGCCCCAAGGCGGAACCCCATCCCCAAGGCGGAACCCGGCCCTCCTCTCCCTCAGCCTCCTCGGGCTCCCTCAGCGGCGCAAGCGGCGCCGCACAGCCGTGCGATGGCCTCCCTCCTCTCCCAGAGCACAGGCGACGCTCCACGCGGGAGTCACCCGCGTCTCAACTCTAGGCGGCGATGGCTCCACCTCCCGGCCCCAGATCCATGTGGCGGCGCTCTCCTCCAGCACCTCCCAGATGCGGCGATGGCGCGTGAAGTAACCCCTGGCGACACTCTCCAGGCGCCGCATCTCCCTCACGCGAAGTTCAAGCAACGCCCGCGGCAGAATCGCCTTCATCATCTCCAGCTCTCCTAAGGCAGCGAGCCCTGGGGCGGCGGTGCCCTCTTAAAGACGAAAACCCAAAGGGGGGAGCAACCCCCGTGCCCTTGTCTCCCTTGGTGAAGAAACGGCGACGTTAGATGGGGTTTCCCAAACGATGGGAACCCTAAACGGGGGAGAGCTGAGTTTATAAAAAAAAAGGAATTTTTTTGGGAGGGCACGGTTGTAGTATTGCAGTATGTGCGTGTGTTTAAAAAAAAGGGGGGGGGCTACTTTGAGGGCCTATTTTGGCCGTGAGTTAAAAAAAAAGAGGAGGCGCGTACAATAAAAAAAACCCGTACGCAGAAAATTTTGTTTGATGAAAAGCCGAAAAAAAATGTTGAGACGGCTTACAAAAAAAAAAGGAATGACGGCTTAAAAAAAAGGGTCGCAAGTTTCATGTTCTTATTGTTTACCCCCTATTTATCTTGTCTTCTCCCAACTTTGTCGATGTTGAGTTTCCGACAAGTATGGGAGAAAGGGGGAGTATATATGTAGAGTCACAGGTCTTGTATTCCAGATGCAGATTCAGATTTCCAGACCGATCAGATTCCAGACTCTACGGTTCAGATCCAGTTTCAGACTCGACATCATATAGTTCCGAGTCCAGTTTCAGACACGCACGAGTTTGCGGTCATTTTTCAGATGAGCATAAGTTGCCATCATCAGTTCGAGGTCCTCATCATTCTTGTTGTTGTTCGGCCAGAGTTTTCATGTGAGCCATAGGGACTCCAGAGCAGAGGACCATTCCCTATGCCATTGAGGGCAAGGGTTTTCATGTGGTATCATAGGTACACCAGAGCAGTGCACCATTCTCTGAGCCAGATGGGAGAGACCCAGTTCTCCGACGAGGAGACTTCAGGCGCAGTTCAGACTAAATGGTCAGATTCCGAGTCTTCAGTTGACTCACACTCCAGCCCGTTTGTCCTCCTCACATGCACGGCATGAGAAGCAACGTCCTCGACTGCAGCAATGTGCGCGTTGGGTTGATATTGTCTGTAGTGTCTTGTAGCGTTGAGTTGAGTTTATTTCTGTTTGTCCAAGTTGAGCATTGCATGCTCCAGCTTGAGGGGGAGTGTTGGAGCATTCGTTGTATGCGCCCATTGTGTTGTAGCAGGGTAAATGGATACCCAATCTAGTTCTTAGTCCCACATCGTCCAACGGTGGGACTTGGAGGCTCTGGAGAGGCTATATAAGGAGCCCCAGACCTCCTGTATCCATTGAGAAAAAGCAATGCAATATCCGCCCCGTTGAGGGCTTCTCCCATGGTTTTATCCCGCTCCTCACGGAGTAGAGTTCCACATAAAATCCCGTTGTGTTCTTCTTATTTTATTTATCTTTTCCATGTTCGCTTCCGCTTCCGATTTTCTAACAATCAAGCAGCATCATTTATTGCTAATAATCCTGCATTTCATGAAAGGACGAAGCATATTGAGGTAGACTGCCACTATTCCAGGGATATGATTCAGAAGGGGTTGATTTCTACTTCCCATGTTAGTTCAGGAGAGCAGACTGCAGATATTTTTACTAAGCCGTTGCTCAGAGGGCCGTTTCAGAAATGTTCTTCCAAGATGAGCATGATTGACATCTATGCTCCATCTTGAGGGAGAGTGTAGAGATATTTCGAGTATTTATGTACTTATGTCTCATGCTTATTTTCGTTGTTCCATCTTATATAATTTACTCATAGGCTTCCTCTATACGAGAGAACCTAGGGTTCCCTGGAATAAACAAGTTCTCTCTTTAATTTCTTCCAACATTTACCTACTTCATGAAGTAGGCTCCCTTTCCTCTTTCAAAAAATACTTTTATCTTCATGGCTAGTATGCTGAAGACACTTTTGGAGGGAAATTTACTTTCAAAATAACAAAAAAACTCATTAAAAACTAACCAGAATTGTTTCCACCCCACTGGCGTTCAACTCCATCAATAGCAGCTGCGAGGGCACTTCCCTGCTCAGCAACTTTTTCCATTCTTAGTATAGCATCATATAGACACTTTGTAATATCTAACATCCCAATCACTTCACCACTTTCAACAACAGGAAGATGTCTAAATTTCCCTAAACATGAACAATCATAGAATCAACTCAAACAATATGCAAATAAAACAAGTATAATACAAATTAGAGAAAACTATCCATGAGTGCCCTAGAAATGAACTTGGGAAAACCAAGTTAACATGATGCCAAAACCAGATATTCATCTCAATGACCTTAGCATTTTCCCATCGCATTCATCAGTACTGTAATAGTCACCATTAACCATATCATGTACCAACAACATAAGTTGAAAGATTGAAAATTCACTTTAAACTTAAGGTTGTCATCAAGCAGAAATCGAAATAGAGACATTTCCAATATCCAGT
The DNA here is from genome assembly GCA_037367405.1 of Ottelia alismoides. Lineage (NCBI taxonomy): Eukaryota > Viridiplantae > Streptophyta > Magnoliopsida > Alismatales > Hydrocharitaceae > Ottelia > Ottelia alismoides. Next base: position 313,138 of record JAZKJV010011511.1, on the reverse strand, counting down.
CTATTTGTAGAAATGCAAATTAGCACATAAATGTACTAAAATCACCAGAATGTTCCGATCCATTGTATTTGTAACCTAGGGTAAGGGGCTGTCATTTTTTCTGTTAGAGTATTCGGAGCATGCGTCACTTATGTAATAGGTGGGTAAATGGATCCCTCCAGGGTCCATTTACCCCACCACTGAGTTTAGTCCCACATCGTCCAGTGGTGGGACTTGGAGGCCCTGTGGAAGCTATATAAGGAGCCCCAGGCCTCCTGTAACAGATGAGAGAAAGTTCAATAGAATATCCGCCCCTTAGAGGGCTTCTCCCGTGGTTTCATCCCGCTCCTCACGGAGTAGGGTTCCACGTAAAAATCCCGTTGTTCTTCTTTGTTTATTCTTTATCCATGTTTACGCTTCCGCTTCCGATTTTCTAACATTTTCTGAAAGGTAAACAAATCCATATAATTTCAACAATATAATCGGAAGTTTGACCAAAATATAGACTTAATTTGTTGAAATGATTTTATGTCAATCATGACCTTACTTTTAAAAGTTTTTTATTTTTATTTGGATAAAACTTGGACTACTATAACTAAAGAGAAGTGCTTGTATGAGCTTAAGATTGTTCAGTCTACAAAATCTCTTCCGGGGCATGTTATCATTGCACATAACACCAAAAAAAACTTTCTTCATTACAAAAGCACTGCATACCCGCAGAACAAGTGTGAAAGAATAAAGGGAAAATGAGACAAACCATGAACCATCTTCTGCAATGCATCAATGGCCATAGTATCCGACGTAACATAAAGAGGATTTCTTGTCATTATCTTCGAAATAATTGTCTGGTCAGGCCTCAGTCCCTCTGCAACCACCCTCAATGTAATGTCCTATCCACACACAACCCACAAAAAATTACATCAGTTCCAATATCTCGAAAACCTCATTTTCAAACAAATAACATGCAGACATCTTATTTTGTACAAGCATTTTGATTTTGTCAATTAAAGAAAATAGTATTAACATTCTCATCTCACACTCTAGTTAAATGATAAGATTTCATGGTGATGCCGCATGTAACATGCCTCTGTAAATGAATATCCAGGCAGAGCAAATTGTGTTCTACATCATAAGAAACATCATTTGCAGTAATGGGAAGTCTTTCCCATGATTGATCCCCTTGAAGAAATACTAGCGGGGTGATAGTGTTTATATGACACACGATCAAATTTAAAAACAAATTAGTTCTACAAGCAAGCCACAATAAGCAAAACACAATCCACAATAATTTATACAGGTCCACTCTTTCTTGAGGCTACATCCTATGCCAAAGTTTGGCCTATGCATAGCTTACAAACTCTCACTATACGAACCATTTCTGCAGTAGTACAAACCGCTTACAAGCACACATCTTACCAATATATATCTTCTACACACGAAAAAAGGCATTCACAGAAAGCGTCTCGAGGTACATAACCTTAACTGGGTTTATCTCTTACACAAAAAGAAAGACTTTCACATGGGATGCTTCAACATATGAAACCTCACCAACGATTTATCTTCCGTTTAGGAAGAAAAACCTTTACACAAAATGTCTCTTAGTAAATAATAAAGATAAAATATAATTTACTCTAACAAAGCCTTTGAAAACATGCAAAATGTAAATGCAAACCGAGATTGTCTTCGAAGCAGAAGGCTTTTGAGAGAACAATGCATAGAGTCCGAAGAGCACTTTGTAAGGCTATATCTTCTTTTGAGCACACAAGAATCTCGCGAGAGTAGAAAGTTGTAATGGTGGGTAGACGACTTGCTCTTGGTACATGTTGAAAGGTGTTAGAGAGGACGTTATGTTTCATCTTATTTTACTTGTAGCCATTCGAGGCTATTTGTGTAATTTCTCGCTTATGAGTGTTTTAGGGTTTTGTCATGGTATTAGAGCAGCGGTCCTAGACCGGTGTTCTGACCTAGATCCCGTCGCCACCACCAGCCCTCGCATCTCCGCAGCCACCACCAACGCTTGTACGTGCCTTCCGGAGTGTCTAGGGCCCCGCACAAGACTGTCCAGGCCCCTCTTCTCGCGTAGCCAGGGCTACTGCAGCCTTGGGCGGCATTGTTGAGGCCTCCCAAGCCTCTGCCGAAGCTGTTGTTGCTGCTTGGTTGAGGCCTCCCAAGCCTCCTCCAGGCCTTGACTCGATGTCCTCAGCCCTCTCCTCGCGCAGCCAGGGCTGATGATACCTTAGGCAGCGCCCACTAAGGTCTCCCAAGCCTCTATCGAGGCTACTTGGTTGAGACCTCCCAAGCCTCTGTCAGATCTCGTTAGGGCTTCCGTAGCCCTATTCAGGCCCCCATCAAACCCCCTCTCGCATCGCTAGGGCTCCAGCGGGTCTCAACAGACCTCCACCAGAACCCCATGAGCCCCGTTAGGGCTTCAGTTGGCCTCGAGCAACCCTGCTAGGGCTCCAGAGGCTTGCTGGGGTCCCTAGACTACTCCTTAGCCCCCTGCCAACACCGCCAAACTACACCACGATCTCCGCCGAAGTCGATTTGTGGTGACACAGCTGCATTTTGCCACTGTAGAAGCCTGAAAGAGGGCCAAAACGGTGACTTAGGTCACCCTTATGCTTGATTAAGACAACTGATCTTCTTCTAGGTCACTTTTTCTTGACCTTTACGACCACGATGACGTCCACTGAAACCAAGCCTGTATACACGACTTCTTCTATGATGGTACATGTCACTTCTATCAAATTAAAGGGTACTGAAAATTATGTGCTCTGGTCTCAATCCTTCAAGGTGTTGTCGATGGTCAACACAAGAACATAGTCTTACCAAGGAACCGCTCATGGAGAGCGGACAAGGACAACGACACTTGGTATGCTGACAATTGTCAGGTTATCACTTGGATGTCTAACGTCGATCTGAAAATTGCGGTAAATCTTCTCTACAAAGGATTCGGTAAAGGCGATGTGGGAAAATCTAGAACGAACCTACTTCCAGAAGACAACCAACTGCCAAGTCTTGACTCTCTGATATTTACACACGGATCTAGTCAGCCAATTTAGGAGATTCGAGGTCTTGTCAAATACTATAGGCTCTAACTAGCCTTTTTGAGGAGCTCATGATTTTCCAACCAGCATGTTGTGATCAACGGGTGGGAGAGCATGTTGATGGAAAGTCTACCAATTCCTCTTGGGATTGCATCCACGATATAAGCCCGTGAAGGACCAGTTTCTGACGACTGACACCCTGCCATTGATTGAGACCATCTTTGGTTATCTGCAGGAACTTGAGACACCTGTCGAGCGCCCTTCTACCATATCATCTGCAAAGACTACATCTCACTATGCATCGTCAGGGAATAGATGATGACAGAGCTTCCAAGGTGGACGGGGTCGTGACTTTGGTCATGGTCGTGGGCCCAACTCAGGACATGGATAGGACTTTGGTTGTGGCCATGGACGTGATTCCACCACATCCCGGTATCCAGCATGCATACATTGTGGATGCTGGAACCACCCGTCTGTGCGTTGTTGGGCAAAATTTGGCATACAACATAATAACAACAATGCCTATGAGACAACTTTGTAGAGCCCAATTATGATACAACATATGACACACCTGATCAACACTTTGATGGAACATAGGCACCCCTCATAGCTTCTGAATACTCCCATCTGAGACAGCTCCTACAAACCTCTAGTCTCTCCGCCAGTGATAGTATTACTTCAGCCCTAGAAGGCCGTATCGGCAATATATCGGCGATATATCGTCGATATATCGATTTCGATAGGGAGTGCGTATCGAAATCACCTAGTATATCCTTTTACAGGGATATCGATGATATATCGCCATATCGGTTCATATCGGTAAAAAAATGACTAGATTTAGTACAGAAAATCATGGATATCGATCGATATCGGCGATATTTCGCCGCTATCTCTATATATCAATGCTATTATTCATGCAGCGAGACCCCCGTACTGGTAGGGTATGATGCGACAGGAGGGTGCATACAATGGTTCTTCAACTTGGAGTATATTTGCAAGTTATTTCATGTTGTAAGACTTGAATGAAATCCATTCCCAATATCTATAAGTCAATTCTTCAAAAAAATATCTATAAGTCAAGAATCAACATTAACATCGATATGTTTGAAATGATCGATATATGCGATATAAGCTTCATAAATGACCGATATGTGTGATCTAAGAGTATATTTGTAAGTTATTTAGTGATCTAAGAACTTGGATGAACTCCATTTTCAATATATATAGGTCAACAATAACTAACAGTACCAGCGATATGTTCGATATGACCGATATCGATATGTGCAATATAAGGATCATAGTCTTCATAAATGATTTATATGTGTCATCTAAATGTATATTTGTAAGTTATTTAATGTTATAAGAATTTGAATGGAATCCATTTACAATATCTATAGGTCAGGAATAAACATTAACAACGATATGTTCAATATGACCGATATGTGTGATATATGGGCTATAAATGACCGATATGTGTGACATAATTGTGTATTCGTAAGTAATTTGTTGTTTTAATATCCACATGGTTAGTCCCACATCGGCTATATAAGAAGCCCCACACCACCTATAACATTTGAGAGAGAGAAATACCATAGTATCCGATGGCATTTTCCCATGGTTTCATCTCGCTCCTTATGGAATAGGGTTCCACATAGAATACCGGTGTTCTTAACGTTCTCATATCTCTATTTCTGATTATGTTTCCGCATTCTCGTTTTCTACATGGTATCAGAGCGAGTTTGATTCTTGGATTTTCGTTCTTGAGGATTTACTATTATGTCCCGTTCGTGGATTTATTCTTGAATATTATACTATGACTTACTCTAACAAGAGTCTTCTTTCCATGTATTTCTCTGACTGATGCATTTGTGTAGCAACTAAGTGGTATTTTCTGTTAATTAATCAAAATATTGAGAGCGGATATTTCTAACACCCCTAACTTTATTCATTATAAATCATAATTGACAATTGTTACTGTTGACAAATAACCCCATGTGTAAAAATGTGAAAATAATAAACAGTTAAAAAAGTGTTTCTAAGAGTAGGTTCGTCACGGTAGCTCTGAAATCTGTATACGAAAGTAATAAATCGAAGTGTGAGTTATAAAAGTAGAAGGTTTTTTTAGGAAATAAAAATAGAAGGTTACTGTTAAGCAACTTGGCCAGCGTACTCCGGGTGGTTGTCTTATGCCTATTTGGGTCCAAACCTCAATTTTTAGGGGTCGATAATCTTTCCAGTTTTAAGTGTGAGTCACTGCAATAACATCAGCATATCAATACTCGTCATCCTGTTTATCTTCATTCATCCTCTGCACACTATAAATCCTAGCACTAATGCCCATGATTTTGAGTTAAATGCAAGGTTGCAAAAGCTGTGCAACTAGCCTGGGTAGTTGGTCCTATTATGCAGTTTAGGGGATCCACCAACTTAAGATTATCTAGTTGGCCATTAGTCAACCATTTCGACTACTCAGGTACCCAATCAGTGAGGTGGCAAACCGGTGCATTCCACTTGGGTACACATTTTGTGATTTATTTATATTATGCTATATTTTTTCTAGTTTTATTATTTGCGGTGTGTTGTGGGATGAACTGTGTACGACTAGAGCAAGATTCGTGGATTTGCCATGGGTGGTTGCAGGGGATTTCAACGTCGCCTTGTATGTCGAAAATAGGCCCAGGGGGAGAGGTGCGCGGGACATTGGATCTCGTCTGTTCGGTGAGGAGCACCTTGTGCTGGAGGTCATGGACGCCACAAACAATAAGTCTACTTGGAGAAACTCCTCATCTCGATCACGCATCGATCGGTTTCTTCTTTCGGCGGAGGCCCTGGAGTTGTTCTGCCTCGCGAGCGTGACATCGCTTCCTCGCTCGAGATCGGACCATACTCCATTGTGCCTCGATACATGCAATGGCATGGGGTCATCGTCGTATTTTAGGTTTGAGAGGTGTTGGTTGATGGAGGCAGGTTTCCGCGATATGGTATCCGTGTTTTGGTCGGAGCTTGAGGTAGAGGGATCTGCTACGGTTAAATTTGCTTCTAAGCATATGGAGCTTAGGAAGAGGTTGATGATCATTAGAAGGGAGAGTCGTTCTGAGAGAGAGTTGCGGAGATGTCAGGCCCAAGAGGAGGTGGAGAGACTTGACTGGTTGGATATGACATGGACCTGAGTGAGAAGGAGCTTCTGAACCAAGGGACAGTTCAGAAAATTCTGGAGGATCGGAAGCGCGAATGTGAATGGAAGCAGCGATTGCATCAGAAATAGTTGAAAGAAGGGGATGCCAACACCAGATTTTTTGATAATGTGGCAAGCGGTCGGCGGAGGCGGAACATGTTGTACTCGGTGAAGATTGGAGGTGAGGAGTTTCAAGGGGAGAGGAAGGTGGCAGGTGCAGTTACAAACTATTTCAGGGGCATGAGCAGAAGACGCGTGAGCTCTGGTTTGCGATGGTTGGGGTGTTGGTGATGTCTGTCTCAGGACAGGATGTTTTGTTGACGAGGCAGGTGCAGATGAAGGAGGTGTGTGATGTTGTGTTCGATCTAAATGCTGATGGGTGCCCTGGATCAGACGGTTTTCCGGTCCTTTTCCACATGGAGTTCTGGGATTTGATCGCACAGGACGTGATGGATGTAGTTGCAGATTTTGAGGAGGGAAACTACGATTGGATCGGCTCAATTGATCTTTCATTTTCCTTCTGTCGAAGAAGGACGTGTTGGTTAGAGTCGAGGATTATAGACCAATTGCCTTATCCAATGCGATATATCTTATTGTGGCTAAGGTGATAGCCAATCGGTTGAGAGGAAAGGTCAATAAGCTCATTTCACCATCTCAATGCGCTTTCTTGCCCGAACGACAACTCATGGATAGCGTAGTGTTGGCATCTGAGATTGTGGCGGACTGGCGTAGGAGAAAAACGAAAGGGATTCTTTGGAAGGTAGATTTCTCGAAGGCTTGTGACTGCATTGACTGGTGATTCATTCGGGCGTCTTTGCACAGAAGGGGGTTCCCGGACCGTTGGCTTGTGTGGATGAAGAGATGCATCACGACCGCCTCATGCGCCATGTTGGTGAACGGGCAGCCAAGCGGGGGTTTCTTCCAGCCTTAACGCGATGTCCGTCAGGGATGCCCTCTTGCGTCGATCATGTTCGTCCTTGCTTCCAATGCTCCGGCGATAATGATTGATCGAGCAGCATCGGGTGGCATCTGTAAGTGGAATTCCATTGAATTCATTTTTAAGCATGTTCTACAGAACGCGAGGGGGAGATTAATATACTCATTCTCCAGTATGTTGATGATACAATTCTATTTGTCGAGGGCGGAGCGGCTAGTTGTAGGGGCCTATCTGTGGTCCTTAACATTTTTAGGGAGGTTTCAGGTTTGAGGCTGAATAGAGAGAAGTCAGAGTTTGTTCCTTTCGATATGGCAGAAGCTAAGATCGAGCCATGCACAGACTGGTTGCGCTCACCGCGTAGGGAGTTGCCGTTGAGATATCTTGGTGCTCCTCTGGTTGCTAGCAAGATGAGGACCGTCGACGGGCTACTTGTGATCGAGAAGATGGAGCGGAAGTTGGTGGGGTGGAAGTCGGTCTGTTTATCTAGGGGGGCAGGCTTGTGTTGCTGGAGTCGATTCTATCGGCTATTCCTTTCTACCTGTCCTCGAGGATGATGCCGATGGGGGTGAGGAGGAGGATTGAGACCCTCGTGAGACGCTTCTTCTAGTCATCCTCCAGTTAGTCTAGGGGTCTTCCTTTGGTGAATTGGAAGATTGTGGCATCATCAAAGGAGGACGGGCGTCTGGGAGTTCGCAGGTTGGAGGAGATTAACAATGTGTTGCTTGGCAGGTGGGTCATTCGTATTTGGGGTGATTGTGATAGTCTGGTATGCAAACTTATTAGGAGGATCTATGAACCTGGCCTTTCCTTCACGAACCTCAATGGCGTCGTCGGCGGCATGCCGTCCTACTTCTGGAGGGACGTCTGCAGTGTGGCACAGGAGATTCGCACTTTGTTGAGACCGGTGATTGGATATGGAACTGGTTTGCAGTTTTGGATGAATGATTGGAGTAAAGATGGGCCTCTAGACATGTGTTTTCCAAGGCTGAGGGTGGTGGCGAAGCGGTCAGGTGGTACGCTCACTGACACCTGGGATGGGCATTCTTTCTTCCCGAGACTCAGATACGAGCTTTCTGAGCAACGCGTGACGGAGCTCATAACCCTGCTTTCGGAGATTGAGGATGTCGGGGGTCCTACTCACGGTTGGGATCATTGGCCTTGGTGTGATGGATCCTTCTCGATTTAGAAGGCGTATAGGGCCTTGAGGGGGCCCATGACGTTTGACCCTGGGGGCTGTGAGGAGGACTACAGACGTATCTGGGAATGGAATGTCCCTATCAGAGTGAAGATTTTCTTGTAGATTTTCAAGAGGGAAGACTACTGATAAGGGCGAGATTAGCACGTTTAGTTCAGGGGATCGAAGTTGAATGTCCCAGATGCGGGGAGGAGGCGGAGGAAGTGAATCATCTCTTCTTCAAGTGTGAGAGATCGGAACACGTTTGGGATCGGCTCGGGATTCAGGCAATACAGGTTGAGGCTGTTGAGAGCTTCTAGCATTCTATTGGTGCGGACTGGACCGGGTCGGACATGGATAGGTCAAAGGTTGTGGCGGTAATATGGGCGGTCTGGTTGGCTAGAAACAGTGTTATTTTTTATCAAGATCGTTTTTATGTTGAAAATGTGGTGGCGCACAAGGTTTGAAAAAACGAAAAGTGAAACGAGGCGTATTCCCCGGAGGCAAGGCGAGACATAGCCTCGAGGCGGTCGAGGCATAATCCTCAGTTTGTATAGGAAAATACTTACAAAAAGTATAATAAATATATTTAATTGGCATACATATAATATATAACATTGTAATATATGATGAAATTATGATGATAAGGATATGTGAATTTCATAAACCTATCTACTAAATTTCTACACAATCAAAAATAGAATCATTGGCTAAAATTTTTTTTGAGGCCCAAGAAAAGGGGGAGACACTCAGCGGTGTTCGCCCCAATTGATTAAAGCAACAGCAAATTTAATTGCCATCATTGGCTATAATTGTCATTAAAGTATCAAGAATAACATATTTTTCTCTAAAAATATTGTGGTGCATTAAAATTTATGATTAGATGTACTTGTTATATGACTAATATATAAAATATGACAACATGACATGCCTTGAATCTAATCTTTTTTTTCTAGTTGGTATATTACATCGTTCATTATGTCACCTCTCTTAGCACTAGCTTTTCTTTCAGCTTTATGGATTGTATATTTAAAAGTGCAAAATTAAGAATTTCTTGAAAAATAGACAAGTTTAATGCTCAATATGAATATGAACAAACTTAAAATTCCAAGCATTCATCTTGTAAATATATATCATAGAAAACTATACATTTATAAGCATCTAAAACAAGAGAATTTAAATCTATAGAAAATGCTTTAAAATCCAAAAAACGCCTCATAGACCGCCTCGTTCCGCCTCGACCACCTCACTGCCTCAGACCGCCTCGACCTTCTGAGGTGTACGCCTCATCAATACCATCTGAGGCGTCCGCCTCGAGGCTAAAAAGCCCTTCCCCGTTCCGCCTCAACCGCCTCGAGGCTAGCCTTTTCACACCATGGTGGCGCATACTAACGCACCGGTAGTGAGTTGGAGTCATTAAACCGATATGATTTTGTAAATACTTTTAGGTGTGTAATATTTACATGGTGATCAATGGTGAAGTTTTTTGGGCATGCACCTTTACGATACCTTTTTTCTTTAAAAAATGTGATCTGATGTGGCATTGATTATGTGTTGTATTAACTTTTTTTAATGATTATAATATGTTTTTTATGTTACTTTTTTTTATTTGAACGTGGTTAAAAAATAATATAACAAAGAAATTGTATAGTTCATACAACTAATTCCAACCTAGGAATGCAGGGATAGAGCAGAGGGTATGCCAAGTTACCTCGAGGTAATCTAGCAACCAAACGAGCCCTATGTATTCTCCAACTAGTCACATGATTATCATTTGTTCTATTGAGTGATAAGTCAAAACCGAATACCGGTCTCAGGAACCTTGGTTAGACGCATTCACATCGTCTAACTGTGACATGGGCCTAACACGCTCGTCCTAACCTCAATGCCCATCATTTATTTCTTCGTGAACACCCAGCTTAAAGACGTCCACTCATGGTAACATATATCGAGCAACTAGCCCACACAATCGACCCAACGTAATTAAAGAAGGAAGAAGTGGTCCCCTCAATGCCAATTTGTTTCACGCTGCATGCACTCACATTTACATCACCTCTGAGAAATTGCCGCTATCAGGATACAATCACCAAATCATACCTCATTATCTTCCCATAAATAACAGCCAGTAGCAGCCCCTTTGCTATTTTTAACAATTTAAATCATTAAATGGAGAAAACAAAAGAGAACAAGACGAAGCCAAACACTTCTACTTCACGATCAAATCACACTGATTTCAGCAAAAAGTAATCCGCAAGCTCACCTTGTCGGTGACGATCCCCGAGAGGAGTCCATTGGCGTCGGTGAGGAGGACGGCGTCGACCTTCCGGTGCGCCATCCTCCTGCACGCATCGGAGACTGCCGTCCCCTCCGCGATCGTCAGCGCCTTCGATAGCTTCAGCTTCTTCACCGTGCGCTCGCCACCAACGCCCAATCTGATCGAGGGAACAACTAGAGCGAGATCGAAGGAATATAAGGAATCTGGAAGTGCATGCAGATGAGATCAACGTACGTCGGGGGATCGGGAGAGGTGGGATTGGCGTCGTCGGCGGCGGAGGTGTTCTCCGAGGAAGGGGGCCTCCTCATGGGGCGGCGGTTGCTCCTCCGCATCTGCGGAATTGGAGGTCGACGATGTGGTTGGAGCCCTAATTTGATGGGTGGAAGGGGAAGGGGAGGAGATGGTCTGTTGTGGTGGAGGGGAGCGGTGGTGATGGGTTGAAGTGCTCGCCTTCACTTCATAGTCCGGCCACTGTTGGAGGGGACAGCGTTTTCAAACTTGTCCTGTCCTTCTGTAGTGAGGTGGGAGATGGTGGGAGAATTGACGAGGAGACCCCCTTTTCTTTGAGAAAAATCCTCCTAAGTGCCCATTGTGGCCGTCCTTTCAATATCGGACGGCCTGAGATCATTCCCCGTGGAGCCCACATTTGTTGGGAAATGATCCCATCGGAGTGGACGGCCGGATGGTACGTGGCAATCATCTAATCTAGAACAATAAATTAAATCTAAGTAGAACAATAAATTAAATCTAAGTAGGATGGCACATGGGCTTCTCGACGGTGTTTTATTTAGTATAAGATGATTATTCACCAATAATAAAAGCATTACGTCTATAATCTGATGGTAAATTGGGAGAAGAATTTTGTGAGCTATGAAAGATATCGGAGCCAAAGACAAAGGCAAGGAGATAGTGCAATATCCTGCCGACCGCGGTGTCGAAGACGTTGTTGAGCATGATGTGCACGGAGGTCTTAATTTAAAACAAAAGATCTGTATATGTAATGAGAAAACTTGGAAATCTACACTAACTACACAATCAATAGGCTTTTAATTTTTATATCCTTAAATATTTATTAATAGCAACATATCAAAAATAAATCAAAATTGCTACATTAACATATAATAATGGAGTGAAAAAATAAAGATTTATATATATGTTGGTCAATTAATAATTTTATAGTTGAATTCTTTCATTATAATGCGTTAATATTACAGTTACACATTAATATGAAAAAAATAAACCCGTACAGATTCAGCTCTTGATTCATATATAACATGATTTACATTATCTCAAACAACTAAAATGAATGCATGCAAAATAAGAAGTAAGTATGTACAGAAATAAAGAGTATAAATTGAATGCATAGTAAAAAAACAATAGGGTAAATTACAAAAAAAGGACTCGACTATACCTCAATTCCCAATTAAGGGACTCATTTTTCAATTGTAACAAAGAGGGGTATGATCTTGTGTTTTTGTCTCAAGTAGAGGCCTTTATAAGCTTCAGCGACCCTTATACATCGACGTTAAACCCTTAAGTTGACGGTCCAAGCCGCTCTTTGTTACAATTGAAAAACAAGTTCCTTAATTGAGAATTGAGGCATAGTTGAGGCTCTTTTTTGTAATTTACGCAAAACAATAAAAGCCATGAAAATTTGTTAGACATTGAAGCTCAACAGATTATAGTGAACAACATTTTCAATAAAGGAAAAGAATCCAGATAAAACTACGTTAATTTTAACGTGTAGCAAATTATACGAATAAAATCAACCATAAAATTACTACAATATATATATATATTGAAGCTCGATTCTTTTTGTAGATTTATAATTTTAATTGTTTAAAATTGAATAGCTACAAAGGGGTCTCAAAGAAAAAGATCTAAATTACCTCGCCATTACAACCAAAATTATAGACATTCTTTTGAGTTAAGTATACAAGAACTTATCACCATTGTCTCATTTATCAGTATTTTTCTTATGCGAATAGGAAAAATATAAAATAAGATGCATCTATATGTGTTTCATATATCTTTTTCAACCTCCAGAGTAACAAAAAACTTTGTATGGTTTTAGATATCATTAGATAGCTTTAATATATTTTGGAAAATATAAATAGGTAAAGATAAAATATTGGTTAAAAATATGATATCAAAAAATTAAACATAAATAGAGTCAAAAATATATACACAATTAACATGGGTCCTAGGTTCATAAAATAATATATTGTAGAATGTTTTTTAAGGAAATGCGCTAAGAAGAACTAAGAAAAAAACAATAACCATGTAATAAAAAATTACTACAAAAATTATGTTGAGGCTCATATTATCTGTATATTTATATTTTATAATTGTTTGATATTGAAAAGCCGCTAAGTGATTCCTCAGAAGAAATCCAAATTATCATGCCACTTCAAACGAAATAATAAATACTCTTTTGCATCCATTATAAAGGAGGTTATCATCACTACCTCCGTTATCATTCTTTTTAATAAGTAATTAAAAAATAGAATAAGATGTACGTATATGTATCTGGTATATCTTTTAAACTCTTATAATCAACAACAACATATGATCTTTCAAGTTGAAAGTTGCAAACAGGTTTTTCTATTGAATAGAATGGGTAAGTTTAACGTTATCTAATATGTAGAAATAAACAATTTTATAATTAAATATATGTGTGATTACAATCAGAATCATTGTCCTTAACATAATAAATATGCAACTTAAATTAAAAAATTATGTAACATTGTTAAAAATTTCAAACTTATAATTAATACACTATCAGTGAAATATTTATACTTTTAAATTTTTCAAAAAGGCAGGAGCAGGAGCGTGAGCGCCCGCCCATGTCCAGTACTTTGAAAGAGGTCCGAGCCTGCCAAGCTGAAATGGAGCGGAATGTCTCCAGGGTTCGGAGAATAGGGAGCCAAAGGCCGGTTTTCTCCCTCGACCGAGATATACGGTTTATGCCGGAAAGGTACGAAGCGAGGAGCAACCACCTGGAGGATAAAAATTACGACAAATTTTGAAATAGTATAAATAATATATTTTAGAAAAACACAAAAAGTAATCTAAGGTGTAAATTCTAAATATTTATAATAAGTGCTTATTATTACACAATATATTTCCTCCCAGAGATGTAACCAATCCTCTAAAATAAAAATATCCTATGTTGAAGGAATATTTTAATTGATATACGTGAAATAATAAAGAGTTAATAAACACAATATTAAGGAAAATATATAAAACATATATAAAAGTAAATGTACTTTGATAATCATTATTATTTGACTAAATTATTTCTTAAAATTTACTATTTTTTTCTTAGAATATATTCTCATTTCCAATAAATTGATTTAATATGAAGAAATTTGGTCGTTGACTTATTATTTATATTTTCTTCATATTTATTACATATAGGCTACACAAAATATATCTCTAGCAACTAACCTATTGAAGTAATGTATAGTTGAACATGTATCTATTTGCACTTTTTATCAAATGTCATATTAATTATAAGGAAAAAATACTGCGTAAATAAAATCGAGTCCAATTACTCATAAAAATTAAATATAAAGAAAGAAAAATCTTTTAAGGTAGATTCATGTGGCAAGCATAGATATATACATCAAAACTTGAAGATAACAGCTTAAAGTACAATAATACGATTGAACCGAATATGTCAAGCACCACATAAATATCTTATAAGACATATACTTTGACTTTAATTAGTAGTAACATAACATAACATATTAGGAATATAATAAGTTAAAGTTTTATACAAATAGGCAAACAAAACTCATAACACAATAAATATAAAGAAAGAAAAATATTTTAACGTAGATCCATGTGGCAAGCACATATATACATATCAAAATTTGAAGATATCAGTTAAAAGTACAATAATATGATTGAACCAAATATGTCAAGCATCACATAAATAACTTATAAAATGGATATTTGACTTTAATTAGTAGTAGCATAATATAACATATTAGAAATATAATAATTAAAAGTTTAATACAAATGAGCAAATAAAATGGGATTAGAGAAAATAGTTTTTGCCAACAAAGTTGAGGATTTTATATCAAAATTTATTTACTTATCAGCAAATAATTTTCTCTTTACGAAGATAAGTTTATACAAAGAAATTGTATTTTAAACAATTCATAGTTTAGTTTATAATTTTATACATCAAGGTTACACGATATTAAAAAAGAGTAAATATTGTAAATATCATACATTTACTAAAACATCCAAGAGATAATTCCAGCAATCAACGATATTTATTTTTTCAAGCAATTAGTAGCAGTTTTTATTTATATTAATTCAATTACAAATTAAATTCCAAACAAACAATACGTTAATAAAAAAACATTTCATATTCCCATCAAAATATTGATCTTTAAACATGAAGTATAAGTATGTGTGAAAATAACATATTTTTTATGATACGCATATCGTTGAAAGAATCAATTTTAATGTAAAAAAATGAAGGGCATAATGGGACTACACCATTACAAATATAACTTTAGTAATAAGTTCATAATGAACTTTATTCTCATTTTAGAAGTTATAATGTAACTTTCATGTTATTTTTTTATTTATATAATAATATTTTTATTTTTGAAAACTTTTTTATACAATATATATTATAGTATAAGGTATTTTATAATATTTCAGTTTTATTTTTAATATACATATTTGATTAAATATATATTTAATATGATATTTTTATAATAATGTAATGAAGGGTCTTAACCGTAATTAGGAAAAACAAAAAGCACATATATAATAATGGAAACCAACAGGGTAAAGCTGCAAACAGACCATGTCTACACATGCAAGGCCACGTGACTTGGCTAGAAGGAGCTGTTAGATATAAGAAGCTTCGGGTTACGAATGCAAAAACACCATATTACTTGAGGGAGGAGAAAGGGAGAAATATAGCATGCCATGTGTCCAACTAAAGGTGAGGAGAGAGGGGAGGAATGAGGAAGTGCCACATGTCGAAAGCTTGGGTGAAAACCCAGCTTTATAATAGGTATATAGATTAGGATATTAATTACGCATCTCCACCTCCTACCATGGAGGGTTACTCTATATACTTTTGTAACATAATTGAAATTTTATTTCTTATTTTTTACCTACGAATATATACATAATTTTTATTTCATTTTTTGAGCAGGTGAATACTTACATGATTCATATTGTCCTTGCGAGCATGGATATAGATATAAATGGATGCAGATTCATTGTATGAATGCAATCAGATAAAGATGTATTCATATTTTCTTGATATTGGATCTATCTTTAATGAAAAATAGATATGTGGCCTTTTTTATACAAATATAGACAATTTTATTTATAATCATTCAAAATTTGTATATAAACAAGAATAATTTTTAGAGATAAGGATATAGACGATTTTTTACTATAAGGATATAAATGCATATAACATAGTATCCAGATAAATTTTCGATAACATAGATATACATCTTCAACCAAAGAAACATATATAAGTTTTTTAGAAGAAATGTGTATAATTTTACAATCACCAAAATATTGAGACAAGTACAAATATTTTTCACGAGTACAAATATTGATATTGTACGGGTAGATGTGCATATAATATGGTATATGGATATTTTTCTATAAAAATGGATAATATATGTGTATGTATTCCACCAAAAATGGATATGTATTTTTTGGATATTGATAGGATAATTTTGGTTGATCGTGAAAACTATCCATATTCGTATATATATATATATATATATTGATTGAAAATCGATACAATAACACAAAGAACGATATATCTTTATCAGATTACATCCCAATAATGAGTTCATATCCATTTTCGTGTGCATATCAATATCCATTTTCGCAAGGAAAATATGCGATCATATGCATATTCATTTGCTAAAAATGGAAATGGAAGTGTGTGTACATATGTGGTGCTAATAAAATGGAAATACGGGAGTGGTAAATATGTAATAATAAATCCATTCAATTTCATACTCCCTTGGAATGTAAGTGTCATAGTATACAAATCTTTTAAGGTCATGTCTCCCTTAAGTATTCCCCTTACACATCCTACATAGTAGGAAATTCTGATTAAACCCAAAGTTCAAATTCTTATTTAATTGCCTTCTTCGAGATTTATCAATAAGTTTCTCAATCGACCAGAAGATTAAAATATCAATCATTTGTTTTCCAAACGTATATCGCATACTCTCAAATCCTTCTCTTGTTTCCTAAACAAGACAATCATCGATGGAATTTGGTTTATCATAGTATGTCATGAGTGAGCTCGTGTCTTTCAGTTCAGTGAACATGTATGATTTTTTTGAGAGATCATGTACCTCACATTTCTTTATATGCACACCAGCTTATCGGTATATAGATCGTGACTACATCATCAACCTATTAGTCTATCAATTTACATACTCAGGCATATAAATATATGTATCTCCAATCAAAGGATGTGTGCATGTTTCGTGAAAAAATATGATACATGTCTTAAGTTATCTCAATCTTATCAAGTCAACTCTTTGACCTTGACGCATCCAATCACCTTCATATCTTTATTCTTATAAAGAGCACTCGCATCAAGAGGTTGATCATGTATCATCCTTTTAAAAAAGCTTACCATCTCTTTCTCAAAATGGAGATCCTTTTTTATGATCTCTTGATGATGCTAATTGTGTCTTCGATCTAACTTTTTAAAACTACAACCTTGCATCAACCTTTGTGATATAACCTTTAGATCAATAACTACATGATATCAAGATGGCCATGGTTCGTAACCGTATTTGTAATAAGGGACCTCATAAGTGCAAATTAGGTATGTTTCAAATTCAGAATACAATAACTCTTTTTTGCTTGGATACAATAACGTTCATTATGAAATGCCTCGGTTAGATCTCACAAGTCCAACAAAAGGATACCATAAACACCACTAAGGGCAGGAAAGGAAATCTTATCCAAGGATCCTTGATTACTGCTTGAGGTACGAAATGTGTCAAAAACCTTTATCTTTTGCATGCATTAATTTCTAGAGATTTTGTACATGTGACATGAGATGCAAAAAATATTGAATTGTGCCATTGAAGCTTGGTCTATATGAGTGAGAAGGTATTATGGTGCTTGCTTAGAAAGAATCTTATTACAGATGTGAAGAAGGAAAAAGTAAAAAAAGTGCATATTGCTTAGTTAGAAGCAAATTTTAGTTCAAAAGTCATCCATCCACAAGAAAGATACATGCACAAGAGCTGGTTGACAGAGATATTTATTATCCTTCTAAAGTAAGTTCACTTGATGATGTACTTTACTTTATCACATTTATTGATAAATTTATGTACCAATAAGAAGGTCTTATATCCTCAAATTAAATCATCAAGTTGATGATCAAAGACTAATTACAGAGGCATTTCAGTGGACATTGTGTCCTTCTTACACAACAACCCCTTAGAGGAAAGGGCAAGCAAGGTGGCAATGTGTGAAACCCTGTAATTTTTTCTTAAAATCTGGAGTATTTTTGACATCTAAAAAGTTGAAATAATCATGCCATTTTGTAGATCTCGTCGAGATTTTTCCAACGAGCTCAAGAACATCCAATTCTGACATTCCTAGCTCAAGATAACAACATTTTAAGTTGGATGATCAGGGTCCATACATGGATCCGAACCGGATCCGGATTTTGGATCCAAATTCACCTCTCCTTCTATAAATAAGAGATGATAGGCTACTTCTCAAAACCCTAGCCACCACAATCCTTCTCCCTCTTTGGAGCACCACCATATTGGCCGGATTAACCACCGGAAGGTCGTCGTCGACGTTGGAGAAGAAGCTCCGATCGAAGATTCATGACCACCATCACGTAGGAAAGCTCAAGGTCACCTTCGTATGCGCATTCGCGGTACGATCAAGCGACGAAAATATCATTTCTGTGTGAGAGGAGATCCTGATGGAACATCCTCGTAGGTAACGATGTTATACCTTCCTCTTGTTGTTAGTTTCATACAACTTTTGTGCCCATATGCTTGAACATGTTTTAGAGCCTCGGTTAATCTTATGATGTACTCCATATATAAGTAATGATGTTCCTTCCCTATTTATTGTTAGTTTCGCTTGTTTTGTCGATTCCATTCACTTGAATGCTAATAGAGCCATGTGATTCTTTTGCTGGAGTATATATGGTTGAGTTTCTCGTATCCACAACCGTTTAATAAATATATTCTGCATCAATTGCAATATAGAATACTTTGTGTAACTAATACATATATCAATATATAGGTAATGGTCATCGATGTCTATATCACGCCATGACATTTTACTGGAGACGTGGGTTACTGGTTGTCCATGATTATTATTCTTTGCTATACATCGAGATATCATCCTAAAGCTTTTGTTTAAACGGTTCATCTTTATAGGAGTATTGCAATTCACAGTTTTACTCGAGAATTCCATTACCTCAAAACCAAACATGGCTTTGTTTAACCTAAAGATAAGTTTCATGCACAGACGAAAGTAGAGATTACATTCTTCATAATTAGGATGCTTATTAAATTACGTTTCATGCACAGACGAAAGTAGAGATTACATTCTTCATAATTAGGATGTCCATTAAATTAAATCTCGGCATTTACATGGTGCATTAATCTGCTTTTGAAAACAGAAACGTTTGTGTGATCTTTGGTGTTCCCAGGCCTTTCGATAACGCCATGCGAATCTAATTGCGGGAAAACAATCATTTAAGTATTGTACTTCAACATATTTCCTGTGCACATACTTTATGATCACTTCAAACAATATGTGTTCCAACCATATCAATTATTAGCGGTTAGCTTAATGTCAGTATCAAATGTGTAGATGCAAAACTACAGGTTTGTTGTTCAAGTGAAGGTTAGCCATCGGATAACAAAACCCATTCACATCCTTTCCTTTTTACATTTCTATTGGAATAACCCTTAATTACCAGTTTGCTAAACCTCCCTAGATATCCTTTGTTTACATATGTTTATACCCTGATTTGATATATTTCCATGCTGTTGGAAATATGTATAAATTACAATTTCCTTCATCGTCAATTATTAATTACATAAATCAAGGAATTTATGTTAATTAGTATTCATATTAATGAAGATAGTAGTTTACAATATTTACGCTGGTAAATTTATGATCATGAAAGGTTACCAAATCATATTAATGATTTCAGAGATAATGCATAAGGATTACTATGAGTAGGTGTATAACTGTAAATCATCATTATTCTCCTAATTACCTAATCAAATCAGCTACTTATTATATCAAAATCTATAGAGTAGTTAATTATTACATAATCAATTAGTAAGGTTTATGTAGTTAGATGATCACTAAATTAAGTTCTTTGGAATTGAGATGACTTAGACGATAAAGAAGGATATCATCTAATATGAGCATTGATGGAAAGACTCTCTTTGGCTGATAGTGTAATTAACTTTTTTTTTTTGAAATTACATCCTGGTAGCATCATGTATTACATGAATTATGATTGCCTAACTATCAATGTATTGGAAGTAGTTCAAATCGTTATTTTAAATATCTCATAGATGATTTTTGTGGCAATTGGGTAGATAGAGTTAAGCGTCTCAATGGATTGTGCATGCATCCTTGGGCTCCGGGTAGATGCCTTGAAGGTCACGACCCCAACGGACGAGTTGGGTGATGCGTTGCACCTAGCAGCCTGGTAGCATCTGGAGTCGCTTGACGGAGTAGGCAGGTGGCATGGTTGGTGTTATTGATTTCGCACTTATACACGATATTATGACTCGAAGTAGAATTGGGTGTGGCCGTATCAAATTCTATTTCGAGTAATATTATTGTGAGAGGTGTTCTGTGATGTGGTTTGAAGTTGGAGATTTGAGGTTGTGATCTTTTCCTGTCCGATCAAAAAGAGGTTCTTGAGAGTTACTCAAGATAAATATCAAGTTCCCGCGTAGCGGAGGCCCGCGGGTCGCGTACTTTCGTGTGCTAATATAATACGAGAAATGATTAATGATAATGATAGGATGCTGGTAATTGTATACCATTGTGGACCCTAACCAACTTATAGAAACATCAAGACCACTGTAATAGTACTGAATGATTAATAAATCAATAAATAAAATCAGTTGTTATGTGATCCAATGTGAATCAGAATAACTTGATGTTTTTCATTGTTTCTACAATATATGCATATGTCATTAGATAGAGTTGAGTATACATTCTTTTCTTACCCCTACATTAGTTATTATAGTTTTTATCTCGTTACTGGGCAATTTCTCATAATGTTACCCTCGTGTGAACCCAACAGGTGTAGCTGAGCAACAGCCGCAACAGTAGTGGCTTTTGAGGAGATCAGACTTTCTACGTCATACTTACACCTAATAGGATGCGTTCTACTTGGAGTATTTTATTTATTCCTGCATTATTTCATATTCTATTTGAGAGACAATATAATGAGATATTTGAAGGACATCTTTTGTAAATTTATAATTACATGTTGTATCTCATTTTGTGTGAACATGGACTTTACGATTATTATCGATGAGAATGGATGTTGTATTTTACTTTCTATTTTATATTATTCACCTGTTGTTATATATATTTCAAATATTGATCTAATGTGCATAAGATAGTTTTCTGAGTATCAGAGATCATTGGGCGTATTTAGACCATATATCCGATGCTCTCGTCCCATCGGTTTCGTTAGCCGGAGGGACGGGGCATCACAGATGGTATCAGAGTCTGATACTCCATTCTCTCTTTTGCATATTAGGTTATCAACAAAAATTTGAATTATAAATATAACGATAAAGTCTTTGACTTCAACATTAGTTTAAGGAGAATAACTCAAACTATTTTAACGTGTCCATTGTCTCTCTAACCATGAAAAAAAATCTAATATAATGACTATCGCAGGGACTCATGCATTCTCGTGTTGACCCTGATGTTGTACATCAGTTGGCCTTACTAGTTCAGGCCGTGCAGGGTATACAACAACGTCAAGAGTTATTGGAGCAAAGGCTCCTTCAGCAGGATGACTCCTCGTATCAGCCCTCTAGTGAGGAGGAGGGCAATGTTCATCCTTCGGTGTCTTGGACCCGGAAGGATCAGAGGGCCTAGAGGCATTATAAAAACATCAGACGACCTACGCATCATATCAGAGGTCTAAGGTACCACAATTCTTTGGTACCGACACACCGGATGGGGCTGAACTGTGGATGGATCACGTATCCAAGGTTTTACTGATGATCCATGCTCCTGAAGAGTCTTGGCTTACATTCGTGGAATTTTCACTAGCAGGCTATGCTGAAAATTGGTGGTACGCCACCAAGCAACATCTGGAGGATCCCATAACATGAGAAATATTTCTTGACGAGTTCCATAGACAATTCTATCCTGATCACTGGGTTGAGGATCAGAGGAAGTTGTTTGCTGAGCTGAAGCAGGGGTCAATGATGGCCCAAGAATACCTCATTCACTACACTGAACTCTCCCGCCACTCATCAGCGGCTACTGCTTTCCCTGAGGAGAATTTACAGAAGTTTATCCTAGGATTACGTGACGATGTGCAACACCAGTTGTCTACATTGGATTTCACTTCCATAAAGGAGGTAGCTGCTAAGGCTACCAAGATGGAGGCAACTCGGAGTCGGCTTCAGGGGGGTCCATCACATTTCTAGCCACATTAGTCAAGGAGACCTACTCACCAGGATTTCTATAGAGCTCGTAGAGAGCGTCTCCACCCAGTGACAATCACTCCTACCGTTAGCAGGTTTGCTCCTACACCTACTTTGGGACATGGCTTGGCGAGTCGCAGTACTACTTCCTTCCGCTCTTCTACACACTCCCAGAGTCGCAAGATAGGAGGTGCTAGCCTTGTCTCAGGAGGCTCCTTTTCTCAGCCATGAGATCGTAGGTGCTTCCACTGCCAGCAGCCGGGCCATTTCAAGGCCAACTGTCCCTTACTTGCCAACAGCTCAGGTGGCCATCAACCAAGTGTACGATCGACTTTCTCATCCGCACAGTCACATGGATCATCTTATCGTTGTGGAGGTCGAGGCTTCCAACGTCCCCCACCACGACCAACCTTTAGTGATGCAGGTTCTATCGCCCCACCACAGCCTTAGAGACAATTGAATGCAATCACACAGGAGCAGACCCACACCTCAGGAGCTGTAATGTGAGGTATGATTTCAGTGCATGGTATATCTTTATACGCACTCTTTTCTAGCACATCGAATAGTACCCAAGATAGATAAAGAGCCAGTCTTTATTTCATCTCCTTACTACATCAAAGGCCCAGAGGGGGGGCAACTATTCATAGTGCGACAAACATTGGAGGATGTAGCAATGCATATTTGCAGGCATCTGATGCCCGCATATCTTTTACTCATTCAGTTAGAAGATTTTGATGTCATCTTAGGTATGGATTGTCTCGAGCAACATCACGTGTGCTTTGATTGCTTCGAGAAGATGATAGTGTTCCATCTTCCAAGCATACCTACCTTTCAGTTTGATGGATGTACCATAGATAGTGAGGTCTTATATGTATCGACATTGAAGGCCCAACAGTTTTTTAATCATTTTCTCGCCTATGCTGTCGAGTTACCTATCCAGGATCACATGATTGAAGATGTCAAAGTTGTGTGGGATTTTCCTGATGTATTTCTAGATGAGTTACCTGGACTACTACCAGAGAGGGAGATCGAGTTCGAGATCACCCTGATACCCGATACACAACCTATCTCCATCCCTCCATATCGAATGGCACCAACCTAACTCAAAGAGCTTAAAGTACAACTGCAGGAGTTGTTGGAAAAGAGATTTATCCGTCCCAGTACATCACCTTGGGGAGCACCGGTCCTCTTCGTAAAGAAGAAGGATGGGTCTATGCGATTATGCATTGATTACAGACAATTGAATAAAAGGACGGTAAAGAACTGTTATCCACTTCCACAAATAGATGATCTTTTCGATCAATTACATGGTGCAGCGGTATTCTCAAAGATTGACCTATGATCGGGTTATCATCAATTGAGAATTAAGGACACAGATATGCTTAAATCTACTTTTTGCACTAGATACGACCACTATGAGTTTGTGATCATGCCTTTTGGACTCACGAACGCTCCTGACGATTTCATGGACATGATGAACATAATTTTTCGTCCATACTTGGATCATTTTGTGGTGGTGTTCATTGATGATATCTTGATCTACTTACGTGATGAGCATGAGATGAGCAACATCTTCATACTATTCTTGAAACACTCAGAGAACACAAGTTGTATGCAAAATACAGTAAGTGTGAGTTTTGGCTTACCGAGGTAGCTTTCCTCGGTCATGTAATTTTGAGAGAGGTGTGGCAGTTGATCCAGCCAAGATAGAGGTAGTAATGTCCTGGGAGCATCCCAAGACCGTTACCGAGATACGCAGTTTCTTAGGTCTCGCCAGCTACTACAGACGTTTTGTTAGGGGCTTCTCGCAGCTAGCCCTACCACTTACTCGTCTAACACAGAAAGATGCCCCTTTCATTTGGAGTGACAAGTGCGAGATGAGCTTTCACACATTGAAGGAGAGACTGACCAGTGCTCCGATTCTCACCCTTCCTTCAGGCACCTTAGATTTTATGATGTAAACTGATGCATCAAAGGAGGGTTTAGGTGCAATGTTGATGTAACATGGTCATGTCGTGGAATATGCATCATGAAAACTAAAGAACCATGAACTGAACTACCCTACTCATGACTTGGAGTTGGCATCTATAGTCTTCGCATTGAAGATATGACGTCACTATTTATATGGGGTCACGTTTGAGATTTTTACAGAACACAAGAGTCTCAGATATATCTTTGACCAGCTGGAGTTGAATATGAGGCAAAGATGATGGATGAAATTGTTGAAAGATTACGATTGCACGATCTTTTATCACCCGAGTAAGGGAAATGTGGTAACAGATGCTTTGAGTAGGAGAGCACATACCGAGGGCACCGCAGCATGGCTACAGACTTGGGATATGCTCACAGCACTCAGTGAGTGGTATCCATTTGAGAGTACTACATATGTTGTAACTGTACCTACCAAGTATAGTGGATTATGGGACAGGATTGTGCATAGTCAACAGACAGATCAGAAATTACAAGATTTGTTCCATCGATGTCTGAAGGAGGAGTTTGATGGATTTAGAGTTTGTGAGTCCATCTTATGGAAGGGAGACCGTGTCTGTGTCCCTGATGATGATGAGTTGAGGAGAGACATCCTAGATTAGGCTCATTGTTCTTGATTATCTATCCACCCAAGAAGCACCAAGATGTATAGAGACCTCTGTTAGCACTTCTGGTGGAAGGGGATGAAGAGAGATGTTGCAGAACATGTTAGTCGTTGCCTTACTTGTAATTGGTGAAGGCAGAGCACAAGCGTCTTCCTGGCTTGTTACAGTCACTTCCTATCCCGTTGTGGAAATGTGAGAGTATCTTTATGGATTTCGTGACATCCTTATCTCGTACAGTTGGTGGATATGATGCTATTTGGGTTATTATGGACCGATTGACCAAGTCTGCACATTTCATTCGTGTGAACATGACATGCACTCCGGTATATATGGCCAAGTTATATATTCAACATGTTATTCGCTTGCATGGGATTTCCAAAGAGATTGTATTTGATAGAGACTCTTGTTTTACATCGCATTATTAGGGAGAATTCATGAAGGCCCCAAAAACCGAACTATGTCTTAGTTCAACCTATCATCCGTAGACTGATGGGTAATCGGAGAAGACAACTCAGACCCTTGAGGACCTACTCCAAGCATGTGCCATTGAGTGGCAAGGATCTTGGAAGGATCACCTTCCTTTGGTGGAGTTCACTTATAACAACATCTACCATGTTAGTATTGGCATGGTATCTTTTGAGGCATTGTATGGGCGGAGATGTACCACTCCCTTGTGTTGGCAGGAAGTGGACGACAAAAATATTTATTCCATTCAAATAATCGAGGATACAACAAGAGCCATAGAAACAACTAAGAAGAAAATATTGACCGTACAGAGTCGTCAGAAGAGTTACACTGATCGGAGGCGTCACGACATGAATTTTGAGGTCGGAGAATTCGTATTCTTGAAGGTATCTCCAATGAAGGGTATTCAAAGATTTGGTGTCAAGGGTAAGCTAGCACCAGGGTTCGTTGCCTCTTCGAGATTTTGGCCCGTATTAGAAGGTAGCATACCGAGTAGCACTTCCCCCTCACTTGGCAAGTATGCATGATGTATTCCATGTGTCAAATCTCCGGAAGTATATTCGAGACTCTCGATATGTGATTAGCTATGAGGAACTCACGGTTGAACCGAATTTATCTTTTTCTGAGGCACCCGTGCAGATTTTAGACCGGGCAGTCAAGAAGTTGCGATGGAAAGAAATCCCTTTGGTCAAGGTAATGTGACAAAGTCAAAATGTTGAGGAGGCCACATGGGATCCTGAGGCAGATATGCGATAGAAATACCCCTGTCTTTTTGAAGGTGTAACTACGAAACCCTATTTCAATCCTTAAGATTTTTATGGTTATAATTCTCTTTAAGATTTTTATGTCTGAATCTATGTCACATTCAAAACATATACGTTGAATCCTACGTCTCGAGGACGAGACTTACCTTAAGATTTTTATGATGTGAAATCTCGTAATTTTTTCCTAAAATCTCGATTATTTTTGACATTTAAAAAGTTTAAATAATCATGCCATTTCGTAGATCTCATCGAGATCTTTCCAACGAGCTCAAGAACATCCAATTCTGACATTCCTAGCTCAAGATATCGATGTTTTAAGTTGGATGATCAGGGTCCATACACGGATCCGAACTGGATCCGAATTTTGGATCCAAACTCACCTCTCCTTCTATAAATAAGAGATAGTAGGCTGCTCTCCCAAAACCCTATCCACCACAATCCTTCTCCCTCCCTGAAGCACCGCCTCCTTGGCCGGATTAACCACCGGAAGGTCATCATCAACGTCGGAGAAGAATCTCCGATCGAAGATCCGCGACCACTATCACGTAGGAAAGCTCGAGATCACCTTCGTGCGTGCATTCGCACTACGACGGAGCGACGGAAATATCATTTCTGCATGAGAGGAGATCCCGAGAGAACATTCTCGGAGGTAACGATATTATACCTTCCTCTTGTTGTTGGTTTCATATGACTTTTGTACCCATATGCTTGAACCTGTTTTAGAGCCTTGGTTAATCTTATGATGTGCTCCATATACAAGTAATGATGTTCCTTCCCTCTTTGCTGTTGGTTTCACTTGTTTTGTCGATTCCATGCACTTGAATGTTAATACAGCCATGTGATTCTTTTGCTAGAGTATATATGGTTGAGCTTCTCATATCCACAACCGTTAGATAAAAATAATCTGCATCAACTACAAGATAGAATACTTTGCATAACTAATACATATATATCAACATATAGGTAATGATCATCGATGTCTCTATCATGCCTTGACATTTTGCTGGAGACGTGGGTTACGGGTTGTCCATGATTATTATTCTTTGCTATACATCGAGATATCATCCTAAAGCATTTGTTTAAACTGTTCATCTTTATAGAAGTATTGCAATTCACAGTTTTACTCGAGAATTCCACTACCTCTAAACAAAGCATGTCTTTGTTTAAACTAAAGATACGTTTCATGCATAGATAAAGTAGATATTACATTCTTCATAATTTGGATGTCCATTAAATTAAATCTCGGCATTTACTTGGTGTATTAATCTGCCTTTGAAAACGGGAACGTTTGTGTGATCTTTGGTGTTCCAAGGCCTTTTGATAATGCCATGTGAGTCTAATTGCGGGAAAACAATCATTTAAGTATTATACTTCAATGGATTTCCTGTGCACATACTATATGATCACTTCAAACAATATGTATTCCAACCATATTATTATTAGCGGTGAGCTTAATGTCAGTATCAAATGTGTAGATGCAGAACTACAGGTTTATTATTCAAGTGAAGGTTAGCCATCAGATAACAAAATCCATTCACATCCTTTCCTTTTACAATACAGATTTAAGGAAAATGGGGAGTTACATTTCTATTGAAATAACCCTTAATTACCAGTTTGCTAAACCTCTCTAGATATCCTTTATTTACATATGTTTATACCATGATTTGATATATTGCCATGTTGTTGGAAATACTTATAAGTTACAATTTCCTTCGTCGTCAATTATTAATTACATAAATTAAAGAATTTATGTTAATTAGTATTCATATTAACGAAGATGGTTACAATATTTTTACGTTGGTAAAATGATGATCATGAAAGGTTACCAAATCATATTAATGATTTTCAGAGATAATGCATAAGGATTACTTTGAGTAGGTGTATAACTATAAATCATCATTATTCTCCTAATTACCTAATCAAATCAACTAGTTGTTATAGCAAAATCTATAGAGTAGTTAATTATTACATAATCAATTAGTAGGGTTTATGTAGTGATGATCACTAAATTAAGTTCCTTGGAATTGAGATGACTTAGACGATAAAGAAGGATACCATCTAATATGAACATTGATGGAAAGACTCTCTTTGGTTGATAGTGGAATTAACTTTTTTTTAAATTACATCCGAGTAGCATCATGTATTACATGAATTATGATTGCCTAACTATCAATGTATTGGAAGTAGCTCAAATCTTTATTTTAAAATATCTCATAGATAAGCTTTTATGGCAATTGGGTAGATAGAGTTAGGTGCCTCGAGGGATTTTTCATGCACCCTTGGGCTCCGAGTAGATGCCTTGAAGGTCGTGACCCCAACGGATGAGTTGGGTGACACGTTGCACCTAGAAGTACGGTAGCATTCGAAGTCGCTCGACGGAGTAGACAGGTGGCGCGGTTGGCGTTCTTGGTTTCGTACTTATACATGATATTATGACTCGAAGTAGAATTGGGTGTGGCCGCATCAAATTCTATTTCAAGTAATATTATTGTGAGAGGTGTTCCAGGATGTGATTTGAAGTTGGAGATTTGAGGTTATGATCTTTTCCCGTCCGATCAAAAAGAGATCCTTGAGAGTTACTCAAGATAAATATCAAGTTCCCGCGTAGCGGAGGCCCGCGAGTCACGTACTTGCGTGTGCTAATATAATACGAGAAATGATTAATGACAATGGTCGGATGCCGGTAATTGTATACCATTGTGGACCCTAACCAACTTGTAGAAACATAAAGACCACTGTAGTAGTACTGAAATGATTAATAAATCAATAAATAAAATCAGTTGTTATGTGATCCAATGGGAATCAGAATAACTTGATGTTTTTCTCAGTTTCTACAATATATATATATATGTCATTAGATAAAGTTGAGTATACATTCTTTTCTTACCCCTACATTAGTTATTATAGTGTTCGTCTCGTTATTGGACAATTGATCATAACGTTACCCTCGTGTGAACCCAACATGTGTATCTGAGCAGCAACCGCAACAGTAGTGGCTTTTGAGGAGATTAGACTTTTTACGTCATACTTGCACCATACAAGGTGCGTCCTACTTAAAGTATTTCATTTATTCCTGTATTATTTCGTATTCTATTTGAGAGACAATGTAATGGGATATTTGGAGGACTTCATCTGCAAATTTATAATTATATATTGTATCTCATTTTATGTGGACATGGACTTGACGATTATTATCAATGAGAATGGGTGCTGCATTTTACTTACTATTATATATTGTTCTCCTATTGTTATATATATTTCAAATGTTGATCTAATGTGCATAAGATAGTTTTATGAGTATCGGAGATCGTGAGCATATTTGGACCGTAGATCTGATGCTCTCGTCCCATCGATTTCGATCGCCGGAGGGGTGGGGCGTCACATTTGAGGATCAGAGAAGGTTGTTTGCTGAGCTGAAGCAGGGGTCAATGACGGCCCCAGAATACCTCATTCGCTACGCTGAACTCTCCCGCCACTCACTAGCGACTACTGCTTTCCCTGAGGAGAATTTACAGAAGTTTATCTGGCAATAAAGCATTGATATCACTCTCGTACAGTATCGAAATAAATCCTACTCACTTTTGAAGTATTGCACATTCAATTATCTTCAAAACAAGACCAAGTTCAACAGAATCAGAGCTCATTTGTGGAAACTGAGTTTTTGGCTTATTTTCCGTATTGTGCATTTTAGCTAGTTTTGACCCATCATTTCATGCGCATATTTCACTCACTTCATTATTTTATTTTTATTTCTTTTTTTTCATTATTTTAATAAATTACATAAAAATCAAAATTCTAAAAATCAGAAAAGCAATTAAAATGACATGTTCTGACTTGAGTTTTCTAAAAATGGTCCATGTGTACATAATCAATTTCTCTAATTTTTCTAACCTATTTAAAACC
Source organism: Ottelia alismoides (assembly GCA_037367405.1). Lineage (NCBI taxonomy): Eukaryota > Viridiplantae > Streptophyta > Magnoliopsida > Alismatales > Hydrocharitaceae > Ottelia > Ottelia alismoides. The sequence goes on along the minus strand of JAZKJV010011511.1, from coordinate 283,120 downwards.
CACAACAATTTCAAAAAAATCATATTGAATCCATTACATTATTTCATAGCATGTTTGGTTTTTTCATGCATTTATTTATCAACAAAAAATCAAATAAAAATTACAAAGCTAAAAAATGGTATGTAATATACATAAAATATCACCCCAAAAAAATCATATCTTGCATTCTGCATTTCATTTGCACCGGAGTCTTCCATGGACATTATATATCACATTAATATTAACATTTTTTATGTTGGTCATTTCTGCATTTGAGGTAAGTTGGTATGTAATTCATATTTATCTCAAAAATTTATCACTGGTCAACCATGGTCCACGTGCCATGTGGCACGCATTCACTGGGCCACATGGCCCCAGGACAACCTTCCCCCTTCCTCTCTTGCTCTCTTCACGTGCATGGCACGGGACAACCAACCCCCTCTCCTCACGTGCCATGCAGGTGAGGGCCCCTCTTCTCTCTCATCACGTGTGTATCATGTGACTACCTTCAGTCCACATCCTCACGTGCCCTATACGTGAGGTATCCTTCCTCCTCCTCACGCGCTATGCGCGCGCCACCACCTTCTCTCTCTGATGTACCTTTAGAAGTAATTGCCCGGCCGCTTCGTGCGGCGGCACGTTAATGAATCTCATATTCAACATGCTAACATTGGTCAATTATGCTCCATTCCTCAAAATCAATATGCATTTAATAATTAATATAAAATCATTAGCATTCATACATGTGCTAATAATATTCACATTTCATCATGCATAATTGCATAAAATAAGGAATCCAAAAATCCAAGTATAAATTGACTTAATAAGATGCTAATTTCCATATTTTTCATTAATTCATCTTAACTCCGTTTGACCTAAAACCACCTCCATTATGTAGATATTAATAACAAAAATAAATAAAAAATATAAAAAAATTGCTAGCTCAAATAAGTGTCAAATAAACCCAATACCAAATTTCACATCAGAGGGACTAAAACACACATATCTTCCTCATATAGTGTTAGATTTTGGTATACCTTTAAAGACTCCATTTTGAAATATCTTCGAAACAAGACTAATTTCATAAAATTTGGAGCTCATATGTGAAAGTTGGGCTTTGGGCCTCTTTTGCGCATTTTATCTTTTTACTATTTTTGGCCTGAGTTTTTATGTACATAATTAACTAATATTTTATTTATTTTTTATTTATATTCCTTTATGAAAGTTATATCAAGCGATACTGATGAATCTTGTATTCATTATGCTAAAATTCGTTAATTAAACCCCTGGCTTAATTAAACCAATAAAATCCACCGATAATTCCTCTTTATTATACTGTATTATATTGTGTATAATTAACCTTAATTAATTGTACTTAATTACCTTTAATTCCTTTGTATTTATTTTTCCATTAAAAACCCCTAAAAATTAGGTAAAGTAATTGTCCATTACTCCCTAACCTTTAAAAAGACTAAAAATACAAAAAATAACTCAAAAGATAAAAATCAATGTTTACCCTCTTAAAAATACCCCCCAAAAACTTTTTTTTATATAAATGACCTCTTTTGACTTTTTGTCCAACATGAAATTTATAGATCTCATCGAGACGAACAACTTTCATGTTTTGACTTTTTCTAGTTTTGCTTCTAACTATTTCTTTTGTATTTATCTTTATTTTTCGCTTTTTCTAATTTTCTGATTGGGCCACGTGGCGCCTTATGGGTTGTCCACGTGGCCCATCCCCCTTCCACCACCCAGCATTCTCGTGGATCGTCAATCCCCTTCCCGCCCCCTTCCATCTCAGCCGTTCATCTTTCACTCAATTCCCAGCCGTCTGATCAAACATCAGATCTAATCCCCGCCCCCTAGCGCCTCATCCATAGCTGTTAGATTCCACCCCTTATCCTACGGTTCTCCGTGTACCACGTCGCCCCTTCTCCATAGCCACTCGATCACTCTTCATCCAATGCTTCTCATCACGCCACATATCCCCCCAGTCCCCACCGTAGGATAAAACACTAGGTCACATCCTAGCCATCGGCTACCGACTAACTCTCCGCCGCTGGATCAGATCTTTGATCTGATCCCATCCCTCCACCAGCGCCCTTTTCATTACCGTTGGATAACATGATCCAACGGTCCGAACATCATCGTCTACCTCTGAAACCCCTTCCTCTTCGTCCGTTACACCTCGCCACGTCTCCTTCCCCTTCCATTCCCAGCCAACCCCTCTGGCCCGTTATCCCTCTCGTAACGCCGCCATTATGTCGGTCGTTCTCCTGCCATCTTCGCGAACCTCATCAACCTCGCCTCCATCACTCCATGCAATCAATTCCAACATTTCAAAACCCTCGCTCCCCTCACCGGTAACTGACCCCCTCCTATAAAACTGCCTCCTCCACCACCTTCAACCGGCATCCACCATTCAGGGGGCTTCGGCCCAGCCTCCGGTCCTCCGGTGACATCAGATTGGCCATCAATCGAGGTAAAGATGACCCCAGCCCCGGTGTGATCCATAGCTCAACCTCCATGAAAGCTCTGCCTCACCGACGGTTGCTAGAGCTCTCTGGAGTGGCTGACCAGACCGGGCGACGACCCTCGGGCCTCCTCAAGACCCAGCACAAGCCGCCTCCTCCACCGGATTCCCCTCTCCGATGAGGCCCCCTTCCCTTTTCTTTTTCCTTTACTTCTCATAATTTTTCCAACACTCTCACCCACTTTCATCAGCCACAGACCATCCAAATACCTCCGCCACATCACCCTCATCCTCGCCGACCACCCTTCTCTTCCTCAGAACCTCCCCCGCTCTGACCCATCTCCTCCTCCACTTAGGGAGCAGTTGGCCTCCACTTCCCGTCACTCTAGGGCCTCCCATTCACCTCACAAATCACTTACGCACATTCAAAGGCATGCTTAGGCTAGAAATTAACTCTATAGGACTTCATTAGTCGGACATCGTGCCTCCCCGTCGATCTCGAGCTTCTCCTCCGATGACCATGCTCCGCCGAGCACCTCCAGACAACAACGGAGCTTCGACTTGGCTCCAGGACCTCCGCCAGACCTCCAGCTCTCTTCCCCGACCTTCAGACTATCCTACGGAGCACGACGGAGCAACTAGCAGGTCGTCGGAGCCCCACCTTCTCCGGTGGCCTGCGGAGGAGCCATATGATACAGTTACCGTCCGATCATTTCGATCGGACAGCCAGGATGCTGACACGTGGACGCCCAAGCCTCAGTCCGATCTAGGAGCCTTGGATTCACCGAACCTCGCCCCGAGACTCCATGTGCTGCCACGTAGCTCGAACCAGAGACACCTCTCGAGCCTAAGCCCCTCATGTGCACTGCACGTGAGGGCTTGGGTAAATTGCATGAAAGATCCTAAAAGTTCTAGTATTTGCATATTAGTCCCCAGTCACGTGCCTCACGTGCGTACTTGGGTATTTTATAGGGAGGCCCTCGCTAGTTTTCAGCATTGCAGAAATGCCCCTATGCGCATGGACAAATTTCATAGGGCCCCAGATGATTTTTGATATTTACATTTAGGTCCCTCCAGGGACCTAAATGTAATATTTATCCTTTTATTTCTTGTATTTTATTTACAATTATGCCCCTGCATTGTTTTCTTCATAATAACTTGAGCATCGTAGGTCTAAATTGCATGATTTTAGTGTCGTTTTGATCCTTGTTTCACCATCTATATTATGGCATATTTAATTTTCTCATCTGATATAATTTTAAAAGAAATGAATTTCTATGTTATATGAGATTCTGTGCTCCGTATATGTGTGCCATGATTAGATGATTGCTCTTATTCTTATGTTCAATTCGACTCTAATTTAACCCGTATTCTGTTGCTCATTTATGCAATCTTTCTTCAGCATAATTGTTTGCATTCTCATAGCATATATTTAACCTTGCATTATTGTTCATTCATCATCCTATAATTACATAAAAATCAACTAAAAATTGCACGCATCATATGTCTGCCTTTATCTGTAATTTCCTCTGAGCATACACATGAAGACCTTGGATTTGGAATTTATTCACACTTGTTCTTAACTAATCAAAAATCAATAAATAGACAGAGTAGCTCGTGTCCCTGTGTTCGACCTTGGTAGACTTGCCAAGTAAAAACAATCCACAACATTCAACGATTGTAGTTTTTGCTGAACCGAATTTACCTCCTATACTACTACAATTATCGATTATTAAAGATGCGGATTTCACGTTCATCAAATAGTGCTGTTGCCGGAGACACGGCTCAACTTTGTTTATTTATTGAGTTTTCATTTATTTTTGTGTTGAATATTTTCAAGATTCACAAATCTTCCTTTCATGCATTATTTTTGTATCATTTCTGCTAATTTAATTCCTCACTATTTTTCTAACATTTCTCTTTTGTGGCAGGTCCCATGAAGATTGAGGACGCTTGATCTCCATGGAGGCGTTGAGTCGGGAGCTCTTGCTGAAGAGACCGCAAAATACTTGGTGGAGAATTTTTAGTAGTCTGCCTGCATTTTCATTCTGTAAAAAAGGGAAAAAAACTTGCATGTGCGTATTTATTTTAACAATCCTTATTAGAGGGCTTGCATGTTGTAAAAAAGAAGAAGAAGAAAAAAAGTAGATCACTAGATGATCTACCTGCCCCCACACTTGCATATATACACTCACCCCCCATCTCTCTGTATATTTCACGATCACTCTCTCTCTCTCTCTCCCCGATCGTCTTCTTCTGTAAAAACAACCCCCTCCGCCCTTTTATCATAGTGTCATTATTCCTCCAAACACAAGACCCCCCCAACTCAGATCTATTACTTAGGCTATTTGTAGCCTAAGTATAGGAGGGACCCGCTTATTCATCCATCCCTCTAATTATCTTCTTGTACTTAGGTCAATTTTTGACCTAAGAATAGGGGGACCCTCCTCCTCAGTTCTGCTAAATCACCCTATATTTGACCAAGCCATGGCTTCATATCACTTGTGCTATGAGGACATAGCAAAATTTAAGTATAGGGGTATACCGTATATTACTGTATATTTACTTTAGCCATAGCTCGTATTTTTTAAAACTTTTTGAAGATTCTTTCTCGGGCTTGGTTTTAGTATTCCTGTGAACTGAGTTTTGTAAAAATTTTGTAAAAAATGTTTTCTTAAAAATTGAGGGATTAATTTGTGTAAATAACCCTTTTTTTCAAAAAAGTGAAAATTTGAAAACCTTTCTTTGAATTAGACTTTGACTACTAGGCTTAGTAGATACTTTCAGTGAGGGAACTTCGGTCTCCCTTAGCAGAGTGGGTGGTTTAGAAGACAATGTATATGGCTCCGTCCTTAAGGAACACGGGCCCGTCTAACGGCCTGTACTTACACCCATACTGACTAAGAGTAGATAATTTTATTCATTTGAGCCTGGGCCGGTCATTATCTCTCCAAAGAATTTTTTTTAAAAAATTAAAATCCATAAAAATCTGCAAAAGCAAAAAATCACACAAAAATCACTAACCAAGGAGTTGGTGTATTCCTGACATATTCACATTCACTCAAGGTTTGAGGATTTTGAGGACACTTGATTTCTGTAATCTTGAGAGGCTGAGTTAACATGCCTTAGTCATTAGGATTTTTTAATCTTAATTATCCATAATTCACTGGTTTGAAAGATTTGAGTGCTATATTGCACTCTTCATCTCTACCTTCAAAATAATATGATCAGCACAATCACTTTTACAACTGCATGATTGATGAGATGAGTTGGGATATCACTTGAGGAACTAGGACTAGAGATTTGAGTTTAGACTCGATCTAATGATATTCGAGGATGGGATAAAGTTAATGAAGGCTTCAGAAAACCTGAGTGTCAGCAAAACCCTAGCCAGTATGCGAACAAGTTCATATGCTATCTCTTTGATATCTACCTATGTGCCAGGGTGTTATGAAATTTAATGATAATTATTGATCAGTGCGCACCAACTTTTGGTAAAAGCAGTGGAATGTGTGCCCTGATTAGATGATTGCTCTTATTCTTATGTTCAATTCGACTCTAATTTAACCCGTATTCTGTTGCTCATTTATGCAATCTTTCTTCAGCATAATTGTTTGCATTCTCATAGCATATATTTAACCTTGCATTATTGTTCATTCATCATCCTATAATTACATAAAAATCAACTAAAAATTGCACGCATCATATGTCTGCCTTTATCTGCAATTTCCTCTGAGCATACATATGAAGACCTTGGATTTGGAATTTATTCACACTTGTTCTTAACTAATCAAAAATCAATAAATAGACAGAGTAGCTCGTGTCCCTGTGTTCGACCTTGGTAGACTTGCCAAGTAAAAACAATCCACAACATTCAACGATTGTAGTTTTTGCTGAACCGAATTTGCCTCCTATACTACTACAATTATCGATTATTAAAGATGCGGATTTCACGTTCATCAAATAGTGCCGTTGCCGGAGACACGACTCAACTTTGTTTATTTATTGAGTTTTCATTTATTTTTGTGTTGAATATTTTCAAGATTCACAAATCTTCCTTTCATGCATTATTTTTGCATCATTTCTGCTAATTTAATTCCTCACTATTTTTCTAACATCTCTCTTTTGTGGCAGGTCCCATGAAGATTGAGGACGCTTGATCTCCATGGAGGCGTTGAGTCGGGAGCTCTTGCTGAAGAGACCGTAAAATACTTGGTGGAGAATTTTTAGTAGTCTGCCTTCATTTTCATTCTGTAAAAAAAGGAAAAAAAAACTTGCATGTGCGTATTTATTTTAACAATCCTCATTAGAGGGCTTGCATGTTTTAAAAAAGAAGAAGAAGAAAAAAAGTAGATCACTAGATGATCTACCCGCCCCCCACACTTGCATATATACACTCACCCCCCATCTCTCTGTATATTTCACGATCACTCTCTCTCTCTCCCCCCGATCGTCATCTTCTGTAAAAACAACCCCCTCCGCCCTTTTATCATAGTGTCATTATTCCTCCAAACACAAGACCCCCCCCCCAACTCAGATCTATTACTTAGGCTATTTGTAGCCTAAGTATAGGAGGGACCCGCTTATTCATCCATCCCTCTAATTATCTTCTTGTACTTAGGTCAATTTTTGACCTAAGAATAGGGGGACCCTCCTCCTCAGTTCTGCTAAGTCACCCTATATTTGACCAAGCCATGGCTTCATATCACTTGTGCTATGAGGACATAGCAAAATTTAAGTATAGGGGTATACCGTATATTACTGTATATTTACTTTAGCCATAGCTCGTATTTTTTAAAACTTTTTGAAGATCCTTTCTCGGGCTTGGTTTTAGTATTCCTGTGAACTGAGTTTTGTAAAAATTTTGTAAAAAATGTTTTCTTAAAAATTGAGGGATTAATTTGTGTAAATAACCCTTTTTTTCAAAAAAAGTGAAAATTTGAAAACCTTTCTTTGAATTAGACTTTGACTACTAGGCTTAGTAGATACTTTCAGTGAGGGAACTTCGGTCTCCCTTAGCAGAGTGGGTGGTTTAGAAGACAATGTATATGGCTCCGTCCTTAAGGAACACGGGCCCGTCTAACGGCCTGTACTTACACCCATACTGACTAAGAGTAGATAATTTTATTCATTTGAGCCTGGGCCGGTCATTATCTCTCCAAAGATTTTTTTTTAAAATTAAAATCCATAAAAATCTGCAAAAGCAAAAAAACACACAAAAATCACTAACCAAGGAGTTGGTGTATTCCTGACATATTCACATTCACTCAAGGTTTGAGGATTTTGAGGACACTTGATTTCTGTAATCTTGAGAGGCTGAGTTAACATGCCTTAATCATTAGGATTTTTAAGCTTAATTATCCATAATTCACTGGTTTGAAAGATTTGAGTGCTATATTGCACTCTTCATCTCTACCTTCAAAATAATATGATCAGCACAATCACTTTCACAACTGCATGATTGATGAGATGAGTTGGGATATCACTTGAGGAACTAGGACTAGAGATTTGAGTTTAGACCCGATCTAATGATATTCGAGGATGGGATAAAGTTAATGAAGGCTTCAGAAAATCTGAGTGTCAGCAAAACCCTAGCCAGTATGCGAACAAGTTCATATGCTATCTCTTTGATATCTACCTATGTGCCAGGGTGTTATGAAATTTAATGATAATTATTGATCAGTGCGCACCAACTTTTGGTAAAAGCAGTGGATCTATCCAACAAAAGCAAAAGAATTATCAATGAAAAATCTCTATCATCCAAAGTCAAATTATAAATGAGCTTCCACCAATGGCGAGCGCTCCCAAACTTTTTCAAAGTGTCCACTTGGACCAAGCGCTAATTAGGACCAAGGAGTTGGGCTGACACCAAAAAATGGCTCTGCATCGTAAATGCTACAAGTCTGGGTGTCGGAGGTATCTTAGATACTCAAAAGAGACACACTCTGGTGTACTCCCAGAAAAACAAGTGCAGACGACTCCCACTCTCTTGACGGACACATTGATCAGTAATCTAACAATTTACATGCTTTGAGTGAAAAGGCACTCGAGAGGCCCCTTGTTCCAATGTGCGGGAGAGAGAAATAGACACAATCCTATGCCCTCCATCATCTGACCGTTCATCCACATTTCAAGTCTGACAAACTAATGAGACGGTTGACTGAAGGAAGAATAGACGTATTCCCTAGTATTAATGATGAGGTCTAGAGGAGAGTCTCTTGGATGGGAACTTCGAGTGATGCCTCGACTCGACTCTCATGAAATGCAGTACACTGATGAATACTCATTCATCACTCTTTATTCTTATATTTTAGCTACAAAAACCTTTGCAAATGCATGTATATAGTTGTAAATATAAATAATTACCAAAAGCATGCATGGTGTAAAAAGTAATAATTAGCATGTTTTTGTGAAAAAATAAAAGAATAAAGATCAAAAAGAAAAAAAGAGAGAAAATGTTTAGAATAAATATTGAGCAACCTAACCCAAGGGAGGGCTCAGCATGGGCCTGACCGCATAAAAGCCAAAGTAGAGGGAGATAGGGGCTCATGTGTGTATATATATATGTAAATAAAATAAAAATATTTTCCTCCCAAAAATAGACTCAAAAGGGCTTGTAAATATTTGTATATATAAACATAAAATCAAGATAAAAATAGTAAAATTAAAAAAAACAAAAAAAAACATCACTTATGTACATAGTCACCATGTATATAGTCCATTCATCTTATATTTATTTAGCCTTATAAATAAATAAAATTAATTTCTAAAAATTTTGTAAATATTCTATATGATATGATGTAAATAAATAAAATAAAAACAATTAAAACAAAAACAAAATAAAAAGAACAAAATTAAAAACCCAAAAATACTTTGTAAATATACCATGTATATATATGTACATATCTATTTATTTCACCTATGTATAAAAATAATAAAAATAAAATAAAAATATATTTTTATTCCTTATTTTATGATATAAATAAATAAAATATAAAATAGGAATAAAAATGTATAAAAATAACTAATTAAAAATCAAAAATAAAAATCTATATATTGTATATATACCTATATATAACCCTACTATGTAAAGACTTTATTTTTATTTTGAAAAATTAATTAAAAATCACTAAAAAATAGAAAAAATAAAATAAACATTTTTCATTTTTTGAGTTTTCATAATTCGGCCTCCTATTTTAAAATGATTTTTCAATTTTCTGAGGTGGCCTCCTGATTTAGCCGGAAACATGTGGTCTTAAGTTCAGCACAAAGCGTGAACTCAGTCGGTGTGTTGACCACACTAAATCCGAGCTAAAGTCAACAATTAACCCACACTAAGATCAACAAATTAGAACTAATGCGGAGTTAAAATTTATTTTTAACTCTACATAAAAGATGTATAGGTGCAAGTATGTAGAGAGTTCGAACACAGGGAGCAAGCAGGGTAATTCACAAAAATTGTGTTCAAGTGAGAGTGTGTGATGTGTCTACACTAAGCAAGCAAGCAATAAGATTTTTGTGGTTTTTTTTTAATTTTTATTTTTTTTATTTTTATTTAATTTTTAATTTTGTATCTGATTTTTAATTTTCTGATTTTTATATTTTATATTTTATATTTTTTTTTAATATTGGAGAATAAAGACAATATAGTGAAAGGCAAGCTAAAATATTTCTAAAATGGTGCAAAAATAATCAAAAATTCAGAAATAAAATGTTTTTAGTCTTTTTAGGGTTTTTTACTGTTTTTGTGATTTTTGGGGATTTTTCAAGGTGTTTTTGATATTTTTAAATACTGAAATAAGGCAGAACAGTGCAAATAAGGATGGCTGAGAATAAAATGAGATTTAAAAATAGCAACCAGTAGCTCAAAATTTTCACACTATTTTTCTAATGAAAAGGACAAAATAAGGGATAAACAGAGCCTGAGTTTATAATTTTTGGAGTTTTCTTTGATTTTCTATATTTTTTTGAAGTTTTTGAGTGTTTTTTAATTTTTAGTGTTTTTCTTTTGAGATTTTTAATGATTTTTGGACTGACACTAAAATAGAATAAAATAGACACTAGGTAATTTTTTTTAGAATTTTTGGAGGTATTTTGATATTTTTTTGGTATTTTCTAAGGTAGACAGTACACAAAAAGGCTGTTTTTGATTTTTAATAAATATGAAAATGAAATAAAATCCAAAACTAAATATATGGCGTTAAAGTACACATATCCAGGAGCTTAAGTCTATTTTTGTGGAATTTTTGGGGTTCAAATGATCATTCAAATAAATACAACAAACATCCAAACATTAAACAGTCCTGGCAGGGGTATATATATTCAATATTCAAAACTTCCAGGGGCATACATGCAATTTTCCACAAAATATTACACTACAATTTGCATTCACTGGACTAAAGACAAATTACAAAAACCGAAGGGGCCTTCGCGCAAAATGTCCCAGCCACGCACGTGCGATACACGCGCCTGACAGGGACCAAATAATAATTTCCAGAAAGGTCCGGGGGTGCAATGCAATTATCCCAAATATTTAACGCTAAATACAAAAGTTCTAGGACTAAACCAGAATAACTAAACTCCAGGGGTCCCTTCGCAAAATGGCCACGCACCTCACGCGCACGGGCTCGTGAGATGACGTGGCCGAGGACCTTCTTGTAAATACGTAAAAGTTCGAGGGCCTTAAAGTAAATGTTACAAAAAAGAAATCAACGGCAGATGAAAGTTTAAGTTTCTATTATACAAGACAAAAACAAGTTGGGGTTATAGTGCAAAATACCCAACTTAGGCGCGAGCGGACGGTGGATCTGACTTGACTTATACACGTGTCTCGCGCCTGTGCTGCGATGCCGCTTCGCGATCGAGGGCTCGGATTAGATGATCGAAAGGAGATGGACGATCCTGGGCCCTTCCCATCCGACGGCTGCTGTGCTCCTGGAAGAACGAGGCTGATCGAACGGCTTGGAGATGACGACGAAGAACAGGGATGAACTCGCCGCGAGGCGAGTTCCCCCCGCGGCGAACGCCGCCTCCAGCTGCCTCCGGAGCTTCAAAAAGGATCGGCGAGCTTCCTGGAGCACCCTTCTGGTGTTTGGCGGTCTCAAAATGGCACGAACGTCGCCAGCTAGCCGCCGCGACGAGGAAGAGCGTGGAGCGCTCCAGGAACCTCTGGTCTTCACAAAAATTCGAACCCGGATGGGTTCTCGCGAGCCTCCAGTTCCTGCAGGAGTCAGCACGACACACAAAGGAAGGAACTGGGGTTCTACGGTGGTGGCGAATGGGTGGTCAGCCGTAGTTGGGGCGGAAATGAAGATGGCCGGAGATAGCTCCGGCCGACTATCGATTTGGCGAATCGATATGCGAGTGAGTTAGATAAAGGGGCCGTAATGGAGCTTGGAAGAGAGGGAATGAAGTAGAAGCGAAAAAAATAAGGTGGTTAGGCGTCCCTCAAGCTCAGGGAGAGCGAGGAAGGAGGTACCTCGACGGGATGGCCGGAGGTTGATTGGAACTCGCCCAAGTCTGGCTGATCGCCCGCCTTGAAGGTGGATTCTCGGAGCTGTCACCTCCAGAGACTCTCACGTGGTCAAAGGGGGAAAACTTGGATGGATTCGCGGTTCAAAAACGAGAAAGGGTTGTGGGGGTTTGTATTTGAAGGGAGTTGAGGGCGTGACTTCGAGGGGGAGTCACGGGCGAGACGAGCAGATCTAAGGAGATCTAGGAGGACGGCGAGGTAGGTGGATCTACAGTGATCAACTTCCAAGAAGGAAGTGACGGCGAAGGACGAGCGGCGCGACCTCGAAAAAAGGGTGAAATCGGGCGAAAAACGAGGTGTACTGACTCGTGAAGGGTGAAGAATGGACTGTTGACCCGCCGGTCAACAGTTCGAGGCGCCTGGTTGGTCCACGTGGACCAACCAGGGAAAAGATAAAGAAAATGCTTTGTTAATTCATTTAAAAATAGAAATAAATAGGATTAAACTATGATTATAAAATAAAAATTGTTCGTTATTTTATGTAGTATTTAATTATGATTTTTATTTATTTTTATGGTACATATTTTTTTACAAGTTTACTTTTTAGCCCTATATAGGTATATTACCTATGTATTTTAGTATTATAATTTTATTTTGTGTATTTTATTGTTATTATTTTTACTTATCATTTTATAAAAACATAAAATACTTTTATGTTCATAAATATATTTTTATTTTATTTTTCTGAATTATTTAGTATAAAAGTATAAAAGGTATAGGTATAAGGATAGGTATAATACCTGTATAACCTATATATATTTATTTTTATTTTTATCTTCCTTTGCATTTTTATTCTGATTTTAATGTATATAAAATTATTATGAATAATATTTACAACATTATAAAAATATAAAATAAAAATAATAAATAATAAATAAATTGAATATTTTAATATGTACAAGTATACAATGAGGGTCCAAAACTCAACTTTCAAACCGTAACTCCGCCAAATGCGAAACCACAACCATTAAATAGCTTATTTTCTTCTATATACAATTAAAGGTGAGTACGCTGCATTTGGAGTTTTTATTTGTGAGATACGGGTCTGGGAAGTTGACAGTCTGGATTTTTATTCAGACCATAACTTTTTACCTGTACATTATTTTTCTGTGAAATCAAATTTGTATTTTTCTTTATTAAATTATCTACAACTTTCATGTACAAAGTTTCTTTATTTGATGTATAAAAAGTGGAACCAAAAATAGGTCCCAAAATGAATAAAGAATGAACAAAAGGTATAGGTATTTTCTCTGTATTTCTGACCTTATCTCCCCCTACTTTATTCCTTGTCGACCTATTCATCAAAATGCCTAGGTCTCGGGGTTTCGGGTCATAAAATATTTACAATATTTTATTCTTTTTCTTTTCTTTATTTATTCTATAATTTTGGCCTTAATTACAGTAATTTATACACTGTTTAGATGCACATGCATGAATGCTAAGATGCTTGATTTAAGGCTATTTACAGGTATTTGCTAGGGTTTTTGGTGCCAAAATGATAGAATAAAGATGATGAAATGTGGATTCATCACCTCCTCTGATTGGTCCACGGGGGAATGTTGACCGCCCGGTCAACTCCCCCCTGTGGACCACTTCCCGCGGATCTAGAGCAACCGACCCGACTTCTCCATTTTCTACCCGCTCAATCTGAAACCGAACACCTTAACCTCGGGCTCCGATTGATCCTTGAACATCCATGACCCACGCCCGGGGTGGATCTTAGGGATCCGAGGCACGAGTGACTCGCCCGATCCTGTTCTTCTCGGATCCCCGAGCATATAAAATCGCAGCTCCGGCGACCTTTTCCCGCATCTTTGGACCTCCTGCTCGCTGCCAAGGAGCTCCTCCGGAGTGCCAGCCGCGTGCTTTGGAGTGGAAGCGAGGCTCGAGTACCCCAGGAGACCACTGATCCGGTGGCTCTGCCGCCGTGCGCCGCCGCGAGCGCGCCCAACCTCGGGGAGATGACGCCCCCTTGTAGGCAATGACCCAGAAGCTCGCCGAGCTTCAGCCCAGTCGACAGCACCCACCAGGTAACCTTTTTAGCCCGTAGAGTAGCTTAGTTTAGGATTTTGCTTTTCCGGTAGCCGTAGCTCCGCTAGCTCCGCCCTCCGTCTCCGTCCACCCATCAGCCCATCCGACCATCGCTTCACGCTCACCATACTCCTTTCCACCTTCTCCGACCTTCCATTCCCCCTAGCTCGCCCCGGAGCAGGGATATCGACTCTCACCCTCCGCCGCCGGAGAGCCGCCATACCGACGCACCAGCCACCCTTTTCCCGCTCTGACGGGTCGAGGCAGTTTGCCTTCGACCCAGCTCTCTTCCTGTGCAAGTATCAGGCCTATTCGACCTCATCTGGAGGTCGAGACTTTAGAGCACAGGAGCTTCAGGCCACCGCCGTCGCGGGGCCATTCTGGTGGTTCTCCGACTCATCGGAGGCCGCCATCAGCTGCGGAGCTTCACGACGGAGCTTTTCCGCTCTTCAGGAGCAGCAGGGGAGGATCTCAACGTGTGCATCGGGCCGGCGAAGCTCGCCGGCCAACTGTTCTTCCTCCATCTTCCCCGACCGTCAGATCAGCCTTAGAGCTCCAGATCAGATCACAACCGTTCATTCGCGGAGCTGCAGATATCGTCAGATCAGTGGAGGTGTGATCGCAGCCGTTGATTCACCGAGGGTTCGGCCACTACGTACGAGGACTGTCCGATCTCCACGTGGAGGGCCCTCACCCGTTCGATCAGGCCAAGCGTTTCAAGGTCAAAGGCGCCACCGCTCTCGCTCGTTGGATCTGCTACGTGGCGCCCATCCAATGGCTTCATTAATAAAGGGTAATTTACCCTTAGGCCCTGCCTTTTATTTTATTTAGCATTTAGTCCTGTAAATACGTTAGATAGTTGTTTTATTTTTGGTACAATTGCACTGTGGACCCTGCGCTTTATTTTATTTGCTTATATGCCCCTGTGTATGGTGTAGCACGTGCATCAACACGTGCTTTGTTGGGTATTTTGCGTCAGTAGCCCTGTAGTTCTGGTACGTTCTGAAATGAATGAAAACTTTTGTATAATTGATTTTATACCCCTGTGCGTGAATTAATTGTGCATGTGCGCTTTTTGTTGGGTATTTTATAAACAAGCCCTCGGACTTTTGGTACCTGTTACCAAATAGCCCCTGGAACTTGCTTTTATTACATTTGGGTCCCTGAGTGCCTCAGGCACGCGCTACGTGCGTGTTTTCCTGGGAATTTTGCACCGGACCCCCCATAACTCTTGGTCTTTGCACTCAGGTCCCTGTGCACAGTACCTACTTGTTATTTTTGAATAAAATAGCAAATTAACTCCGAATCCTATGAAAATTAGACTCATGGCTCCTGCCATGTTGTAATATTTTCTGGAATTTTTGGAGACATTTTTGTTTTGTTTTGATATTTTTAAAAAATTCAAAAACATCAATTTTTGTTACTGTTTGATTTGAAAAATCACAAAAAAATATTAAAACCTATCTAAAAATTAAAAAAAACTAGCTACTGTTTGTTTTGGCTTGCTTTATTTTCTAGCCAATTTTGGCTATTTTTCATTATATAAAACTCATAAAAATTGAAAAACACCTAAAAACTCCTAAAAATTGTAATAAATAATTTAAAAACTAAAAAATAATAATTAAGGTGCCTAAATTTTCCTCTCTTCTTTCTCTTTATAGGAAAATTACCTCCAGCTTATTGGGAATTTCTAGATATTTTATCTGGGTCCGTCAAGTTCTACTGGACAGTACCTTCCTTTTTGTGCATTGTTTCATTTTTAGAAAATTAAATAAAAATCAGAAAAATCTCAAAAATTCACTAAAAACAGTAAAAATCATAAAATACACAAAAACACTTTTATTTGAATTTTTGGTTGATTTTTAGTGCATTAAATAAATAGTTGAATTGCCTTGTATTCTTGTCTTCCTTATTTTCTTAATACATTACAAATCCAAAAAAAATATAAAAAAATTAATTAAAATCCACCAAAAATACCTGTTTCTTTTCTTTTATTTTCTGTTTGACTACTTCGTAGGCTGCGAGGCCATTACGTGCTCCCTGAGTTTGACCCTGGTCGCTATACCAGGTTAATAAAATAGCAAGACCGCTGTTGATTTCGAGTTGATTTTATCTTTTATTGGTGGTCTCTTTTTCTTGATTGACACACCCGAGTGATTGAGGTCGCAACGACCACTTGAGACATACCTGATTACCTCGCTCGCTCGCAATATTTTTGTGTGTCATCATACACCTAATTTCATATCCTTATATTATATGTACAAAAAGAGAGTCTGATAATTAGAGAAGTTGGATTCCTTCTGACTAAAGCTTGGATAAGCTCAGAATTTTAGGATCACTTAAATTAAGGATCTTTGAAAGATTGAGCCTTAAAATCTTCACTCGCACTATCAAGAATTAATCAGACTCCTTCATTCTTTAGATGCTCGAGGACGAGCATGGTTTAAGTATAGGGGTATGATGAATCTCGTATTCATCATGCTAAAAGTCGTTAATTAAATCTCTGGCTTAATCAAACCAATAAAATCCACCAATAATTCCTCTTTGTTATACTGTATTATATTGTGTATAATTAACATTAATTAATTGTACTTAATTGCCTTTATTTCCTTTGTATTTATTTTACCATAAAAACCCCTAAAAATTAGGTAAAGTAATTATCCACAACTCCCTAACATTTAAAAAAACTAAAAATACAAAAATAACTCAAAAGATAAAAATCGGTGTTTTTACCCTCTTAAAAATACCCCCCAAAAACTACTTTTTTTGTAAAAATGACCTCTTTTTACTTTTTGCCCAACATGAAACTTGTAGATCTCATCCAGAAGAACAACTTTCATGTTCTGACTTTTTCCTAATTTTACTTCTAACTATTTCTTTTGTATTTATCTTTATTTTTCGCTTTTCTAATTTTCTGATTGGGCTACGTGGCGCCTTCTGGGTCATCCACGTGGCCCATCCCCCGTTCGCCACCCGACGTTCTCCTGGACCGTCGATCCCCTCGCCGCCCGCTTCCATCTTCGTCGTTCATCCTTCACTCAATTCCCAACCGGCTGATCAAACATTAGATCTAATTCTTGCCGCCCCCTAGTGCCTCATCCATAGCCGTTAGATTCCACCCCCTATCTTATGGTTCTCCACATGCCACGTCGCCCCTTCTCCATAGCCGCTCGATCGCTCTTCATCCTACGCTTCTCATCACGCCACATATCCCCCCATTCCCCACCGTAGGATAAAATGCCAGGTCACATCCTAGCCATCGGCTATCGACTAACTCTCCGCCGCTGGATCAGATCTTTGATATGATCCCATCCCTCTACCAGCGCCCTTTTGTTGATCGTTGGATCACATGATCCAACGGTCCGAACACCATCGTCTACCTCTGAAACCCCTCCCTCTTCGTCTGTTACACCTCGCCACGTCTCCTTCCTCTTCCATTTCCATCCAACCCCTTCGGCCAGATATCCCTCTCGTAACGCCACCATTATGTCGGCCATTCTCCCACCATCTTTGTGAACGCCATCAACCTCGCCTCCATCACTCCACACAATCAATTCCAACGATTCAAAACCCTCGCTCCCCTCGCGGTAACCGACCCGCTCCTATAAAATCGCCTCCTCCGCCACCTTCAATCGGCATGCACCATTCAGTAGGCTTCGGCCCAGCCTCCGGTCCTCCGGTGATAGTGGAGGGGGCATCAATCGAGGTGAAGATGACCCCAGCCCCGTTGTGATCCATGGCTCAATCGCCATGAAAGCTTTGCCTTACCAGAGATTGCCAGAGCTCTCTGGAGTGGCTGACCAGACCGGGCGACGACCGCCGGACCTCCTCATGGCCTAGCACAAGCCGCCTCCTCCACCGAATTCCCCTCTCTGACGAGGTACCCTACCCTTTTCTTTTTCCTTTACTTCTCATAATTTTTCCGTCACTCTCACCCACTTTCATCAGCCACAAACCATCTAAATACCTCCGCCACATCACCCTCATCCTCGCCGACCACCCTTCTCTTCCTCAGAACCTCCCCCACTCCGACCCATCTCCTCCTCCACTTCGCCGGAGAGGGAGCAGTTGGCCTCCACTTCCCGTCGCTCCAGGGCCTCCCATTCACCTCACAAATCACTCACGCACATTCAAAGGCATGCTTCAGCTAGAAATTAACCCTGCAGGACTTCATTAGTCAGATATCGTGCCTCCCCGCCGGTCTTGAGCTCCTCCTCCGACGAACATGCTTCGCCGAGCACCTCCAGACAACAACAGGGCTTCGACTTGGCTCCAGGACCTCCGCCAGACCTCCAGCTCTCTTCCCCGACCTTCAGACTATCCTACGGAGCACGACAGAGCAACCAGCAGGTCGCCGGAGCCCCGCTTTCTCTGGTGGCCTACGGTGGAGCCAGATGATACAGTTACCGTCCGATCGTTTCGATCAGACGGCCAGGATGATGACACATGGACGCCCAAGCCTCAGTCCAATCCAGTTGCCTTGGATTCACCGAACCTCGCCCTGAGCCTCCATGTGCTGCGACGTAGCCCGAACCAGAGACACCTCCCGAGCCTAAGCCCCTCACGTGCATCGTACGTGAGGGCTTAGGTAAACTGCATGAAAGACCCTGAAAGTTCTGGTATTTGCATATTGGTCCCCAATCACGTGCCTTGCGTGCCTGAGTATTTTACATGGAGGCCCTCGCTAGTTTTTAGAATTACAGAAATGCCCCTGTGCGCATGGACAAATTTCATAGGGCCCAAGGCGGTTTTTGGTATTTATATTTAGGTCCCTCCAGGGACCTAAATGTAATATTTATCCTTTTATTTCTTGCATCTTATTTATAATTATGCCCCTGCATTGTTTTCTTCATAACTTGAGCATCGTAGGTCCAAATTGCATGATTTTTGTGTCGTTTTGATCCTTGTTTCATCATCTATATTATGGCATATTTATTTTTCTCATCTAATATAATTTTAAAAGAAATAGATTTCTATGTTAGATGAGATTCTGTGCTCCATATATGTGTGCCCTGATTAGATGATTGCTCTTATTCTTATGTTCAATTCGAGTCTAATTTCAACCCGTATTCTGTTGCTCATTTATGTAATCTTTCTTTGGCATAATGGTTTGCATTCTCATAGCATATATTTAACCTTGCATTATTGTTCATTCATCATCCTATAATTGCATAAAAATCAACTAAAAATTAATGCATCATATGTCTGCCTTTATATGCAATTTACTCTGAGCATACGCATGAAGACCTTGGATTTGGAGTTTATTCACACTTGTTGTTAACTATTCAAAAACCAATAAATAGATAGAGTAGCTCATGTCCCTGTGTTCGACCTTGGTAGACTTGCCAAGTAAAAACAATCCACAACATTCAAAGATTGTGGTTTTTGCTGAACCGAATTTGCCTCTATACTACTACAATTATCGATTATTAAAGAGGCGGATTTCACGTTCATCAGGTACAAAAATCCTAATCTAAATTAAAACTGAAATCGAAGAAACTGACTGTGTCCGAGTGACCTCTACGTGTTTGTACAAAATTTGCTTATTTCCTACTTCTATTTTATTTCCCTATTTTCTTATTTATTAAAAATCCAAAAAAAATATATTAATGTGTAGTTAAGTATATTCTATTTTATTATGTTTTTTATAATTTTTATCCTATTTTAAAATCACAAAAAAAATTTACAAAATCCCCAAAAGTCGGTTTTCTATACACATGGAGAACCACAAAAAATGCCACTTTGTGCAGATGACCACTTTTGCTCCCAGTTCCTTCATGAAAGTTTGTAGATCTCGTTGAGACGAACAACTTTCGTAAAGGAATTTTTTCGATATGAGGACTCCTTCTATTTCTTTTCCATTTTTCTTTCCCTTTTAGATTTTGATTTTTTTGGTTGACACTTAGCAGCCTCATGGTGTGCAATGTGGCACCCCACTTCCTCTCTACTCACCCATCTAGCCTGGTCACGTGCACAACACGTGACCCGCCCCCAGGTTCTATCCCTCATCTCTCGGCATGTGCTTGGCACGTGCCACCCTCCTTCCTCTCCAGGCACGTGCCTCGCACGTGCCATCTCCCTCGTCCAACCGACGCCCGATTCGTACGTTCCTCTGGTCACTGGTAACCATCGTTACGTCTCTGCCTCAACCAACCATTACTCACCTTCATTACGACCATCCGTTCCTCCACCGTGCTGCGCATAATGCCTTTACAACCGTTATCACCGCCTCCCTATAAAACCTCGCCCACCTTCCTCGTCCTTGCCATACACCACATCAGCCCTAAGCTTCGACCCTAGGGAGGTGACAACTCCAAGTTCTGTCGAGCCACCACGCAAGAAGGGCATGCGTGATCCAGTGGGTCTTACTCCCTGTTGCAGAACATAGTCGTTGTTCTGCCGAGCTCAGGCTGCCTCCGCCAAAGATCCTTGAGCGAAGACACCCTAGGAGCTTTGAGATCCTCATTTTCAGAAGAATCGACACCTATTCCACCTCCTTCTACATCCGCCCCTCTCCATCATCCTCTCCGCCAAACCCCTTCACCCAAATCCACCCGACTCTTGCAAAGAGTCGAGCTCCAGATCCTCCATCTTCTCTGCTCGCATAGGATCACCACCCTCGCTCCATTCCCTCTCCATTGCTGGGCTTGGGCTCAAGCTTTAATCACTCCTTTTTTTTGCTCTTTCACCACTGACAATGCAGATCTTCTCTCGACGAGACCTGCTGCTGGAACTCCCCGCAACTCGCCGCACCTGAGCCCAAGCACCGTCGTTGCTCTTCGGCCATGTCGTGTGCTCGGTCGTGTGTTAGTCGAGTTCTGCCCTGCCTGCCTCGAGACGAGGTCTCGTCCAGCTTCTCTGGTCAACTCCTCCGCCATCGTCCACTGACGCTTGCCACTGTCGCTCTCGCTTTCACGACAGTTGGATAGCGTCTGTTATCCGACGACCTTCGTGCCTCCACGTTGATAGTCCCAAGCCTCTCTTCGCCAGCCACTTGCAGCTCTAGGGATCCTGACCTAAGGCTCGGGTCTCGAAGCACGTCTAGTGGCCATGTGGAGCCTCGGGAGCTCCGAACCTCTATCGAGCCTCCTGCCATGGCCACGCAGGCTCGGGACACTGAGCCTCTTCCAAGGACCCTCCGACCCTCCTTTGATCCTTCTGCATCCTTGCCCGAATCTCTAGCGCACGTGCTTTGCACGTGCGTGTAGGCTTACTTGCAGGGAGGCCCATGCCCTTTTCAGAAATTGCATAATCAACCTCGCCGCACAAGTCACGTGACAAGGACATGGTCGCCCCAAAAAATTACATAAAAACCCAAGCATATTTTGCAAATTATGGACAAATCCCTCAGGGACCCTTTGGAAGAAGAAAACTTGATCTTTTATTACATTTTAGTCCCTAGATCTTTATTTTAGCATAACATTCTCATCTGAACTCATATTATACGCATAATATGTCGTTTTGAAGCTATTTTCATGCTCTATCATTTTGCATGGTTTGTGGACAGATCTAAGGCTATTTTATGATGATTATTTGAGGATCTCTATTCTGATCTTTGCAGGCTCAAATTGACTTATTTGTACATTGATACCTTGAAGAGTTTGATCTATTGCATGGGCGTGTTCAAGGCGAAATAATTGATTTATTTCCTTGTTAATTGTGATTATGATTGGAGGAATCAATCTTAAGGAATTTAGAGATCAAATGTCCTGAAAATTCTCATTGTCTCTTTATTTACAAGATTATTAATTGAGTGATTAACCTCCTAGTCTGCAGCCTGGATTTACTCAACTTATATCATTTGATCTATGATTAAATTTTGAGGATACTGATCATTATTATTTGGATTAAAATCATATAAAATCACAAATCCTTTGGTGAGTTATTCTCTCTATTATTTTTCGCATTGCATCATCATATTTTCCATTTTATTTTCTGACACAGAAATTAACTTAGCATTTGATTACTTAATTAAATTAATCTACAACCATGCAACTAAAAATTACCATTCCCTGTGTTTGACCTTAGTACAATTTCCAAGAAAAATTCTCCACAATGTTCAAATATTGTGGTTTTTGCTGAATCGAATTTCGTCTCCTATACTACAATTCTTTATTATTAAAGATGCAAAATTAGAGCTCATCAAATGGCGTCGTTGCCAGAGAACGACGTATTTTAGGGTTTTAAATTATTTTATATAATTATTTTTTTTGTAAAATTGATTTATGTGTCATTTTTTTCTTTTATTTTGCATTTATTTTCTATATTATAATTTGCATATCACTCTTAACAGATACTAACCGCATCTTCTCTCTTTACAGATAGCCCAGAGCGATTTTTGGATATAATTCAAGGGTCTGCAAAGAAGACTAATTTTTATTTTTGTGAGAGAGAGTTAGTTTATTTTCTGCATTATTCACAGGGTCCCTCTCTCTGAGCCCTGTTAATTTGTAATAATTCAGATTAGACTTCTTTGTGGTGTGTTGGGTTTGTTTCAATCCTTTCTGTGTGGTTGGAACCCAACTTGTGTGACGTAGGAATTAGGCACATATATACTTGCTTAATTATTCTTGATTGTGCTCATAATTCTAAGGTCATACTTTCACCAATTATATGCACTATAGATCGTTCAACATTAGCCAAATTGAAATCAATTCTTCACGCTAATAGAACTATCTGCCTATGTCATTTTTCCTCTGTGCATATCATTTAGTGTAAATTTAAATTCCTTGTATTGCATTCCGCATGAAGAATGCGAGGAATCACTATAAGTCTCCTTCTTAAGCACGCATCATTGATTTACACTTGCATTGACTTTTTCGATTCTCCCTCATCATTTTTACAACTTAGGAACTAAAGGAATTGGGATTGCTCGTTAGGAGTGAATTTGTGTGATCATATAAAACCTCAGTGATAACCTTAATCTAAAACTGGGACTACTAATCAAGGTGTCTGTAAAATATCCTAACATAAAATCAAGCTTGTGTCTGGTGGAATAACCCACTCATTGCTTGTAAGGGCAAGATCTCACCTCTAGAATAGAGCCAAAAATCAAAATTTTCATTTAGACTACTATTTTTAGTAACAACTAGCTACTTCTCAGTGAGGGTTTCAGTAGCCGTTTTATGGTCTGACTTCCCTTAGCAGAGTGGGTGGTTTAGAGGACACCTTGTAAGGCTCTGTCCTCAAGTAACAGGAGACGTATTTTTACGGTCCATACTTACACTTATACTGGCTGAGAGTAGATGCAACTAGTTGTATGAACTCAGGACAATCTTTGTAAAATATTTCGGTACCTTAAAGCTCCGCTTAATTTTCAAGACTGCTTTGTCGTTAAATTAAAACTGGAAAGATAAGTAGCCAAGCCCTGACGTGCCTTCACTAGTGTTGAGTAGGTGAATTGATGAGTTCGATTATGTTTGTTTTGTGTGAGTTTTCTGTACATTTGTACGTCATGTGGATTCTTACTCTTCATTATTTCTTTGTGCTCCAAACCACCTTTTCATCTGAGATGGATTCTTCCGGAGTTTTTCGTTCAGACTTTGCGAACAAATCCACAAGCTCCTCAAGTAACTCATCTCCTTGGTTTCGAGATGACCCTCTTCTCGAAATCCCATGATATGGGGATGACCCTTTTCTCCAAACCATGGTTCACCCTTCACCTATAGGGATTAGTCAACCCTCAACTAACCCTCTCTCCTACTCCCTTCCTGCCAAAGGAACTTTCGTCTTTGGTAGAACCCCTAAATCTTCTAAGCATGAGCCTAACTCATATTTATGTGCATCTGAAGGTGAAGAAGAAGTCAAGATGCCTCCAAAGAAGGATGAGAATGACAACGACAGTGCATTTTTGGCTAGAGTAACTATTATCGAACAACACAATGAACTCCTTAGAGCACAGATGGCTGAACTACAATGCGGTGAAGCTGTTAGATGAAGATTATAATTGGTTGAGGCCGGTATCCCTCGAGGATGCGTTCGAGCACAAACCACATTTCCTCGCATTGTTTCCTAAGTTCGGAGGGAATAATCATGAAGAACCATATACCTTTCTCCATGACTTCGAGCTAGTCTGTGCCAACCTATGCCACCCTAGGGTTGGTCAAGACTACATAAGAATGAGAGCTGTCCCCTTTGCCTTGACTGATAAGGCGGCTTATTGGCTGAAAAACCTAGAAGTGGTCACCACATGGGCCACCTTCAAGTCCCTATTCTTAAAGAAGATCTACCTAGTAAGTAGAATTATTCAGATGAGGTTTAAACTCACGAGCTTCACCCAACACCTGAGCGAGCCATTCCATGAAATCAGGGAAAGGTTCACAGACCTAATCTAGAAACGCTCAAGACACGGAATAAGCAAATTGATGATGGTCCAAAGTCTTCTCAATGGACTAAACCTTGAGACCCAAGGGTTAATGAGTGCATCCTGCGGAGGAAGCTACATGGGACGCCACGAGGACACTGTCTACAAGGTGTTCGAGAAACTAGCAGAATCCAGCCGTGCACAGACCACCAGCCGGGCTTACATAGCCGGTGCTAAGAAGATGGTGAATAATCTATAGATCAACCATAATGCCGACATGGGAATAATAGATGATAAGCTAACCATGGTCGAACAGATTTATAAGAAGGTGAACGAACTCCATAAATCATCTGATATGGAGAAATTGGCTAAATTTTCTAAGCAAATGGAGGATCTGGCTGACAGGATATCTAAGATTCAGATATCTACCCTGACTTCACCCCCTGCCCCCATACACCAAATTCACTACATTCAAGGACAAGGGGTAGGGAAACAGAGCCATTGGGGTGGAGACCAAGTCTTTTCCCATCAAATAGAAGAAACCTCCTCTTAAACCATTTATGAGGAACCTCCACATGTCATGGAGATAAATGAAGTCTGGTATAATCTGGATCCTGTCAATCGATCGGATATGAACTCTACTCTGAACCCTCGTCCACCACAATCTCGGTCCATCTATCAGCCTCAACAGTAATAACAGTAGCAGCATCAGCAGTACCGCCAGGGTTATCATAACCCACAACCTCAGCAACACCAATATCATCGCTAGGGCTAGTAGGGCCAATTCAGACAGTATCAGCAGCCTCAGACCAAGCAGGGCCACATGTCTTCCTCTTCTTCGATCTCTCCCAAACTCTAGAGAGTGATGGATGAACTTCATGGTATGAGAGTCGACATCAATTGACTCTCTCGATGGAAAGATGAGTTGAATGCATCCAAACCGTGATTCCAGCTCAAGTCCAGGCTAATCCAAACATCCTCGAACAGAATCAGGCATTCATATCAGAATATTCTTTACCTGAATATGAGATATTTCGCATGATGACACTTATTATATTTTTCTTAGGAGCTGAAAGACCATAACCATGCTTGATCGAGCGAAAGGACAGGGTGACATAGCCCCAGTGTCTACTAATACACATAATTTTGGGGAAGAAGAGGAATAGAGGCACGGGGAGGAGAAAGAAGAACTCCCACATCACTCATTGAGCACTACACCACTAAGGACCCCGGAGAGTCAAAATCTGAGTCTGAAGAAGCTTCACTAAGACATCTGCAATAGTCGTCCACCAATTTCCATGTTTTTGGTTCCATCAGTCTGCATCCTGTAAATACATTTAATTCCTCATTTAATAAAAGTGATGTTTTTTTATCACAATGAGTCCATTCCTTTCCCCCGTGCTCTTACGACGGGAAAGAAGAAAAACATAAAAAACCAAAAAAAAATGATGAAGAGATGGTCCGCATCTGCCGAGAAAACATCAAGGTCACTTTGTCCTAAGACGAGATGATGGAAAGAGACCCGATTTTTTGAAAATATCTTAAGGTGAGATACAAAACAACAAGGACCAGCAAAAAGAACTCTAGCAGGACAAAGAAGCACATACTCTCTCTTGCCACATCTCGCCTAATAAAAAATGAGCTACCAAGGAAGAAAAGAGACATGGGTGCTCACTTTGTGACTAGCAAGATCAATGAAATCAAGCTTTCCCGAACACTGTTAGACAATGGTTCCTCTATCAATCTCATGCCATTAACTCTATATGAACATCTAAATCTAGGTACTATTAAGAAGTATAGAGCCGTACTTCAATTCGCAGATTCATTAACTAAGAGACATAAGGGGGAGATTAGAAATGTTATCATCAACATAGAGGGACAAAATTATCCAGTAGACTTCACAGTACTTGACATGGATGTCCCTAGAAATTAGAAAGATTCTCAATGATATTAGGGTGGTCCTTCCTTAGGACCACAGGAGCTCTATTTGATTACAAATCTGGGAGAATCCAGTTTGGAAAAGTTGAACTTAAAATGAAGCAAACTAGGTTTCAATGACCTGACACCGAATCTAGCATCGAATCCGAAAATTCAAAACCTCAGGCAGAAAACACAGAAGAAACAGTTGGGTCATGGAGACAGAAACTGATCATAATGATAGAATAACTCTCATCTGGAGAGGACATTGTTGATGAATTAATCTACTAGCTCATAAATGCATCTACCTATACTCAGGAGACTCAGAGTTCACTCTTGACATGTCAGTCGATTCTCTTTCTAGACAATCCTGGAGTGAGGTAAACAGATCGGTGTTGCGTTTGCCAAACCACATTGTATCTTTAGCGATCCGATCCCCAAAATAATTAAGATGGTGGCCGATAATGTTACACATGAACCATCCATATTACAATCAGAATCAACGATGATAGAGCTAGATTTTGTGAATGATACAGACTTACCCGAGCTCAAATAATTGCTCCCTACTCTTAAGTATGCCTTCCTTGCAAGAAATAAGGGACAGTTTCTAGTCATCATCAGTTCACATCTGACCAAAGAGCATGAAATTCGTCTGCTTAACGTTTTAGAGAAAAATCGCAAGGCTATAGGCTGGAGATTGTTGGATCTTGAAGGGATTAACCCAGCCCTTTGTTCACACCATATTTACCTGGAGGATAATGCTAAACCCTCCCATGAATGACCAACATAGGTTGAATACAATTTTATGGGAAGTGGTTAAGACTGAGATCGAAAAATGGTGTAAGGCTGGTTTCATTTATCCCATCTCAGATTCCAAGTTAGTGTCTTGCACGTCATCCCAAAAAAGTATGAACTTCATATTATCACTAACGAGGATGGAGAGGAGATCACGACTCAGGTATCCACGTCGTGTTGCATCTGTGTGTGCAGGGATGCCACAACAAAGAAGGATCACTTCCCGTTGCCCTTTGTTGGTCAAATTTTGGAGAGATTGGCAGGAAGAGAATACTTCTGTTTCTTAAACGAGTACTCGGGCTACAATCAGGTAGTCATCGCCTCTGAGGATCAGGAAAAGACTACTTTTACATGTCTTTTCGGTACTTATGCATTCAAGCGCATGCCTTTCGGGCTTTGCAACGTCCCCGATACCTTTCAACGGTGAATGATTGCAGTTTTTGCTGAGATGGTTGGAGATTTTTCGGAAGTCTTCATGAATGACTTCTCGATCCATGGTGATTCATTCGATGATTGCCTAGCGCACCTGGATCGAGTACTTGAGAAGTGTAGGGAAGTGAATCCGATGCTCTCTTGGGAGAAAAGCCATTTCATGGTAAAAGAGGACATTTCGTTAGGGCACATCATCTCCAAGAAGGGAATGGAGGTTGACCCTACCAAGGTGGATGTGATCAAGAAACTCAAGTCATCTACCAACGTTAAACAAGTGCGGTCTTTTTTAGGGCGTGTCGGATTTTATAGGAGATTTATTAAGGATTTTTCAAAAATTGCCCGACTGCTAACTGACCTCTTAGGGAAAGACATCGAGTTCCTTGTAGATCATAAGTGTCTTGAAGCCTTCAAGCTTCTCAAAAAGACAATCATTGAGACTCCTATCCTACAAGCTCCTGATTGGTCTCTTCCCTTCGAGATCATGACATACGCTTCAGACTTCCAGTAGGGGATGCGTTAGGACAAAGAAGAGATGGAATCATATATGCTATTCACTATGCAATCAAAGTTTTAGATCCAGCTCAGAAAAATTACACTGTGTCCAAAAAGGATATGCTTGTAGTAGTCTTTACCTTGGAGAAATTTTGATCTCTGCTTTTAGGGTCTAAGGTGACATTATATATGGATAACTGAACCATCCTATACTTATTGGTGAAAAAAGATGCAAAAGCACATCTCCTCAGGTTGATACTCTTGCTTCAGAAATTTAATTTGGAGATTAAAGATAAACCTGGAGTTAAGAATGTCGTGGCTGATCATTTATCACGGATCGAACAAGACAAAATCCCTGATTTCGAATCCATCAGTGAAACCTTCCCAGACGAGTCAATTTCTGTTATTGATCTCTCCCATGGTATGCCAACATGGTTAACTATCTTGTCTCCAAGAAAGTTCCCCAAGGTTGGCTAAAGAACAGAATCGACCAACTCAAGTCGGAAACCAGACACTACCATTGGGATGATCCGTTCCTTTTCTTTAAAGGACCGAATTGTATATGGAGGAGATGTATTCCTTAGGAGGAATACCAAAGTGTCCTCAATCTCTGTCATACCTTGGAGGCAGGAGGACATCACTCAGGGAAGAGGACCGTTGAGAAGATACTACAATGCGGATTTTACTGGCTGACCTTATATAAGGATGCCTACGGTTTTGTCAGGTCGTGCCCAGTCTGTCGGAGAATGGGAGGGACTATTGGTCCGGAAGATGCAATGCTTATGCAAACAAGATCATTTGTGATGTATTCAATGCATGGGGCATTGACTTTATGGTCCCATTCTCTAACAATCAAGTATTTGAATATAGTCTCTTGTGGTAGACTATTTATCTTGGTGGGTGGAGGCTATCCCTACTCGAGCGGCAAACAACAAGACTGTATGGAAGTTTTTGAAAGATCATATTATTTTGAACTTTGGGATCCCTAAGGTATTAATATCTGATGGGGTAGCCACATTGTCAATTGGAAAGTGAAGAAGTTGACTAAGGCATACGACATCGAGCACCATGTCGCTAGTCCTTACCATCCACAATCCAATGGTATGATCGAGGTGTCAAATAGGGAGGTCAAAGGAATTTTACAGAAGCTAATCTATCCTTCCAGGAAGAATTGGTCCCAACTCCTGGATCAAGTTCTATGCGCTTACCTAACAGCTTACAAGACCCCATTGGGCACCTCCCCATTTCGAATGGTATATGCAAAGTCATGTCATTTGCCCGTAGAACTCGTACATAAATCAGAATGGGCAATCAAAAAGATTAATTGAAACTGTCACCAAGGAAAAAAGAACAGGGATATGGATTTGAATGAACTATCAAAAATCCAAAATCATGCATATGAAAACAACACCATCTACAAGAACATTCGAACAAAGACCTTTGTCCCAGAACGGAAGTATGGTTGTTTAATGCAAGATTAAAAATTTCCAAGGTAAATTGAAATCCAAATGAACGGGACCCTTCATCGTGAGAGAGATGCACAATAATGGAAGTGTTGAGATCTCAGAAACTGCAGACAACACACAAATTTCTATAGTCAACGGTCAACTGCTTAAACATTTTATCGAATCAAGTGAGCAGTTAGTGAAAGTAGAGCTGATCTCCTTCACTCAGGGTTCTGTATTAGAAGAAAGACTCAAGCGGCCCGAATGAACCACCTCTTCCTTAAAAATCCCGTCACTCTTTTGTATATCCATCACTCCGATAATCTCCTCAGTCCCCCACCTGTGATTATTTATGATATTTGGACAAACCTGGGCCTAAGTATAGAGAGACTGATTTCATTGTTTATACATCAATTCTATTCTTTTTCCTTTTCACTCAACTATATTTAGTACGAGCTATGTCCCCATTTCACATTGTGCCATGAGGACATAACACAAGCTAAGTATGGGGTGTGTTTGTATATTTTCTATATACTGTATCCATAGCTCGTACTTTAATTGTTTTAATCTAAAAAGCAGGGATGGGTACAAGTTGTGTATATCATGTATATTATACTAAATTCTTAACGTAAATAATACCTGATTTTCAAAAAAATAAAAAAAATAAAAAAAAGATTAAAAAACCCTTTTT
Organism: Ottelia alismoides; assembly: GCA_037367405.1. Lineage (NCBI taxonomy): Eukaryota > Viridiplantae > Streptophyta > Magnoliopsida > Alismatales > Hydrocharitaceae > Ottelia > Ottelia alismoides. The sequence continues at coordinate 253,027 of JAZKJV010011511.1, read as the reverse complement.
ACTTTAAAAATTCAAGCATGGTCTTGCATTTCATTAAGCATCTCATGCATCCTTTAGTTGGTATATTCCTGACACATTCACTATCACTCAAGGCTTGAGTATTTGAGGACACTTGATTTCTGAGATCTTGAGAGTATGAGTTAGCCAGCCTTAGTCATTAGGGTTTCTGAACTTAATAATCCACACTTCCCTAGTTTTAAAGATTTGAGCGCTATATTGCACTCTTCATCTCTACCTTTTAAAGAATATGATCAACACATCACTTTCACAGTGCATAATTGATGAGATGAATTGAGTTATCACTTGAGGAACTAGGACTTGAGATTTGAATCTAGATCCGATCTAATGATGCTCGAGGATGGGATAAAGTTAATGAAGGCTTCAAGAAACCTGAGTGTCAGCAACACCTAGCCAATATATGAACAAGTTCGCATACTATCCCTTGATATCGACCTATGTGTCAGGGTATGATGAAACTTAAAATTATTGACCAATGCGCCAATTTTTGATAAAAGTAGTGGAGCTATTCAAAAAGAAAAGAAAGGAAAGAAATACCAAGAAAAGCTTAGTCATTACAAGTACAAATTCTATGAGCTTCCACCAAGGCGAGCGCTCCCAACCATTTCAAAGTGTCCACATGGACCAAATGTTATTAGGACCAAGGAGTTGGGCTAGCACCAAAAAAGGGCTCTGCATCGTATAGTGATACAAGTCTGGGTGTCGAAGGTATCTTAGATACTCAAAAGAGACACACCCCGGTGTACTCCGAGGAAAACAAGTGCACACGACTTCGAATTCTCTTGATGGACACATTGATAAACAAAATAAAAATCTACATGTGTTGAGTAATAAGACTTTCAAGAGGCCCCTTGGTCCAATGTGAAGGAGAGAAAAATATACATAATCCTATGCCCTCCATCATCTGGCCGTCTATCTACACTTTTAAGTCTGAAAAACTAATGAGATGGTTGATTGAAGCAAGAACTGACTTATTCCCTAATGTTGAGGATTAGGTTTAGAGGCGAATCTCCTGGACGTGGACCTTGGCTGACATCTCGACTCTACTCTCATGAATGCAGTACATTAAAAGACATATCCTTATATTATACATACAAACAGAGAGTCTGATAAATAGACAAGTTGGATTCCTTTTGATTAAAGCATGACTGCGCTAAAAATTTTAGGGTCACTCAAATTAAGGTTCTTTGATGAATTGAACCTTGAAAATTCACATGCATAGTCAGGGATTTATCCAAATAATTCATTTATTCATTGATGCATGGGGACGAGCATGGTTTAAGTATAGGGGTATGATGAATCTCAGATACAACATGCTAACATTGGTCAATTAAGCCCTGTTCCTCAAAATCCATATACATTTGATAATTAATATAACATCATTAGCATTCATACATCTGTTAATAATATTCACATTTCATCATGCATAATTGCAAAAAATAAGGAACCAAAAAATCCAAGAGTAAATTGACCTAATAAGCTGCTAACTTCACATATTTTTCATTAATTCATCTTAACTCCGATTGACCTAAAACTACTCCATTGTGTAGATATTGCTAACAAGAATAAATAAAAAAACAAAAAAATGCTAACTCAAATAAGTGTCGAATAAACCCAAAACCTAATTTCACATCAGATAGACTAAAACATGCATATCTTCCTTATACAATGTCCCATTTTGGTCTACTCACCTTTAAAGTACTCATTTTCAAATATCTTCAAAAAAAGACTAATTTCATAAAATTCGGAGCTCATATGTGAAAGTTGGGTTTTGGGCCACTTTTGCGCATTTTATCTTTTTGCTATTTTGGCCTGAGTTTTATGTACATAATTAACCTATTTTATTTTATTTCTTTTTCATTTATATTCTTTGATAAAAGTTATATCAAGCAATACAAAAATCCAAATCTAAATTGAGACTTAAATCAAAGAAACTGACTGTGTTCAGGTGACCTCTATGTGCCTGTATAAAATTCGCTTATTTCCTACTTCTATTTTATTTCCCTATTTTCTTATTTACTAAAAATCCATAAAAATTAGATTATTGTGTAACTAAGTATATTCCATTTTATCATATTTTTTTCATAATTTTTATCCTCTTCTAAAATCACAAAAAATTATAAAATCCCAAAATGTTAGTTTTCTATACGCATGGAGAACCACCAAAAATGCCACTTTGTATACACTTGTACATTCTTCGTAGACCACAATCGTCCCCGTTTTTGCTCGTCTTCTATGCTTAGGATACCAGATCCTAAGTATAAGGGGGACCGATTGTCCGCTGATTTACGTTTTATTTTTTGTACTGATTCTTTTGTATAGCCATTCTTTTTCACGAATCACTTGTCCCCAATTTTTGGCTACACTCTTTTCTATACTTAGTATGCATTATCCTAAGTATAGGGGGGACCGAGTGATTTCGATGAGTTCATATTCTTTTCCTTTTGGACTTTCGTTATTTATTCTTTTCATTCAGTCATCCCGTTTTGCTCTCCCGTGATACTTACGATGACCTGATCGTAAGTATGGGGGGGTTGACTGACTTGTACACTCCATTCTTTTTCACCCACTTTTACTTAGCACGAGTTATGTCCTCCTTTTTCTCTTTTGATGCTATGAGGACATAGCTCAAGCTAAGTATAGGGGGTGCGTATATATTGCATATATACTTTCGTCCATAACTCGTACTTTTATGTATTTTCTATATCTATAAAATCCATAAAAAGTGGGTAAGGGTTAATTTAAAATCCACTCTTTTATTTATAAAATCCTTGTAAATAAGTAAAATATGATTAAAACTTGTATTTAAAAGTTGTAATTAAAATATGTATTTAAAATTTGTCCTTAAAATATGTATAGTACTTATTTAAAATCCTATTTATTAAAACTTGTGTAAAAACCATTCAACCCTTGTAAAATACTTTGTAGATAAAATTTGTAAAATACATTAGATACTTAACTCAAATAAAATATACCTTGTAAAATTTATGAATAAAACCTTGTTTATAAAAATCATAAAAATCCATAAAAAATACAAAGTCCTAAAATTCATAAAAATTACAAAATCCTTAAAATCCATAAAAATGAGTAAAATTCAGAAAATTCACTTCACAAAAACATGGTTGCATTTGCATTCGCATTTTTCAGAATAAGTTTGATTTCCGGAACTAAGGACCGAGTCTAGTCTAAAGGATGGAGCTTGATTACGGCCTTTAACTCTCGTTGTAAGGAGCCTGACTAGGATCTGGAATTTAGACTCTTCAGGTCTTGTGACTTAAATCTTTGGGTTCCGTAAGACCATATTCGGGAAATCAAGTCATCTGAGCTTAAGTAGACCATTTGGAGTCATCCGTACAACTCTACACCAGTGAACCAATCTTGAACACATGCACTCTGCACTTAGCTCGACTTGCATGGAGTCCCGAAGAGCAGTACACCTTGGTAGTATGTTTCTATCCTTATCTTTGCGGCATTGACATCTAAAGATGGGAGAGATTGGGGTTGCGATAGTTGCTTCGGATGAGGGAAGGATCTACTGACACAATTTTTCTAAGACCTCAAAAAAGGGACGGACTAAAAAGATGCTATATCCGTCGAGGCACAAAAGATGAATGCAGTGCAAGCAAAATACAAAGTCAAAGTAATACAGAAGCCACCAAATAAGACCACAATGGTCCAAGCTTCCACCAAATATGCCTGCACATCTTAGTGGAGACTCAGCTACACCGGTTGGGCTTTACAAGGAGATGCGTCTACACTGGTCGCACTCCACTTCTTTTCTCATTCTTCTAACTTCTCCCTATATTCGATTATGGACATAGCAGAACTGAACTCAGAAGGGAATACCTCCCTCCCCGAGGAAAGAGTAGCGGGATGAGGAAGCCATAGGAGTGTATAGCCGGGATTGACAGTTTCTTCGGTTCTCTAAGCAAGAAGAGCTAAATCAATTCACACACTGTACAAGTTGATTTAAAGGATGATAGAGTTTGCGATATGAATAGATGAGTCTGAACTAGCCGATGAAGTGATCTTGAGTAAGGATTATGGAACTTGAAGACTGTTGAGGACAAAATCCTAATCCTAGTTAAGGTTCCAACAAAATGCTTGTTTCAGGCCCGATCGAGCTCTGTCCTTTGTCTGTTCTCATGAATTGGTTTAGGAAAACGAATTCATTCTAACTTTCTTTATTTTTCACTTACTTTTTCAAAATAAGTGTTTGCTAAGGGACTAGCAAAGTTTAAGTATAGGGGGTTGATGAATCCATGATTCATTAACTTTTCTATCGCATTTTGTCTTAAAACCCTTAACAAATACATGTAAATATCCATTAATTCTCATCTTTTAACAAAACACCATTCATGTGTAAATATTCACTTTTAACCACTAAAGTCATGTAAATAAATAAAGAACCAGAAAATAAAAGAAAAAGGCAGATTGAATATATGTATGTATATACAATATGACTTAAAATATAAATATAGCTGTAAGATATATTTATAACCTAACCCCCGAGACCAAGTCAGCATGGATTGGTCGACAAACCAATAAGTAGGGGGAGATAAGGAAAGAAAATATAAAAAAATAATTTAACACACATATATACACCTTTCATTATTTATACAATAAATACAAAACTTCAAAGAATTTTAATTATTTCATATGAACATATTTTTCACCAAACTCTTCTCCTAATAATTTCTAAAAATATATATAAAAATATAAAAATAAGTTAAAAATATTACCCTGTATATATGCCAAGAAACCCAGCCTGGAAATTGTCAAAATCTCAACTTCCGAACATCATAACTTCCTCATACGAACTCCAATTTCACTCTACTCACCTTTAAAGTTCATAAAATAATATTCTCTAATTAATAAAGGTGGTTTCATCGAATTAGGAGTCCGTTTGCAAAAAGTCGGTTTTGAGACCAAAAGACAACGGGGTTTCTGGGCTATTTATTTTATGTAACACACACTATTTATCATTTTCTTAATTTTATAATTTTTAAATTATTTCATGATCTTGTAGTTTCACCATAATTTATTTCATAATTTTTGGAGACTATTTATTATTTTAATAAAATCAAAAACCCCAAAATATAGGTATACCTGACCTACTTAGATACTAACCTTATTTATTAAAATATACAAATTAATTTATTAAAATCCATAAAAATTCATGTAAACCTTATTTAATATTTTAATAATTAAGAAATTATAAAATTAATTTTTACTTATTTATTTATTAAACTAAAAATTTAAAACCTATTTATAAATACATATTTATTCATAAAATATTAATATTTTAAATAGTATTAATATTTAAAATTCTTCTGGCGCCAATCGGACGCTCCTGCTCCTGCCACGTGTCGGCCAACTGTAGCTCCACTGTTCTTGAAGGTCGTTGCGCAGCTCGGCAGTGGCGCTTCTTCTCGGAATTATCACGGCCGACCGATGACGACTTTGGCACGCCGGCGGGGCCAGAGGGGTGGCTCCTCCACCCCTCGAGCTCGCCCGCAGAAGAGTGGTGGCGGAGGATGCTCCGAGCGGCGGTGGTGCGCCGATGAAGACGGCGGTTTCATCCACCTGGAGACTGTTCAGTACTGGCGATCCATCTTTGGAGATGGATTCCGATGATGATTGAAGCCTTCCAGATATGAAGTAATGGCTCGCGATGACGTCGGACCTGCAATTGAAGGATATGTATGCTCGATTCGTGAAGAATCGACTCAAAATGTGATGAAATCGCAAGCTCAAATATGAGAAAAATCAGGTCTCCAGAATTAATCGCAAACAAGCATGTGAAAGGTGACGAAGTAAAACACGATTTGAAGTGATGTTGTAACGAATCGAAGCGGATTTTGAATATGCGTCTAATCTTAAGGAATAAACTACCTAAAGAAGCGATTAGCGTCGCTAATCGACGCACGCAAACCGAGGAGAAAATTGAAGAAGATGGATGAAGAGGCCTGTGAAGTGTCTAGGTATATTACCTGGACAAAGAAGCTCGACGGCGGCCAAAGACCGGAGCGGAATGCGGCGCTTGGGCGGCGATACAAGGCGGAGCTCGGCCTTGGAACCTCCTCCGACGTGCCCTCCTTCTCGCGGACGTCTCCACGGCGCTGTCACCGCCTCAGGTCGACCGGAGCGAGGTTTTGAAGTAGAGGGATCGAACTCCTGGAACTGAAGTTCTGGGTAGTTGGAGAGTTAGGTATTAATGGCGACCTTGGAGACTTTATATAGGAGAGATTTCGTGGGCTCCAAGTTCAGATCGACGGCCAGCGATGGAGTAGGTTGTTGGAGGAAGAGGATCGACGACTTAGGTTGGCTGGAGTGGTTAGAAATCGCGCGGGAAAAATCAATGAAGTCGACAGTTTGGTGCACCGGCGGCTTGAACAACTCTTGGGGACGAAAGCCCCAGGTGCTGACAAGTGTCAGCACCTGGTTGGCCCAGATGTTAAAATACTTTATAAAATAGATAATAAATAGTAGATAAACTTATTTTAAATAACTATAAACACAAGAAATGTAAATAAATAAATTTTCTAATTTATGGTATAAATACTTTTTATAAATAATAAATACTATTTAAAATATTAATATTTTATGAATAAATATGTATTTATAAATAGGTTTTAGATTTTTAGTTTAATAAATAAATAAGTAAAAATTAATTTTATAATTTCTTAATTATTAGAATATTAAATAAGGTTTACATGAATTTTTATGGATTTTAATAAATTAATTTGTATATTTTAATAAATAAGGTTAGTATCTAAGTAGGTCAGGTATACCTATATTTTGGGGTTTTTGATTTTATTAAAATAATAAATAGTCTCCAAAAATTATGAAATAAATTATGGAGAAACTACAAGATCATAAAATAATTTAAAAATTATAAAATTAAGAAAATGATAAATAGTGTGTGTTACATAAAATAAATAGCCCAGAAACCTCGTTGTCTTTTGGTCCCAAAACCGACTTTTTGCAAACGGACTCCGAATTCGATGAAACTACCTTTATTAATTAGAGAATATTATTTTATGAACTTTAAAGGTGAGTAGAGTGAAATTGGAGTTCGTATGAGGAAGTTATGATGTTCGGAAGTTGAGATTTTGACAATTCCAGGCTGGGTTTCTTGACATATATACAGGGTAATATTTTTAACTTATTTTTATATTTTTATATATATTTTTAGAAATAATTAGGAGAAGAGTTTGGTGAAAAATATGTTCATATGAAATAATTAAAATTCTTTGAAGTTTTGTATTTATTGTATAAATAATGAAAGGTGTATATATGTGTGTTAAATTATTTTTTATGTTTTCTTTCCTTATCTCCCCCTACTTATTGGTTTGTCGACCAATCCATGCTGACTTGGTCTCGGGGGTTAGGTTATAAATATATCTTACAGCTATATTTATATTTTAAGTCATATTTTATATATATACATATAGTCAATCTGCCTTTTTCTTTTATTTTCTGGTTCTTTATTTATTCACATGACTTTAGTGGTTAAAAGTGAATATTTACACATGAATGGTGTTTTGTTAAAAGATGAGAATTAATGGATATTTACATGTATTTGTTAAGGGTTTTAAGACAAAATGCGTCAGAAAAGTTAATGAATCATGGATTCATCAATGACCTCTCCAGTTCCTTCGTAAAACTTGTAGATCTCGTCAAGACGAACAACTTTTGTGAAGGAATTTTTTTGATCTGAGGTATCTTTCTATTTCTTTTCTATTTTTCTTTCCTTTTTAAATTTTGTTTTTTTGGGTGACATGTGGCAGCCCTGTGGCGCGCCACATGGCATCCCACTTCTTCTCTCCTCACCCATCCAGTCTGGTCACATGCACAACACGTGACCCACCCCTAGGTTCTCTCCCTCATCTCTCCGCACATGCTTGGCACGTGCCACCCTCTCTCCAGGCACATGCCTCGCACATGCCATCTCCCTCGTCCAACCGACACCTGATTTGCACCCTCCTCCGGTCTCTGGTAACCGGCGTTGCGGCTCCACCTCGACCAGTCGTTACTCGCCTTCATTGCGACCATCCGTATGCGCATAACGCCGTCACAACCATTATCACCACCTCCCTATAAAACCTCGTCCACCTCCCTCATCCTCGCTATCCGCCACATCCGCTCTAAGCATCGACCCTAGGGACGTGACATCTCCAGATTTCGTCGAGCCACCACGCAAGAAGGGCAGGCGTGATCCAGGGGTCTTACTCCCTGTTGCAAAATGCCGTCGTTGTTTTGTTGAGCTCGAGCTGCCTCCGTCAAAGGTTCTCGAGCGAAGACACCCTAGGAGCTTTGAGCTCCTCGCTTTCAGGAGAGTCAACACCTCCTCTGCCTCCTTCTACATCCGCCCCTCTCCCATCTTCCTCTCCGTCGAATCCCTTCGCCCAAATCCACCCCGACTCTTGCAAGGAATCGAGCTCCAGATCCTCCATCTTCTCCGCTCGCATAGGATCATCACCCTCAGTCCATTCCTTCTCCATCGCTGGGCTTGGGCTCAAGCTTTACTCGCTCATTTTTTTGCTTTTTCACCACTAACATTGCAGGTCTGCTCTCGACGAGACCCGCTGCCAGATCTCACTGCACCTCGCTGCACCTGAGCCCAAGCACCACCGTTGCTCTTCAACCATGCCGCATGCTCGACCGTGTGTCGGTTGAGCTCCGCCTCGCCCACCTCAAGACGAGGCCTCATCCAGTTGCTCTGCCAACTCCTCCATCGTCGCCCACTGACGCATGCTGCCGCCTCTCGCTTTCACCATCGTTGGATCAGGCTAGCCCATGATCTGACAACCTTCGTGCCTCCACGTAGACACCCCCAAGACTCATGGATCGGGGCCCCCAAGCCTCTCTTCACTCGCCACCAACAGCTCTGGGGATCCTTACCTAAGGCTCGGGTCTCGAAGCACGCCTAACGGCCACATGGAGCCTTGGGAGCTCTGAACTTCTACCGAGCCTCCTTCCACCGCCATGTTGGCAAGGGACTCCAAGCCTTTTCCAAGGACCCTCCGCTGAGCCTTCTGCCTCCTTGTCCGAACCTCTAGTGCACGTGCTTTGCACGTGCATGTAGGGAAAATTGCAGGGAGGCCCCTACCCCTCTCAAAAATTACAGAATCAGCCTCACTGCCCAAGTCATGTGACAAGGACATGGTCGCATTGGAAAAATTACATAAAACATAGGCATATTTTACAAATTACAGATAAGTCCCCTAGGGACCCCTTTGAAGAAGAAAACTTTATCTTTTATTATATTTTAGTCCTTGGATCTTTATTTTAGCATAAGTATCATCCGAACTCAGATTTTTACGCAATAATATGCAGCTTTGATGCTATTTCATGCTTCATCATTTTGCATAGTTTGTGGATAGATCTGAGGCTATTTTATGGTGATTATTTGAAAATCTCTATTCTGATCCTTTCAGGCTCAAATTGACTTATTTGTACATTGATACCTTGAAGAGTTTGATCTATTACAGGGACATGTTCAAGGAAAAATAATTGATTTATTCCCTTATTAATTGTGATCATTATTAGAGGAATCAATCTTAAGGAATTTGGAGATCAGCTGTCCTGAAAGTTCTCATTGTCTCTTTATTTAAAAGATTATTAATTGAGTGATTAATCTCCTAGCATGCTGTCTGGATTTATTGATAAATATTTCTCAAATTATATCGTTTGATCTGTGATTAAATTTTGAGGGTATTGATCAATTATTGTTTGGATTAAAATTCTATAAAATCACAGATCTTGTGCTGAATTGTTCTCTTGGTTATTTTTCTCATTGCATCATCATATTTTCCATTTTATTTTTTAATACAGGAATTAACCTAGTATTTGATAACTTAGTTAAATAAATATAAAACCACACAACTAAAAATCATCATTCCTTGTGTTCAACCTTGGCACGCTTACCAAGAAAAAATCTCCACAATATTCAAAGATTGTGGTTTTAACTGAATCGAATTTCGTCTCCTATACTACAATTCTTTATTATTAAAGAGGCGAAATTCGAGCTCATCACACGCCCCCAACTCTAGCAGCTCAGCTCCCATCGACCTGCCTCCAAAGCACCGTGCCGCCTTGCCTAACAGATTCCTCCTCCATCATCGGAAATCCTAACCCAACAAACCTAGTCCTCGTTCGCTTGAACAAACCCCCAATCGAACCTATCTCCATTGACTGACTACTCCGGCCATCTCTCTCTCTCTCTATATATATATATATCCCCTCTTACCAAATATGAAACCCATCATCGATAGGTCCGACGAAAGACCTCCCAGTAGACCCATCCCCTCCAAATACTCCGTTCAACAACCTTTATCACCTCCATCAGTAGCCAATCCCTTCTGACCATGTAACCGCTTCTATCCCCTAAACACACCTCTCCCTATAAGACTCCATCTCCATCAACCTTCGGGGGCATCTACCATTAACCGTTTATTCTAGAATAAGAGAGAGAGAGTCGAAGAGTGCGCTGGTGATAGTGGTTGCTTCCTCTGGCGAGAACCTCTTAGGCGAGATCCTTGGGTTCGCCTGTGAAGCTTCACCTCCAGAGAAGTTGCAGCTTCGAGGAACTCGACGTTCCTCTTGAAGTCTGGAGAGGCGATCAAATCCTCCATCCACCAGCCAATCTCATCCCCCTCACCTTCTATATGCTCGTCCCTTTTTCCTTCTTCTTCCTCGTTCTTCTTCTTCATTCCCTTCGATTTTGTCCACCATCAATCATCACTACAAAACCCTCCATCTCTAAGCGAACCAACTCAGCTCACCACCGGACTCCATCCATGCTCCAACCACCTTCATCTGAGCCTAGGAGCAAGCCTTCACCGACCACCATACTCCTCACTGCCATCTACCCTTGCCCATCATGTCGCCACTGGACGTGCAACATCGCCTTCGCCTTCATCGATCACCAACTAACCCTTACTCGCCACCACCGCAGCACCGTCCTTGATCAAGGAGCAAACCAAGACTCAGAGCTCCAGATACCACACAATCAAGAAAAGAACAGATCTGGCCCGTTCGAATCATCCCTAATTTTAAGTTGTTGATCAAGCTTTCATCTGACGATCGAGATCAAGTCCAGGCATGACTCTGAGCCAACAACTTCGGGAGTAGCCGAAACACCTATGCGAGCCACACAGAGGCCTGCACCGAACCGCCAACTGAGCCTGCGTCGCATGCATCCCTCACGTGTGCGGGTGGGTAAATTGCATCGTCGCCACCCTGTTCCAGTGAATAATCAAAGAGGCTCTGCCATCTGGCTCGCATGAGAGACACACGTGCAAAGTGGAAAATTTGCAGAAGAGTTCTCCTAATTTTCTGGAAATCCAGATCTGCCCTACCAGGGGTAAATTGCAAAGAAGCCCAAGCGCCTTTTGGAGATTGCAAAACAATCCATCAGAAGGGTATAATTGCAAGTATCTATTTATTTTAATTACGTTTTAGTCCCTACAAGTTTAAACTATTATATCTTGAGCATCTTTTATCAGATTTTTATGTTATTAGTTTCGATTCTATCCTTGAATTATCCTCTCTTATATTGAACAGTGAAATTTCATTTTTCAGAGAGTTTCTGAACATTAATATTTGAAGATTTATTTTATTCATTGTGAGAACCTTTATTCTTGATCATTGATTCTCTATTGCTTAATAATTTATGATTTGTTTGGATTTATTCATGGAATTAATTCATGGATATTTATTGGGGATCGCTTGAAATAAATTGATTTAATCTGGATACATTGCTCCTTGGCTTGGCTTTGCTTGCTTCACTTGCACATTCATCATATTGCATCATTTTTGTCATCATCTAAAAACCATAAAAAATTTTGCATTTATTTATTATCCCATGCAACATAGCATTATTTTTCTGCGTAAAAATATTTTCCCAAAATCCATGCATCATATTTTCTTCGATTATTAATTATATCGCTGAAATTAAAACCCATAAAAAGTTGGCAAAAGTTAAAAACACCAAAAAATATTCTCATCTCTTTTTTTGAAAACCTAAAATTCTCAGATTATTTATTTATTAATCTTAGACCCTCGTACTACCTCTCTGAGTTCAACCTTAGGACTTATCCAAGTAAAATAAATTTCATCGCATTGAGACTTGATCCTCCATATCATTTCTCAACATGGTCATTTTTTATCAATACGAATTGCCCGACTACAATGCACAGTAAACATTAATTCTACATAATTAGCGGGGGTAATTATGGATTCTTTAAATGACATCGTTGTCGGGGAGTGATGAATCTCGAATTCATCACTCTAAATCTCATTTATTAAGCTCAAATCCCCTAAAACCAACAACATTTCCGCATATATTCTGCTTAATTAGCATTCATGCATATTTTCATAAGAATGGCATTTTAGCACAAAATTCTGCATAAAATAAGAAGCCAAAATTCCCAGCCAAATTGACCTGTAAATAGCCTAAATTCCCTGATTTTTAACTCATTCATGCTAACTCCGAATGACCCGAAACCACGTCTACTGTGTACATCTCATTAACAAGAATAAAGGAAAAATATAAAAATAACTAACCCAAATAAGTGGACCAAAAACCCAAACCCTAGTTTCTGGATTTCTAGACTAAAAAACCCATATCTTCCTCATCTAGTGTCCGATTTAATCCTACTCACTTTTGAACTAATGTATATTCAATTACCTTCAAAACAAGATCAAGTTCAAGTGAATCGGAGCTCATATGTGAAAGTTGGGTTTTTGGGTCTTTTTTGTACATTGTGTATTTTAGCTATTTTTGACCTAATATTTTATGTACATATTTTCTTAATTAATAAAAATCCAAAAAAATAGTTTAAGGTGTCTTTATTTATCTTTGATTTTACCGTAATTTTTCCGATTTTTTTATCTGATCTAAAAGTGACATAAAAATTACAAAACCCCAAAATCTAGGTGTTCTATGTACATAGGATACCCCAAAAAAATCACTTTGTACAATTGATCGATTTTGGTTTTGATATCTTCATGAAAGTTGTAGATCTCATCGAGACGAGCAATTTTTGTGAAGAATCTTTTTCGATCCGAGGTCGTTTACTATTTTTCTCGATTTTACAAAATATTTATCTTTGGAATTTTCTGGTGCTGACACGTGGCAGCACCTGGTGCCGCCACGTGTCAACCAATTTTGGCTTATTTTTAAACTCGTTTAAAAAAAATTAAAGAGGATCCGTACGTGCGTGCTCCAGCTCCAGCCCACGGCACGTGTCTAAACGTGGACCGTCCGATCTCGACCGATCGGACGACCCACCGTCATCTTCTCCAGGCACCCCTGCCCTCTGTTGGAAGCTCCGCCACCCCCAAATTTCGCCTCTGATCTCCGCGAATCCCGCGGTCGAATCTCACCGCCGCCGCCCGCATATCTCGTGGCCACCATCTATGATTCGCTCCGCCCCGCGAATCCCTCCACCGCCTTCATCACGCGATCCCCTCCGATCTCCTTCAATCCCGACCTCTTTCCATCTCCGGCGAGCGACCCCCTGCCCTATTTAAGCGACACTGTCGCACCTCCATAGATTCATCCGCCGATTGCACTGTAGCGTGGGGAGCCGGGGTGACAGGCCTCGCCTCCACCTTCTCGCAGCGAGATCCGGCCTCGTGGCAGTCGCAGCGCCGCGCCGCCTAGCGTCTGCTCCATCTCCGGCCATCACACCGTCGAGCCACCAACGACATCAACAATCGCCGCTCTTCGTCGAGCATCGCCACCTTTGCCTTTGCCATCTCCGATTAAAGATGACAACCATCTTCACCAAGTTCGCCGACCACCGCCTGCTACCTCACCACCGACTCCGACCCTCCTCACCAACACCTTCAATGCAGCCCCGCCGGAGTACCCATCCTCCGCATCCCTTCCAGAGCAGCAACCAGCCACTCCGCCACCTCGCCGCCGGGCGTAACGCCCGAGACCCCCACGCACGTGAGGAGCACGTGCGTCGGGGGGACGTTTTGCAGTAACGCCCCTGGAGTCCCTCCCAATTACGCAGAAGCCCAAAGGTCACGTGCACAGCACGTGACCATTTGGTAATTTTACAGAAGGACACCCGAAGATCTCCATATTCACGTAGAGACCCCCGCCAGCCAGAGGCACTTGCATAGCACGTGCCTTCTGGGAATTTGCAAATATACCCCCATGGGTATAGGTAATCTCACATACATCCATATATTGCATTATTTAGCTTATTTATTTATTGCAGAAAGACCCCTGTATTCTTCCTTATTTTTAGACATATCAAGTACATTTTTTTATTAATACAAAAAAAGCATGATGTTGGTTAATCAATTCTCCACATTTTGACATATTGTGGGCATTTTTGTGATGGATGGTTAATTGATAAATAATTATTTTGTAGAAATTTGCGTATTTTACCCATTTCTTACTCTGAAATTTATAGTTGATTAACCATTGCTCTAAAAATACCTAAAAAATCAAATATTATAGAATTAATTGTGCTTGACATCATGCCCAAAAAGATTTACATTTGCATTTATATTTTATCCTGTAAAAATCAGTTTACATCTTTTAGTATTTAATTTTTAATAGGTATTAAACCCCACATTTTCGAGGTTTAAGATTTTTCTGAGATTCATCACCTAGTGATAGATCTTAGATAATTTTATTTCTTGAAAATAAGTAGGTTTAATATTTATTATAATTAAATATTGAACATCATTTTGTTTGCATTTAAAAATCCATCAAAAATTCATATTACATGCAAAAATTCTAAAAAAATTACAGTGCATACATTTCATCGTATTTTCCATTGTGGCTAAGTTTCATATTTTTCGGACATCATTTGAATGTAATTTTTATTTTAGTCCCTAAAATAGGCCGAATTTGCTTTCCACATCCTTTATTGCATTAAAAATAACAAAAAAATATTTGCCTCGAAAATCATGAACGAATTTTGATAGACATAACTCTAGGTTGTTCCTTTGCCTCCTTGTGATCGACCTTGGGACTTGCCCAAGTAAAATAAACATAAAATCACATGATTAAAAATTGAACTTATTATTTGTGGTTATTTTCTTGACCGATTCCGATTGCCGCCTACAACGCACGACTAATCATTCTTTAAGCTGAACGATAAAAACACATTCTTAACTTGGCATTTTCGGAAAAACGGTTTTTCAAGAAACCTACGCAACTTATCCGACGTCCGCAAAAGCCGCAATTAAATTTAAGATCGAGTCGAGTCGTGAGAGAGCGTAGAGTCTAGGATTTTTTCTGAACTTTTATTTCTGTAATTAATTGCTCATTTATAGCAGTGTCCGTTTGGACTCTCGTGGTTGTAAAAAAACCTTGACTTTATTCTGTGATATGTCGTAGCCTGTTTCACTCTCCGGTGAGGGTGGGGCCCGACTTGAGTGGTGAATAGGATAGACCTGCACCTACAGCTCTAAATAGCATTTTAATTTCTGATTGTGCTCATAGGAATTAAGCCACACTTCACTTTAATTGAGATGCACATAGATCGTTCAATTTAGCCAACTATTTAACTCATTTCTTCCCCGCTAATAGAACTTTCTGCTTAGGTGCGGTTTTTCATCGGCTTGCTTTTCATCTAGAATAAAATTTCAATTTCTGTCTAGCATCCCACATGAAGATTGCGAGGATTCACTGTAAGTCTTCTAACTGAGCATACATCATTGTTTTCGCGTGCATCAGCTTTTCCCGAATTTCTCTCTCTTGTTTTGTCACATAATTTTAAAAGGAAGTTGGGACTGGATGGTAGACGTGTATTTCTGCTCACTTAAATTCTTCAGTGATCATCGAAATAAAATTGGGACTGCTAAATATAGCTGACTCTAAATAACCCATAAAATCAAGAATTTTTGTGGGAGAGCATCCCCGACCTTGGATGATTTTATTTTTTCTGAGTGAGCAAGAGACGATACTTAAGGCTAGAGCCCAAACCGAATTTTCATATTGACTACTGATTCTGTCAAAAATGATTAGCTACTTCTCAGTGAGGATCTACGGGTAGCTGGTAAACGGTCCGGATTTCCTTAGCAGAGTGGGTGGTTTAGAGGACACTACGTAAGGCTCCGTCCTCAAGTAACACGGGTAGCCGTTCTACGGTCCGTACTTACACCCATACTGGATGAAAGTAGGTGCAACTAGTCGAAGAATTCAGGCCAGTCATTACGAAAATTTCGGCACCTAACAGCTCGCTAAGTTTTTTCTAAGATTGATTTATCACCAACTAAAATTGAAAAGATAATAGCCGAACTCTTACGGCTTCATTGTGAGAGTTGGAGAACCTGGGGTTTGAATTGTGTTTGCATTGGTGTGCGTGAACCGATTTCAAGATCAATAGTCGCACATCTGATAAAATATCTTTTAACTATCCCGTGCAATCATCTCTCTCATCTCTTGATTTAAACTTCATCATGGAACTTTTTCAAAATTTCAGATCCAACCCATTCTGTTCAACTCCTTCAAAAATAACCAAACAAGTATCCGAGAATCCATCAATGCTCTACTATGAAAATGAATTTGTCTCGGTTAGGCCCAAATCAACTACATCCTCTTCTTTTAATCCTCCAACATTTGCGGGAAACTTTCATCCGCAAATAAATTCGGCCCCCTCATTGAATTCTTACTCAAATCATCCAACCACACATGGCCATTTACCATCTTGGACTGAACCATCTTATTCTCAGTTTCTCGCCAATGAAACTTTTCAAGATCAAAATCCCTTCAAATCTCATGACTGGCAGAGAAACCAAACCCAGATGGAAAGACATACACTGAATGATCATCGGCATTGGATTGACCATGACAGACCCCTCTTTAGACATTATACTCATACAGAGGACTGGACTGGCCTCTTAGAAACACATAAACCATGTATGCTGACTCCACAATATCAAGGTCTGACCAATCATGATCAAAGGATGGAACTCTACTCAGATCAAATACACATGCCTGGACCATATGAGCAGCCTCCTTCCATAATTTTTGAGGAGAAATTTTCAGAAAATAAGGATCATATGTCGGACATTCCGAGAAACTCTCCTCTCCGCACATACAAAAAAATGGAAGATGAAATTATTGAACACATACCGACTGCTCCCATTATTGATCATGAACAGAATTTTGAGGATGATGTTTCGAGGATAAAAACAAGATTCGAATTGATGGATGATAGATTTCAAAACTTTGCCGACCGAATAATCTCATTCTATGGTGGATCGGATATAAAACTAAATGAGGAAATTTTCACCCATACTCGAATTGATGTCGATTCACCGATCAATATCCTCCCGACCTCTGTGTTTCACGAACTTAAACTCGGACCGATCACGAAAATACGAGAGATTGTATAATTAGCGGACCGATCAATAAAGCGGCCGAGAGGAATCATTTCTGTCATCATGATATTCCAAGGTGCTCCGCTCAAAATGGAATTCACGATCATTGATATTGAGCATCAAGGAGAATTCACCCAGTCTCCAATTATTTTCGGAAAGCCATTCTTAGCAGTGTCTAAGGCAATTATCGATTGTAAGACCCGGGAAATCAATTTTACAGCATTGGAATCACTACGATCTGATACAGTCTTTGAGGAACCACGATCTTCTGAAGCAACCCACGAAGTCCCCGACAACAGCAAACCTAAAGAGGTAGAAGATCCCTACCCCGCAACGACACCTGAGATAGAAGTTGTTGATGAGACTATTGGTTTATAGAATCTCCCCCCTGCTCCATTCCCAGCTGCTCTCACCATGGAAAATCGAACATATGAATCATATGATCCGGAGACTTATGCATGGCCACATCCTGGGTCAACCTATGCTGACTACATGGAGTACATCAACTTGACACATGAATGCTCCAATGTCAAATCAACTGAGAATAAACATGCAGAGACTCTCCCCGGTATCTCAATTCCCGCGGATCTCAAAATAGACAAATCCTTCTACTATGATCCTGAGACATATGCATGGTCGCACCCTGGAGCAACCTACTCTGATTATCTTGACCAAATCCTCCCAAATCGAGAGTGCACCAACATTCAGGAGACTAAAAACAAACACGCAGGCCAAACACCAATCAAGGAAAAGAATTCTAATGGCAACTCATCTGGATACTCAAGTGAACCGACAACTTCACGAAACAAGAAAAAAAGAGTCAGATTTGACCTCTCGGAAGAGGAATCGGTTGATGATCCCTCATCAGGTCCGGAAAAGGTGGTCTACATGAGTGAAGTCTGTTCGGAAGCTCTAAAGCCATATCTTCGCAAGGATCCAAAATTCGATTCTCGTTGGACAACTCCCGTTCCTAATTATTACTCATCCAAAGCTGATGCTCCTACCTTCCACAAGTACACTGGAATTATTTCTTATGAGCTGACTGAGACCGGAGCATCTGAATATTCATCTGAGGACAAACTGATTGATCTTAAAAAGGAATGAATTTTGAGGAAACAATTGAAGAAACAAAAAGACATGAATATCTGGAATGTGTCCACTTTCAAATACTATTCTTCTGAGGATAACTCTAATGATGGCTACCTTTCATCTGACTCAAATATTTCATCTACTATCCATCATGATACTTCTGAGGATGACACTGCTAATAGTTGGGAATCACATGTTTCATCTCCGTCTCATCATTACGATCTCCCACCACAAGCTCACAAGAAGATCAGCCGTAAACCGCATTTATCATAGGCTACCCACCCTCCCTCCCGACCACATTGGTCTCCTTGTACAGCTTCTTCCTCTACTTATGCCAAGGCCTAAGTATAGGGGGGACCGATGCCATCTGTATATACCATTTTCCCCCATCACACTCCTTCTCCCGATCGCTCCATTTTCACCTTTCTCTTATACTTAGGCTAACCAGAGCCTAAGTATAGGGGGATCCGACACCCACCTGTATATACTCTCCTCATTCACATACCCCGACTGCTTCATTTTTTTCTCTTTTCCGCTCTTCTTCTATACTTAGCCTATTCACAGTCTAAGTATAGGGGGGCATTTCTGTAAATCTTGTTCTTTTTCCTTTTTCACTATCTTACACTTAGCCTGAGCTATGTCTTCTTTACGCTTCTTGTGCTCTGAGGACACAACACTCGCTAAGTATAGGGGGTCTGTATATATACTGTGTATATATTTTAGCCATACCTCATACTTTCGCGTAAGTCTATATGTATTTACGGGGTGGGTAATTAAAAAAACAAAAAAAAAACAAAAAACAACAGAAAAAAGAAAAAAATGTTTTGCCACTAACACTGATTACACCCAATTTTTTTTGAAAAAATGGCTTTTATTCATTTTTTGCATTAAAAAAACAAAACAAAAAAAACAAACAAACAAACAACAAAAATCCTTTGCATAAAAAAGTTTAAAAAAATTAGAAAAGAAAGAAAAAAATGTGTTTGCATTTCACACACCTGCACTTCATCCAGCATCGCATTTGCATATGTGAAAAGTCTTTGGATTCTGAACCGAGTTATGAGCCAAAATCGAGAGTGATCTGGACTTGACCTTAATCCACCTAATTTTCAAAGGAACTTCACCGAGAATTAGGATTTTAGAAACTTCAGGTCGTTGACTTAATTCTTTAAGTTCCACATGACAATGTGCAGTGTTTGACTCTTAGTGTCTAACCTGGTCTCCTCATTCTGGGTACGACTCTGGAATAGGGAATTAATTTGTACTCTCGCACTATGCACTTAGCTCAACTCAAATGGGATGTTGGAAGACTGTGTGAGTTTCTTTTCTGGCAGCGTGGAAATCTAAAGACCGGAGTAGGGGTTGAAATAAAACTTCGGAAAAGGGATGGACGGCTGGGCACAATTTTTTCTAAGACCCCAAAAAATGTACGGAAACAAAAAGATTCTATATCCGTAGGGGCACAACAAGATCTAAGCATTACCACTAAAAATTCCAAATACAAAGAAGCAATCTACCAAATAAATATATGACCAAAAGGTCCAAGCTTCAAGAAACCTGCAGATCTTGGTGGAGACTCGGCTACACTAGCCATCTTCACAAGTAGAGGTGACTACACTGGTCACCCTCCAGTTCTTTTCTCATTCTTCTAACTTCTCCCCCCAATTCGATTGTGAACACAGCGCGACAGACCTTAGAAGGAAATACCTGACTCCCCGGGGATGAGTTACTGGAGAGGAGGTTTGCACGGTAGTCCAGCATTATGGGTGGGAAGAGCTACAACCTTTCACACACAAGAGTCGATTGTTCAATGTTCATAGGGTATGCTTTGGGAAGAGGATTGATCTAAGATGACTTCTGAGCTGAAACTGTAGCAATGATTTGTAGAACTTGAGGGCTGTTGATTTTAAAATTCTAAGTCTCACAGAAGTTCCTCCACGCTATTAATCCGGAGGTTGAGTCTAGATTCATTTTCACCTTCAGCTCATGGTCTTGGTATGGAACCCAGTCTCATTTCACTTCATGGCATTTCTTTTTGATGCTCAGGGACGAGCAGCTTTAAGTATAGGGGGATGATTAATATCGAATTCATCACTCTAAATCTCATTTATTAAGCTCAAGTCCCCTATAATCAACAGCATTTCGGCATCTATTCTGCATAATTAGCATTCATGCATATTTTCATAAGAATGGCATTTCAGCACAAAATTCTGCATAAAATAAGAAGCCAAAATTCCCAGCCAAATTGACCTGTAAATAGCCTAAATTACCAGATTTTTAACTCATTCATGCTAACTCCGAATGACCCGAAACCACCTCCATTGTGTACATCTCACTAACAAGAATAAAGGAAAAATACAAAAAAAAACTAACCCAAATAAGTGGACCAAAAATCCAAACCCTAGTTTCAGGATTTCCAGACTAAAAACCCCATATCTTCCTCATCTAGTGTCCGATTTGATCCTACTCACTTTTGAACTAATGTATATTCAATTACCTTCAAAACAAGACCAAGTTCAAGTGAATCGGATCTCATATGTGAAAGTTGGGTTTTTGGGCCTTTTTTGTACATTGTGTATTTTAGCTATTTTTGACCTAATATTTTATGTGCATATTTTCTTAATTAATAAAAATCCAAAAAAATTAGATTAAGGTGTCTTTATTTATCTTTGATTTTACCGTAATTTTTCCGAATTTTTTATCTGATCTAAAAATGACATAAAAATTACAAAACTCCAAAATCATGGTGTTCTATGTACATAGGATACCCCAAAAAAATCACTTTGTGCAATTGATCGATTTTGGTTTTGATGTCTTCATGAAAGTTGTAGATCTCATCGAGACGAGCAATTTTTGTGAAGAAACTTTTTCGATCCGAGGTTGTTTACTATTTTTTCTCGATTTTACAAAATATTTATCTTTGGAATTTTCTGGTGCTGACACGTGGCAGCACCTGGTGCCACCACGTGTCAACCAATTTTGGCTTATTTTTAAACTCGTTTTTAAAAAAAATTAAAGAGGATGCACGTGCGCCGCACGTGCCTCCCAGGCACGTGCGTCGCACGTGCGTGCTCCAGCTCCAGCCCACGCCACGTGTCCAAACTTGGACCGTCCGATCTCGGCCGATCGGACGGCCCAAAGTCATCTTCTTCAGGCACCCCTGCCCGGTGTTGGAAGCTCCACCACCCCCAAATTTCACCTCTGATCGCCGCGAATCCCGCGGTCGAATCTCACCGCTGCTGCCGCCCGCATATCTCGCGGCCACCATCTGTGATTCGCTCTGCCCCGCGAATCCCTCCACCGCCTTCATCACGCGATCCCCTCCGATCTCCTTCAATCCCGACCTCTATCCATCTCTGGCGAGCGACCCCCTGCCCTATTTAAGCGACGTCGCCGCACCTCCATAGATTCATCCGCCGATTGCATCGTAGCGTAGGGAGCCGGGGTGACAGACTGCTCCACCACCTTCTCGCGGTGAGATCCGGCCTCGTGGCCGTCGCAGCGCCGCACCGCCTTGCGTCTGCTCTAGCTCCGGCCATCACACCATCGAGCCACCAACAACATCAACAACCACCGCTCCTCGTCGAGCATCGCCACCTTCGCCTTCGCCATCTCTGATTAACGACGACAACCATCTTCACTAATTCGCCGACCACCGCCGGTTACCTCGCCACCGACTCCGACCCTCCTCACCAACACCTTCAACGCAGCTCCGCCGGAGTACCCATTCTCCGCATCCCTTCTAGAGCAGCAACCAGCCACTTCGCCACCTCGCCGCCGGGCGTAACGCCCGAGATCCCCACGCACGTGAGAAGCACGTGCGTCGGGGGGATGTTTTGCAGTAACGTCCCTAGAGTCCCTCCCAATTACACAGAAGCCCAAAGGTCACGCACACAACACGTGACCATTGGGTAATTTTACAGAAGGACACCCGAAGATCTCCATATTCGCGCAGAGACCCCTGCCAGCCAGAGGCACTTGCATAGCACGTGCCTTCAGGGAATTTTGCAAATATACCCCACGGGTATATGTAATCTCACATACATCCCTATATTGCATTATTTAGCTTATTTATTTATTGCAGAAAGACCCCTGTATTCTTCCTCATTTTTAGACATATCCAGTACATTATTTTATTAATACAAAAAGGCATGATGTTGGTTAATCAATTCTCTACATTTTGACATATTGTGGGCATTTTTGTGATGTATGGTTAATTGATAAATAATTATTTTGTAGAAATTTGCGTATTTTACCCATTTCTTGCTCTGAAATTTATAGTTGATTAACCATTGCTCTAAAAATACCTGAAAAATCACATATTGTAGAATTAATTGCGCTTGACATCGTGCCCAAAAAGATTTGCATTTGCATTCATATTTTATCATGTAATAATCATTTGCATCTTTTAGTATTTAATTTTTAATAGGTATTAAACCCCACATTTTCGAGGTTTAAGATTTTTCTGAGATTCATCACCTAGTGATAGATCAGATAGATTTATTTCTTGAAAATAAGTTGGTTTATTATTTGTTATAATTGAATATTGAACATCATTTTGTTTGCATTTAAAAATCCATAAAAAATTCATATTGCATCCAAAAATTCCAAAAAAAAGTACAATGCATACATTTCATCGTATTTTACATTGTGGCTAAGTTTCATATTTTTCGGACATCATTTGAATGTAATTTATGTTTTAGTCCCTAAAATATGCCGAATTTGCATTCCACATCCTTTATTGCATTAAAAATAACAAAAAATATCCGCCTCGAAAATCGTGAACGAACTTTGATAGACATAACTCTAGGTTGTTCTTTTGTTTCCTCGTGATTGACCTTGGGACTTGCCCACGTAATATAAACATAAAACTACACGATTAAAAATTGAACTTATTATTTGTGGTTATTTTCTTGACCGATTCCGATTGCCGCCTACAACGCACGACTAATCATTCTTTAAGCTGAACGATAAAAACACATTCTTAACTTGGCATTTTCGGATTCGTCAGATGGCGCCGTTGCCGAGGAGGCAAACGGCTTAGATTTTTATCTTGAAAACTTTCATTCAGTTTTCGCATTCGGGTAGTCTGACCCCCGAATTTTTCATTGTAAATCCCATTTATTTTCAGCATTTATTTTTTCTAGTCTATTTTATCATTTTTTGAGTCACTCTCTTACATTATCTCTCTTATTTTTCTTGCGAGGTACACGGCATACGTGGAATGGTTTTTCAAGAAACCGATGCAACTTCACCGACTTCCGCAAAAGTCGCAATTAAATTTAAGATCGAGTCGAGTCGTGAGAGAGCATAGAGTCTAGGATTTTTTCTGAACTTTTATTTCTGTAATTAATTGCTCATTTATAGCGGTGTCCGTTTGGACTCTCGTGGTTGTAAAAAAACCTTGACTTTATTCTGTGGTGTGTCGTGGCCCATTTCGCTCTCCGGTAAGGGTGGGGCCCGACTTGAGTGGCGAATAGGATAGACATGCACCTACGGCTCTAAAAAGTATTTTAGTTTCTGATTGTGCTCGTAGGAATTAAGCCACACTTCACTTTAATTGAGACGCACATAGATCGTTCAATTTAGCCAAAAATTTAACTCATTTCTTCCCCGCTAATAGAACTTTCTGCTTAAGTGCGGTTTTTCATCGGCTTGCATTTCATCTAGAATAAAATTTCAATTTCTGTCTAGCATCCCACATGAAGATTGCGAGGAATCACTGTAAGTCTTCTAACTGAGCATACATCATTGTTTTCGTGTGCATCGGCTTTTCTCGAATTTCTCTCTCTTGTTTTGTCACATAATTTTAAAAGGAAATTGGGACTGGACGGTAGACGTGTATTTCTGCTCACTTAAATTCTTCAGTGATCACCGAAATAAAATTGGGACTGCTAAATATAGCTGACTCTAAATAACCCATAAAATCAAGAATTTTTGCGGGAGAGCAACCTCGACCTTGGATGATTTTATTTTTTCTGAGTGAGCGAGAGACGACACTTAAGGCTCGAGCCCAAACCGAATTTTCATATTGACTACTGATTCTATCAAAAACGATTAGCTACTTCTCAGTGAGGATCTACGGGTAGCCGGTAAATGGTCCGGATTTCCTTAGCAGAGTGGGTGGTTTAGAGAACACTGCGTAAGGCTCCGTCCTCAAGTAACACGGGTAGCCGTTCTACGGTCCGTACTTACACCCATACTGGTTGAAAGTAGGTGCAACTAGTAGAAGAATTTGGGCCAGTCATTATGAAAATTTCGGCACCTAACAACTCGCTAATTTTTTTCCAAGATTGATTTATCACCAACTCAAATTGAAAAGATAATAGCCGAACTCTTACGGCTTCATTGTGTGAGTTGGTGAACCCAGGGTTTGAATTGTGTTTGCATTGGTATGCGTGAACCGATTTCAAGATCAATAGCCGCACATCTGATAAAACATCTTTTAACTATCTCGTGCAATCATCTCTCTCATCTCTTGATTTAAACCTCATCATGGACACAACAACAACAACAACAAAGCCTTTTCCCACAATTAAGTAGGGTCGGCTACATGGATCTTCGCCTCCATTCAGATCTATCTTGGGTCAATCTCGGACTTATATCCAGCAAACTAAGATCCCTTCGTATAGTCTCTTTCCAACACTTCTTGGGCCGTCCTCGCCCTCTCTTAGCCGGCTCGACATCCCAACACTCGCATCTCCTAACCGGTGCATCAGTTGACCTTCTTTACAAATGACTAAACCATCTTAAGCGGTTTTCTCGCATCTTATCCTCGATCGGAGCTACACCAACTTTCTTTCTGATTGCATCATTCCGAATCCGATCTTTACGTGTATGTCCACACATCCATCTTAGCATTTTCATTTCTGCTACAGCCATTCTCTGCACATGTCTATGGTTCACAGGCCAACATTCAGAACCATAAAGCATAGCAGGTCTCACGGCTGCTTTGTAAAACTTTCCTTTAATTTTTAAAGGCATTTTCTTATCACAGAGAACAACGGAGGCTCCTCTCCACTTTAGCCAGCCTGCATTTATTCTATTAGTAACATCTCCATCAATTTCTCCATCATGTTGCAAAATAGATCCCAGATATCTAAAAGAATCTCTCTTATGGATGTTATCGTCACCAATCTTCACCTCGATTCCTTCACCATTGCTTCCATCAAAGGTGCATTCCACATATTCCGTCTTAGCCCTACTTATACGAAAACCTTTAGTCTCCAATGCATGTCTCCAAACCTCAAGCTTCTCATTTACTCCATCTATAGTCTCGTCAATCAACACAATATCATCAGCAAATAACATACACCAAGGTAACTCATCCTGAATGTGACTTGTCAACTAGTCCATAATCAAAGTAAAAAGAAATGGACTCAAAGCTGAACCTTGATGTAAACCAATGTTGATATCAAAATAGTCAGTCTTCCCCGTCGGGGTCCTTACACAAGATAAAGCCCTATCATACATATCCTTTATGAGATTAATGTATAGGACAGGTACTTGTCTCTTCTCCAAAACTCTCCATAGTATCTCTCGTGGGACGGAATCATAAGCCTTCTCCAAATCAATAAAGATCATATGGAGATTCTTCCTTTTAGCTCTATAAATCTCCATTGTTCTCCTCAGCAAATGGATGGCTTCAATAGTTGAGCGACCTGGCATGAATCCGAATTGATTTTCTTTTATTTGGGAAACTTGCCTCAACCTTCTTTCGATCACACATTCCCAAATTTTCATATTGTGACTCATCAGCTTGATACCTCTGTAATTTGAACAATTTTGAATGTCTCCTTTGTTCTTATAAAGAGGCACCACGATACTCCTCCTCCAATCTTCAGGCATTTTCTTGCTTCGCCAAATAACATTAAATAGATTCGTAAGCCAAGTCAAACCACGCTCACCTAAAACTTTCCAAACTTCTACAGGGATGTCATCCGGACCAACACCTTTCCCAGGTCTCATAACCTTCAAAGCCTCCTCTACTTCTTTTCTTTGTATTCGTCTATAGCATGCACGATTCAAGTAACTTTCACTACTAGCTAGATCACCCAAAGTGATCTCTCTATTTCCTTCTCCAATGAAAAGTTTATGGAAGTATTGCTCCCATCTAGTCTCTATATCCTTCTGATGAACAAGCACGTGACCTTCCTCGTCCTTAATGCATCTCACTTGAGAAAGGTCTTTGGTCTTTCTTTCTCTTGCTTTGGCCAACCTGAATATATCCTTCTGGCCCTCCTTAGAGTTGAGATTTTTATACAAAACCTCATAAGCTTTTGACTTAGCTTCGCTTACAGCCTTCTTCGCTTCCTTCTTCGCTATTTTATAGTCTGTGACAGTTTCCTCTGTTCTATCCTTAGACATAGCTTTAAAGCAAGCTCTTTTAATTTTTAGCTTCTCCTGCACCCCTTCACTCCACCACCAAGCCTCCTTTTGACCCGGAGCTCCTCCTTTTGACTCGCCTAGCATCTCTTTGGCTACCTTTCGGATACAAGATGCTACTGCCTCCCACATCTCGTTTGCACTACCGCTACAATCCCAAGATAAGTCTTCTAAAACCTTCTCCCTAAAGCTTGATTGCTTCAGCGGAAGATTCCACCACCTAGTTCTAGTGATCTTAGGAACCTTCCTTTTCTTCACCAGCCCTTTTATTTGTAAATCCAAGACTAACAAGCGATGTTGGGTTGTCAAACTCTCTCCAGGGATTACTTTGCAATCTTTGCAACACAACCGATCTCTTCTCCTCAACACAAAGTAATCGATCTGTGTTCTAGTTGTGCCACTCTTATAAGTAATTAAATGCTCCTCCCTCTTCTTGAAAAGAGTGTTTGCTATGAAAAGATCATATGCAGTTACAAAATCCAGAATGACTTTTCCCTCTTCGTTTCTATCCCCAAAACCATGTCCTCCATGCACACTTGCATACCCTGAAACATCTTTTCCCACATGTCCATTAAGATCTCCACCTATGCAAACCATCTATCTTTGTGGGATTACTTGTAAAATCTTATCCAGATCCTCCCAAAAAGCTTGTTTAGTCCTTTCATCTAAACCAATTTGCGGTGCATAAACTGAGATTTAAACCTCATCATGGAACTTTTTCAAAATTTCAGATCCAATCCATTCTATTCAACTCCTTCAAAAATAACCAAACAAGTATCCGAGAATCCATCAATGCTCTACTATGAAAATGAATTTGTCTCGGTTAGGCCCAAATCAACTACATCCTCTTCTTTTAATCCTCCAACATTTGCGGGAAACTTTCACCCGCAAATAAAGTCGGCCCCCTCATTGAATTCTTGCTCAAATCATCCAATCACACATGACCATTTACCATCTTGGACTGAACCACCTTATTCTCAGTTTCTCGCCAATGAAACTTTTCAAGATCAAAATCCTATCAAATCTCATGACTGGCAGAGAAATCAAACCCAGATGGAAAGACATACACCGAATGATCATCGGCATTGGATTGACCATGACAGACCCCTCATCAGACATTATACTCATACAGAGGACTGGACTGACCTCTTAGAAACACATAAACCATGTATGCTGACTCCACAATATCAAGGTCTGACCAATCATGATCAAAGAATGGAACTCTACTCAGATCAAATACACATGCCTGGACCATATGAGCAGTCTCCTTCCATAATTTTTGAGGAGAAATTTTCAGAAAATAAGGATCATATGTCGGACATTCCGAGAAACTCTCCTCTCCGCACATACAGAAAAATGGAAGATGAAATTATTGAACACATACCGACTGCTCACATTATTGATCATGAACAGATCTTTGAGGATGATGTTTCGAGGATAAAAACAAGATTCGAATTGATGGATGATAGATTTCAAAAATTTGCCGACCGAGTAATCTCATTCTATAGTGGATCGGATATAAAACTAAATGAGGAAATGATCAGATCTCATGATGAAAATTTTGAGGATATTCAAAAACCTAGGGATGAGTCTAATATCAACACCTCTGCTTATTATTCCCCTAGGAATGATTATTCCGCTGACCCATACTCTGAATATCAAGGCCCCTTCTCATCTATGGAAGACACCACATCGCCACACCACACAAAAAATACAAAAAAATTTGAAAAATTTGAAAACTACAAAAAAATCGAAAATTCAGAAAATTTCATAAAAATTGAGATTGAAGATCTGAAGAATTTGGATCCTGCTGTACGGGAAGCACTGGAAAAATGCTTGATTTTTGAACTTCCCTTTATCAAGGCCATTGAACACTTCCCCGACCTTAAGAATTTTTTAATGGACAAATTAATGGTCAAAAAGTCGGGAAGGATTAAAACAAAAACTTAAAGACATATCTTGTCAATGGCCTCCTTATTGGTGTTGAGGAGAAAAACCAAGAGCCGCATAGTGAAGCGGTTGCCCAGATTTGATTGTATGATCAAAGACACAATTTTCACCCATGCTCGAATTGATGTCGATTCACCGATCAATATCCTCCCGACCTCTGTGTTTCACGAACTTAAACTCGGACCGATTAGGAAAATATGAGAGATTGTTCAATTAGCGGACCGATCAATAAAGCGGCCGAGAGGAATCATTTCTGTCATCATGATATTCCAAGGTGCTCCGCTCAACATGGAATTCACGATCATTGATATTGAGCATCAAGGAGAATTCACCCAATCTTCAATTATTCTCGGAAGCCATTCTTAGTAGTGTCTATGGCAATTATCGATTGTAAGACCCGGGAAATTAATTTTACGGCATTGGAATCACTACGATCTGATACAGTCTTTGAGGAACCACGATCTTCTGAAGAAACCCACGAAGTGACAACAGCAAACTTAAAGAGGTAGAAGAGCCCTACCCCGCTACGACACCTGAGATAGAAGTTGTTGATGAGACTATTGGTTTATAAAATCTCCCCTCTGCTCCATTCCCAGCTGCTCTCACCATGGAAAATCGAGCATATGAATCATATGATCCGGAGACTTATGCATGGTCACACCCTGGGTCAACCTATGCTGACTACATGGAGTACATCAACTTGACACAGGAATGCTCCAATGTCAAATCAACTAAGAATAAACATACAGAGACTCTCCCCGGTATCTCAATTCCTGTGGATCTCAAAATAGACAAATCCTTCTACTATGATCCTGAGACATATGCATGGTCGCACCCTGGAGCAACCTACTCTGATTATCTTGACCAAATCCTCCGAAATCGAGAGTGCACCAACATTCAGGAGACTAAAAACAAACACGCAGGCCAAACACCAATCAAGGAAAAGAATTCTAATGGCTACTCATCTGGATACTCAAGTGAACCGACAACTTCACGCAACAAGAAAAAAAGAGTCAGATTTGACCTCTCGGAAGAGGAGTCTGTTGATGATCCCTCATCAGGTCCGAAAAAGGTTGTCTACATGAGTGAAGTCTGTTCGACAGCTCTAAAGCCATATCTTCGCAAGGATCCAAAATTCAATTCTCGTTAGACAACTCCCGTTCCTAATTATTACTCATCCAAATCTGATGCTCCTACCTTCCACAAGTACACTGGAATTATTTCTTATGAGCTGACTGAGACCGGAGCATCTGAATATTCATCTGAGGACAAACTGATTGATCTTAAAAAGGAACGAATTTTGAGGAAACAATTGAAGAAACAAAAAGACATGAGTATATGGAGTGTGTCCACTTTCAAATACTATTCTTCTGAGGATAACTCTGATGATGGCTACCTTTCATCTGGCTCAAATATTTCATCTACTATCCATCATGATACTTCTGAGGATGACACTGATAATAGTTGGGAATCACATGTTTCATCTCCGTCTCATCATTACGATCTCCCACCACAGGCTCACAAGAAGATCAACCGTAAACCGCCTTAATCATCGGCTACCCACCCTCCCTCCCGAACACATTAGTCTCCTTGTACAGCTTCTTCCTCTACTTATGCCAAGGCCTAAGTATAGGGGGGACCGATGCCATCTGTATATACCATTTTCCCCATCACACTCCTTCTTCCGATCGCTCCATTTTCACCTTTCTCTTATACTTAGGCTGACCAGAGCCTAAGTATAGGAGGAACCGACACCCACCTGTATATACTCTCCTCATTCACATACCCTGACCGCTTCATTTTTTCTCTTTTCCGCTCTTCTTCTATACTCAGCCTATTCACAGTCTAAGTATAGGGGGGCGATTCTGTAAATCTTGTTCTTTTTCTTTTTCACTCTCTTACACTTAGCCCGAGTTATGTCTTCTTTACGCTTCTTATGCTCTGAGGACACACCACTCGCTAAGTATAGGGGGGTCTGTATATATACTGTGTATATATATTAGTCATACCTCGTACTTTCGCGTAAGTCTATATGTATTTACGGGGTGGGTAATTAAAAAAAATAAAAACAACAGAAAAAAGAAAAAAAAACGTTTTGCCACTAACACTGACTGCACCCAAAAATTTTTGAAAAAAAAATGGATTCTTATTCATTTTTTTGCATTAAAAAAACAAAACAAAAAAAACAAAAACAAACAAATAACAAAAATCCTTTGCCTAAAAAAGTTTAAAAAAAAAAGAAAAGAAAGAAAAAAATGTGTTTGCATTTCACACACCTGCACTTCATCCAGCATCGCATTTGCATATGTGAAAAGTCTTTGGGTTCTGAACCGAGTTATGAGCCAAAACCGAGAGTGATCTGGACTTGACCTTAATCCACCTAATTTTCAAAGGAACTTCACCGAGAATTAGGATTTTAGAAACTTCAGGTCGTTGACTTAATTCTTTAAGTTCCACATGACAATGTGCATCGTTTGACTCTTAGTGTCTAACATGGTCTCCTCATTCTGGGTACAACTCTGGAATAGGGAATTAATTTGTACTCTCACACTATGCACTTAGCTCAACTCAAACAGGATGTTGGAAGACTGTGTGAGTTTCTTTTCTGGTAGCGTGGAAATCTAAAGACCGGAGTAGGGGTTGAAATAAAGCTTCGGAAAAGGGATGGATGGCTGGGCACAATTTTTTCTAAGATCCCAAAAAATGTATGGAAACAAAAAGATTCTATATCCGTAGGGGCACAACAAGATCCAAGCAGAACCATCAAAATTCCAAATACAAAGAAGCAATCTACCAAATAAATATATGACCAAAAGGTCCAAGCTTCAAGAAACCTGCAGATCTTGGTGGGGACTCAGCTACACTGGCCATCTTCACAAGGAGAGGTGACTACACTGGTCACCCTCCAGTTCTTTTCTCATTCTTCTAACTTCTCCCCCCAATTCGATTGTGAACACGGTGCGACAGACCTTAGAAGGAAATACCTGACTCCCCGAGGACGAGTTACTGAAGAGGAGGTTTGCGCGGTAGTCCGGCATTCTGGGTGGGAAGAGCTAAAACCTTTCACACACAAGAGTCGATTGTTCAATGTTCATAGGGTATGCTTTGGGAAGAGGATTGATCTAAGATGACTTCTGAGCTGAAACTGTAGCAATGATTTGTAGAACTTGAGGGATGTTGATTTTAAAATTCTAAGTCTCACAGAAGTTCCGCCACACTATTAATCCAGAGGTTGAGTCTAGATTCATTTTCACCTTCAGCTCATGGTCTTGGTATGGAACCCAGTCTCATTTCACTTCATGGCATTTCTTTTGATGCTCATGGACGAACATGCTTTAAGTATAGGGGGATGATGAATCTCGAATTCATCACTCTAAATCTCATTTATTAAGCTCAAATCCCCTAAAATCAATAGCATTTCAGCATCTATTCTGCATAATTAGCATTCATGCATATTTTCATAAGAATGGCATTTTAGCACAAAATTCTGCATAAAATAAGAAGCCAAAATTCCCAGCCAAATTGACCTGTAAATAGCCTAAATTCCCTGATTTTTAACTCATTCATGCTAACTCTGAATGACCCGAAACCACCTCCACTGTGTACATCTCACTAAAAAGAATAAAGGAAAAATACAAAAAAATAACTAATCCAAATAAGTGGACCAAAAACCCAAACCCTAGTTTCAGGATTTCCATACTAAAAACCCCATATCTTCCTCATCTAGTGTCCGATTTAATCCTACTCACTTTTGAACTAATGTATATTCAATTACCTTCAAAACAAGACCAAGTTCAAGTGAATCGGAGCTCATATGTGAAAGTTGGGTTTTTGGGCTTTTTTTGTACATTGTGTATTTTAGCCATTTTTGACCTAATATTTTATGTACATATTTCCTTAATTAATAAAAATTAAAAAAAATAGATTAAGGTGTCTTTGTTTATCTTTGATTTTATCGTAATTTTTCTGAATTTTTTATCTGATCTAAAAATGACATAAAATTACAAAACCCCAAAATCAAGGTGTTCTATGTATATAGGATACCCCAAAAAATCACTTTGTGCAATTGATCGATTTTGATTTTGATGTCTTCATGAAAGTTGTAGATCTCATCGAGATGAGCAATTTTCATGAAGAAACTTTTTCGATCCGAGGTCGTTTACTATTTTTTCTTGATTTTACAAAATATTTATCTTTGGAATTTTCTGGTGCTGACACGTGGCAGCACCTGGTGCCGCCACGTGTCAGCCAATTTTGGCTTATTTTTAAACTCGTTTTTTTAAAAAATTTAAAGCGGATGCACGTGCGCCGCACGTGCGTGCTCCAGCTCCAACCCATGCCACGTGTCCAAACGTGGACCGTCCGATCTCTGCCGATCGGACGACCCACAGTCATCTTCTCCAGGCGCCCCTGCCCTCTGTTGGAAGCTCTGCCACCCCCAAATTTCGCTTCTGATCGCCGCGAATCCCGCGGTCGAATCTCGCCGCCGCTGCCCGCATATCTCGCGGACACCATCTATGATTTGCTCCGCCCCGCGAATCCCTCCACCGCCTTCATCACGCGATCCCCTCCGATCTCCTTCAATCTCAACCTCTTTCCATCTCCGGCGAGCGATCCCCTGCCCTATTTAAGTGACGTCGCCGCACCTCCATAGATTCATCCGCCGATTGCACTGTAGCATGGGAAGCCGGGGTGACAGGCCGCTCCTCCACCTTCTCGCGGTGAGATCCGGCCTTCGTGGCCGTCGCAGCGCCGCGCCGCCTTGCGTCTGCTCCAGCTCCGGCCATCACACCGTCGAGCCACCAACGACATCAACAACCACCGCTCTTCGTCGAGCATCGCCACCTTCACCTTCGCCATCTCCGATTAACGACGACAACCATCTTCACCAAGTTCACCGACCACGGCCTGCTACCTCGCCACCGACTCCGACCCTCCTCACCAACACATGCAACGCAGCTCCGTTGGAGTACCCATCCTCAGCATCCCTTCCAGAGCAGCAACCAGCCACTCCGCCACCTCGCCGCTGGGCGTAACGCCCGAGACCCCCACGCATGTGAGGAGCACATGTGTCGGGGGGACGTTTTGCAGTATCACCCATGGAGTCCCTCCCAATTACGCAGAAGCCCAAAGGTCACGTGCACAACACGTGACCATTTGGTAATTTTACAGAAGGACATCCGAAGATCTCCATATTCGCGCAGAGGCCCCCGCTAGCCAGAGGCACTTGCATAGCACGTGCCTTCTGGGAATTTTGCAAATATACCCCCATGGGTATAGGTAATCTCACATACATCCCTATATTGCATTATTTAGCTTATTTATTTATTGCAGAAAGACCCCTGTATTCTTCCTCATTTTTAGACATATCCAGTACATTATTTTATTAATACAAAAAAAGCATGATGTTGGTTAATCAATTCTCTACATTTTGACATATTGTGGGCATTTTTGTGATGGATGGTTAATTGATAAATAATTATTTTGTAGAAATTTGCGTATTTTACCCATTTCTTGCTCTGAAATTTATAGTTGATTAACCATTGCTCTAAAAATACTTGAAAAATCACATATTGTAGAATTAATTGTGCTTGACATCGTGCCCAAAAAGATTTGCATTTGCATTCATATTTTATCCTGTAAAAATCATTTTGTATTTTTTAGTATTTAATTTTTAATAGGTATTAAACCCCACATTTTCGAGGTTTAAGATTTTTCTGAGATTCATCGCCTAGTGATAGATCTTAGATAATTTTATTTCTTGAAAATAAGATGGTTTAATATTTATTATAATTAAATATTGAGCACCATTTTGTTTGCATTTAAAAATCCATAAAAATTCATATTGCATCCAAAAATTCCAAAAAAATTACAGTGCATACATTTCATTGTATTTTACATTGTGGCTAAGTTTCATATTTTTCAGACACCATTTGAATGTAATTTATATTTTAGTCCCTAAAATAGGCCGAATTTGCATTCCACATCCTTTATTGCATTAAAAATAACAAAAAATATCCGCCTCAAAAACCGTGAACGAACTTTGATAGACATAACTCTAGGTTGTTCCTTTGCCTCCTTGTGATCGACCTTGAGACTTGTCCAAGTAAAATAAACATAAAACCACACGATTAAAAATTGAACGTATTATTTGTGGTTATTTTCTTGACCGATTCCGATTGCCGCCTACAACACACGACTGATGAATCTGTGATTCATCACTTTAAAAGTTGAAAATAGAGTCTTATTCCCGAGTAAATAGATGCATATTTCTACTTATATTGCATAAATAGCATTCATGCACACACACATGATATCTGCATTTTATCATTCATATTTGCATTAAATAAGAAGCCAATTTCACTTGTAAATATCCACCTGTATATTAGATAAAATACCTTATTTGTATATATTTTATACTAACTCCAAAGCTAATAAAACCAACTCTATAGTGTATATATTACTAACACTAATTAAAGAAAAATATCTAAAAAATACTAACTTCCAAAATCACTCAATAAAACCCCAACCCAAGTTTGAAGACCTTAGACCTTAAAACGCACATATCTCTCTCATACGACCTATGAATTAGGTGTACTCACTTTTAAAGTAATATACATTTCAAGACCTTCGAAACAAGACCAATTTCATTAAAATCAGAGCTCGTACGCAAAACTTGGGTTTTGGGCCCCTTTTGTACATTGTACATAATGACTGTTTTACCCCTGTATTTTATCTTTTTATTTTTTTTATTTTTTTAATTATTAAAAACCCAAAAAAATTAGATTAAGTTGTAAATATACTTCTCATATTTTCTTTATTTTTATTTTGATTTTTCTCTTAATTAAAAATGACAAAAAATTACAAAAGATAAAATGCGGTATTTTATATATATAAGGTACCACCCAAAAATACATTTTTGTACAGATGATTTCTTTTGATTTTCGGCCCTTCACGAAAGTTGTAGATCTTGTCGAGACGAGCAAGTTTCGTGTTGACCATTTTTTGATTTAATCCTTTTTGTTATTTCTTTTTGATTTTGTTTACATTTAATCTTTGAATTTTCTGGGAGCGACATGTGGCAGCTCCTGGAGCCGCCACAAGTCACCCCATTTTCTTTATTTTAGAATTTATTTTATTATTTTCGGATTTATTATTATTAATATTTTATTATTACTATTTTAATTATTTTTAGTAGCCTATTATATTATTATATTATTTTATTTATTTTATCCCCTTTTACCACTTCTTTTCTTACTCCCTACTCCAAGCCTCCACCTTCCCCACTACCCCACTCTCTCCATCCTTCTCCAACTTCCCTCTCCTCTTTCTTTATATTCCTATCTTCTCCTCCATTGTTAACCATCCACCGTTCTTTCGATAAGAGAGGAGCGAGCCCCCTTGAAGTTTCAGGTGACAGCTGCGGCTTCTTCACGGTTGAGCAACAACCTCCTCGAGATTATTCTCAGGTGCGATCCGGCGATCTCTCACCGTAGTAGCCCCACTCGTGAGGCTACCATGCTTCGGAGCAACCGCCATCTCCTCGAGGCGACAACCGGAAGCCGCACGACACGGCTCCACCTTCGGCGAATCACAGGTAAGTACTCTATCTCTATCTCGTCATTTCATTTCATTTTTATCTAACTATTGTTTTGTTGAACATCATCACAATCACCATTTTATTCATCAATCACACATCATCATCACATACCACCACCATCATTTATCATCTTCATTCATCACCACAAATCATCACACAAATCACATTATCTCCCAAACACCATCAGCATATACCCCCACAACCATCACAATCATCCAAATCACATCTTCATATTTCCATTTCCTATTTACAACATATAAAAAAAATTCCAAAAATATAAAAAAGGGACACAGGGAAGAAGCAGCCGTAGCCGCCCCCTCCCTGGCTCTCCACCGCCACCGCAGCAACAGCCAGCGGCGGCTGCCACCTCCTCCGACGTCAGCCAGCGGGTGCCGCGCCTCCCGCCCACGCAGCGGCACCAGGCCGCGCGTGCCCTCTCTCCACCCCGCCTCAGGGAGCCCCGCGCTGCCAGGCACCCTCAGCAGCCCCCGGGCGCGGATGCCTCTCCTCCAGCCCACGGCAGCGCAACCGCACGGCCATACGCCGCGCCCCCGTGCGCTGCTGCGGCCCGCTCCCCGCGCCGAAGTGCGCCACCGCGCCGCACCAACCTCTCCTCAGCAGATCGCGCCCTCCCAGCCACCGACCAGCCTCGCGCGACCCGCGATTTCGCACCGCCCCAGGTGCGTCGGCGCACCGTCCACCTGAAGCCCCTTCGCGCTCCACAACGCGCGGCCTTGGCCGCCTCCGCGCGCATCCCAGCGGCCAACGCGCGCCTCCGCGCGCATCCCAGCGGCCAACGCGTGCCTCCCAGCCAAGCGCGCGTGGCCGCCGTCCGCCTGCTCCACCGCGCCCAGGGCGACCAGCCGCCCAAGTTCCAGCACGTCGACGCGCTCCGCCCGCCGTGCGCGCGGCCGCCTCCAGCCGCCTCGCCACCTCGCGTCACCCCTCCAGCCGCCGCCGCCCACGTCTCCTTCTGTGTCGTGCCCTAACTTGGGTTGTAAGTTGGGAATAAGAGAAGGTCCATTTATTTTATTATATTTTATTTGTCAAATTTGCTTTTTCGTCTTCTCAAGTTTTTGAAGTTGCAAACAGGTCCCTGTTCACTTTTTCTTTATTAACATTTATTCCTGTATTGCAAAAAGACCCCTGACTTTGAGCGTAATTTGGACATCCATATTGCATCATTTTATTCAATTAAAAATAGCATGTTGATGAGTATCTAATTCTTTATCTTGTGGCTAATTACTTGCATTTTTGTGAGTATTAGACATTTTATTAAAAATCAGAGATTGAAATTCAGTGAAATTTTGCCCAATTATGCTCTGAAATTCGCACAAAGTCACTTATTGCTCCAAAAAATGTGAAAAAATTGTAGAGGATGCCTTTTAGTGTTCTTTAATTACTTTCCAAATTTCATCCAATTAGGAGTTGTCTTGTGCCTAAAATAAATTGTAGAGTGATTTAGGTAATTGAATTTTAATTAATTCTACAAATAAGATTTTTGAGAAATTTCAAAGCTCCTAGATTCCTTACTAAAATATGTATCTGAGATAAATAGGTCTTTGGATGATTTGATTTCGTGGATTAATTAAGAATTAAACACCCGTAATCGCTCTATTTTCAGTAAAAAATTCATAAAAAATTTAAAAGTGTCAGAAAATTCTAAAAATATTAGGTAGCTTCCTTTCATCATTTTTATCTTTCAGTAATTTTTTCATAATTTTTGCATATCATTTGCACAAAAAATTGCATAAAAAACCCAAAAAAGTTTGTATTTTTCATTTGCGCATTTTAAAGACAAAAAATCCAAAAAAATATATTTTGCATTCATTGTTGGATTAGGTTCTTAGAAAAATTACCATTTAGCTGATTTGGATTAATTTCACATTAAAACTAAAATTGGCTAAGTCTGTTCTTTTCTTATTAACTTAATCCAATTCGTGTTTGGCATTCGGCATTATATTGCATAAAAAAATTAAAAAAAACCACTTGGAAAACAGCAATCTAATTCATCTAACCTGATCTCGAGTTGTTCCTTTGCCTCCTTGAGTCGACCCTGGGGCTTGCCCAGGCTAAATAAACATAAAACCGCGCGTACATTCATTCCACGATTTAATCGATTGTGCGGTAATTTTTGACCGATCGCGGATCTATCCGACTGCAACGCACACGTCTATCAGACCACATAGAAAGGGTAGATTTTTCGCATTCGTCAAATGGCGCCGTTGCCGGGGAGGCAAACGGCTTAGGATCATTTTAGAAATTTAGATTTGCATTTTCCATTTAATCGGGTAGTCTGATCCCCGAATCACATTGTAATTATACCATTTTTTCCAATTATTTTCTTTTCTCTTTATTTTTTTCTTTTCTCTCTCTTTATCTGACATTTTTATATCTTTTTGTGCGAGGGCCCGGTGTACTTGGAGCGGCTTTCTTGAAGTCGACGCATCTCGAAGTGCATCGGAGGCCGACGGTTCGTGGATCAAGTCGGTTGTTGAGACGCCAGAAAGATTTCTATTTTTTAACTTGTAAAAAGTGTCCGCATCATTTCCAGCGGTTTCCGTTTGGGTTCTCGTGTCTGTAAAGATAGTGGAACCGTGTCCCCGTGTGCTGTGTGGGTGAATTGTAACTTGGCTTGCACTAGCGGCTCCTCGAGCCAATTTAGGATTTGCTTGTGCTCGTAACTTTTAGGATCACACATTGCACTTAAAAGACGCACTTAGACCGCAGAACTTAGCCAAAAATAATCTGTTCTTCACTCGATAATAGAACTGCCTGTCTAGGAGCGGCTTTTCTCATTTGCATTTGCATATAGTGTAAAATTTCAATTCAGTACTGCATCCTGCATTGTAGAGAGCTGGAGGCACTGTAAGTCTTCTTACCCAAGCATTCATCATCGTTTTCTCGATCGCATCGGCTTTCTTCGATTCTCTCTCTCGGTTTTCTAACCTAGGATAAAGGAATTGGGACTGAACGGTAGACGTGATTGCTTGTGTGGATTAATATCAGTGATAACTAATCTCTAAAATCGAGGCTGCTAATTGAATTGGACCCAAAAAAATTAACTAAAATTAACCCTTGTTTGCGGGAGAGTAACCCCGACCTTGTTTTCAGGCTGAGTGAGGGTACTTGAGTGTGTGTGAACACCTTAAGGCAGAGCCCAAATCCCCGCCTTCCATATCACGTTCTGACTGATCCTAGCAAATATCACAAGTCGAATAATTTCAGATTCATTGACTAGTACCAAGTAGCCTCCGCCTGTCTCAGGTAGATAGGGGCGAAATTGCGGTACTCTGCGACAAGCTGCCAGTAACCCCCAGGGGTGAAGTTCCGGCCTTGTCAGCCTCTGCCTGCTTCCAGGTAGATAGGGGTGTGGTCATTGAATCCATCGACTTGGGATAGGAGCGAAGAAAGGAAGGAGCGGCGGTATCTTAGGCGACAGGTTAAACAGGGAAGACGCATCCGGCTCTGAGCCGACTTCCCTTTAGGCCGCGTAATCCTTGCTATCTTGCTTGAAAACCACACTTAAAATTTACAAGATTAATTGGACTCGGTTTCGGGTCCTTCACCGTGTTGAGTGTGAACTCGGGGTTTTGCTCTTGCGTTTGTCTTTGTGTCTGTCGTGTGTGTTATCCTGTGTAATTGCACATTTTCTACCTCAATCTTCTTGCATTCATCATTTCCTCCTCAAGATGTCGGGATATTGGTCCCCATACCTCGTGACCTCTGGTCACTCCTCCTCGACCATATACTGTTCATCTTCGCTTTCTCCTCCGCCATCCACGGGAGACCCTTACCCGTGGCCGGCTCCTCCTCAACCCGATCTTGAAGTCAAAACTCCGACTGACTTCTCCACTTCTTCGCATTTCTCACCTACTCCATATTCTGACATTCCGGATCCACTTCCATCTTGGGTTGACTGTCCTTATTCTCGAGAGCTTACAGGAATTAAAGAATCAAATGAAGAGCAAGCCACGGCTGAGACAGATGATTGGCAGAATTATATGCCCTCGTTTACTTCATTCTCACCTCAAGTAGGGACCATACAACAATTTACATATACACCTCCCGACTTGACCTTAGGGCATCATTTGATCGATCAAACAACCCAAATTGAGGGGCCTGAATATCATGATTTTCCA
This sequence comes from Ottelia alismoides, assembly GCA_037367405.1. Taxonomy (NCBI): domain Eukaryota; kingdom Viridiplantae; phylum Streptophyta; class Magnoliopsida; order Alismatales; family Hydrocharitaceae; genus Ottelia; species Ottelia alismoides. The sequence continues at coordinate 212,479 of JAZKJV010011511.1, read as the reverse complement.
GACTTGATTGACTTTAGTGATCAAGCCTCCATTAACCAGCCTTCATTCGGAGAGCCTATACATTCACAGGAGTGGACTAATGAGCTAGACTTACTAGTCCCTCGTTCATTGACTCCATCATATGAGGCTCTGACCAATATCTGCCATTCGGATGATCTATACCCGACCCAGCATTACATGCCAGAGTCTAGGTATGTTGAGTATGAGACCTCAACATCTCAACAGTCTCCTCCAATTGAGCAGAACTCTCCCATGAATTGTCATGGGAATTTTGTGGAGGATGACATTTCCAGACTTATTGAGAAAAGTGAATCATTCGGTAATGAGTTGAGAAATGTCATGGAAATATTGAACTCAATTTCTGCCAGCTTGAGAATGAAAGTGGAAAAGGATATGAGTAATTTTGAGGTTGAAAGCCAAGCAAACATTAGGGAACCCACACCGTCTGTACAGCTGGAGTCCATTCTATCTCCTTCTTCTACTAACCACTTGCCCTCCAATCCAGAGTCCGATCATTCATCTATCCAAAATACCAAAAAAATTAAAAAACAAAAAAACCACATAAATGACCTAAAAAAATTGGATCCAACCCTAAGGGAAGCACTCGATGAAGAACTGATTTTCAAACTTCCCTTAATAAATGCCATAGATCACTTTCCCGACCTCAAACGATTTGTGAGAAGTAAATTGATGCCCAAGAGGTCGGGTAATAAGAGGACAAGGACTGAAAGACACATAGTGTCTATGGCCACCTCCTTGGTGATGGGGAGAAAGACCAAAAGCCGCAGAGTGAAGCGGTTGCCCCGAGTTGAGTGTGAAATCAAAGATACCATCTTTACCCATACGAGAATCGATGATGACTCACCGATAAATATCCTCCCGACCTCTGTGTTTGACAAGCTCAAACTCAGACCAATCAGAAAGTCAAGAGAGATCGTTCAGTTGGCTGATCGATCTATCAAACGGTCTAGAGGAAATATTTCAGTCATCATTACTTTCCAAGGTGCTCTACTCCAGGTGGACTTCACGATCATTGATATCGAGCACCGAGGAGAGTTTTCCCAGTCTCCGATTATTCTCGGGAAGCCGTTCTTAGCCTTGGCTAAGGCGACTATAGATTGCAAGACTTGGGAAATCGATTTTTCAGCATTGGGAGCGCTTCGACCTCATCCATTCTTTGATAAACTTTACTCTAAGGTGACCCACACATCCGCTGACAGTCATGACCATCGAGAGGTAGATGAGTCCCACCTCTCTGCTACACCTGAGAAACCAACTGTCCGGACGACCGTTGGATCAGAGACTCCCCACACCTCCACTTAATCAACTGCTTGCACCACCACTGTGACAGCTTCTAAGGAGGACTCACGATCAAAAGCTATCATTGAGTCGGACACAACATTTGTGGATTGCCTTGATCATTTCAGTGATCCGACACAAGAGCCTAATAATGCCAAGCCAGCTGAGACCACTAGAACCTTCCCAAGGCATGTGCTGACCCTTCAGCAATATTACAATCTATATGGTGACTCATCTGATGAGGAAACCATAGTCAGCACCACACCACGACCCGGACCTTTTAAGGAAACAACCCAGATAAAATTGACTCCACATAAAAACACGGTTGCTCCCTCTTCTAGTCGGTTATTTAGTGAGAGGAAGTTGAGAATTGATTCCTCGAGGTGTTCCCCCGAACCTCTCAAGGTGCGTCGCTCTCATCTCCCTCTCAATGATTCATGTTTTAGAAAATCGACTAAGAAAGTCTCCTTCACTATTCCGGAGAAGGAAGCTTCAGAGGAATCCTCATCTGGGTCCGGATAAGGTGATTTATATGAGTGAGCTCAGTTCGGCTGTTCTCAAGCCTTATCTGAGCAAGCAGCCGTGTGTCGACCCTCGTTGGACAATCCCTACACCTCACTATTATTCATCTGAGGACGATTCCGACAGCGACACATATGTATATTATCCACCTCCTCGCGCCCGCAAGAAGGTTCGTCACAAACCTTCTTAATCCTTGTATATTCTCACTCTTTCTTGTACATTCCATCCTCTCTCTTACGCGACTTTAGTAACCCATCCCCGCATCATTAGATCACTATCTCGGACTATACTTAGGATAACCAGATCCTAAGTATAGGGGAGAAGGGTCACCTAAGTCGGTTCTTTGTACATACTTCAGATTACATCGGTTCTCATACTCATTCCTATCTTATACTTAGGCTGACCAGAGCCTAAGTATAGGGGGACCGATTCCCGCCGTGTATATACTCCTCCATTTCCCCTCTTAACCTCGCCCGCCCCATTTTTGATCTTCTTCTACACTTAGGCTGTCAGAGCCTAAGTATAGGGGGGCGAGACGACTTCTATACTTTTGTAATTTTAGCTCTCCTACGCTTAGCCCGAGCTATGTCTTTTTAGTCGCTTTCGTGCTCTAAGGACATAGCACACGCTAAGTATAGGGGGGGCGTGTATATATTACATATATACTTTACCCATAGCTCGTACTTTCGCGTATTTTCGTGTATTTTTTTATATATTTTGCAATAATTATGGGTGGGTAAAAAATTGAAAAAAAAAATTTATACTTGTATAATACTTGTAAACCTTTTGTAAAAATTAAAAAAAATTAAAATTAAAACTTTGTATACTTGTATAATATGTACTATTGTATAATACTCGTATAAAAAGTTGTAAAATTCTTGTAAAACATACCTTTGTAAAATTTGTTATAAAATAGGATGTATACCAAAAAAAATCGTGTATACTATGTACAAATTGTATCAACTAAAAATTGTTGTAGATAATAAAAAAATCTTGTATACCAAAAAAATAAAACAAAAAGACTTCTTATTTACTCTTGCATATCATCCTTGCATTAATCGAAAAAAAAGAGTCTTGCATCTACATTCATCTACATAGCATGACATCTGCATCTCATCTGCATATCTTGCATATGCAAGGTGAAAAGCTAGTGGGATCTGAACCAAGTTATGAGTAGATATTGAGGATGGACTTGATTTAATCTTAATCCACCTAATTTCAGAGGAACCTTATAGGAACTGGAGTTAAGATTTCTCAGGTCAAGTGACTTAATTCTTTGAGTCCGCAAGTCTATGTTCACATGTCATCTTGATTAGTCTAAGTAGAATATCTCGTGCATATGCAGGATTCTATTAGATAATGACCTAACTTGGACAAGCACTATGCACGTAGCTCTTCATTGATGAGGTGGTAAGGAGGTAGAATCCTTTAGCTTGGAGTAGCACACGGGTGGAAACATCCGTCCTCCTCTAGGGAGGGTAGTGCATCTCAACCTAGTCTGGTGGTGTTGACATCTAAGGACAGGATGCTGTGGGTTGCAATAATGCTTCAAAAGAGGGATAGTCTACTGGCTCAAGAGGAAAAACTCCTGATGTACATGTTGCACCTTGTATATAGTTCCCAAAAAAAGAAGAAAAAGAAAAAAAAAATAAAAATGCAAGAACTCCAAAAAATCAGACAGGTCCAAGTGAAAAAAATAATACCTGTCGGAGTATGTATATTAGCAAGAAGTCTGCAGCTGGATGACTTGGCTACACTGGTCAGGCATCCCGGGATAGGTAGCTACACTGGCTACCGTCCATTCTTTTCTCTACCCCCCCTCCTCTTGAGTTGGTCGCACTTGAACTTAGAAGGGAATACCCCGCTCCTCGAGGAAAGAGTTACTGGACCGGGTTATTGAGTTACCTTGTTAGAGGAGGCTGGTTCCGAGCCATTTCTGATGTGGAGAGTTACATTTCACTTACACAGTACAAGTAAGAATCATAGTCATCAGAAATTTGCGTTGGAGGATTTCTTCTGACCTGACTATTGAGGCGTCTTGAATAGAAGACTTGTGGAACTTGAAGTCTGTTAGATCTTAAGTTCAGGTCCCAATAAGGTTCCAGCACACAATTAATCCAAAGGTCGAGTCAAGCTCCATTTTCAACTTTTGTTCATGACCTTGGTATGGAACCCAATCTCATTTCACTCTTGCATTTCATTTTAGTTGCTCAGGGACGAGCAAGGTTTAAGTATAGGGGGTTGATGAATCTGTGATTCATCACTCTAAAAGTTGAAAATAGAGTCTTGTTCCCGAGTAAATAGATTCATATTTCTACTTATATTGCATAAATAGCATTCATGCACACACGCATAATATCTGCATTTTAGCATTCATATTTGCATTAAATAAGAAGCCAATTTCACTTGTAAATATCCACATGTATATTAGATAAAATACCTTATTTGTATATATTTTATACTAACTCCAAAGCTAATAAAACCAACTCTATAGTGTATATATTACTAACACTAATTAAAGAAAAATATCTAAAAAATACTAACTTACAAAATCACCCAATAAAACCCCAACCCAAGTTTGAAAACCTTAGACCTTAAAACGCACATATCTCTCTCATACGACCTCTGAATTAGGTGTACTCACTTTTAAAGTAATATACATTTCAAGACCTTCGAAACAAGACCAATTTCATTAAAATCAGAGCTCGTATGCAAAACTTGGGTTTTGGGCCCCTTTTGTATATTGTACATAATGACCGTTTTACCCCTGTATTTTATCTTTTTATTTTTTTATTTTTTTAATTATTAAAAACCCAAAAAAATTAGATTAAGTTGTAAATATACTTCTCATATTTTCTTTATTTTTATTTTGATTTTTCTCTTAATTAAAAATGACAAAAAATTACAAAAGATAAAATGTGGTATTTTATATATATAAGGTACCACCCAAAAATACATTTTTGTACAGATGATTTCTTTTGATTTTCGGCCCTTCACGAAAGTTGTAGATCTTGTCGAGACGAGCAACTTTTGTGTTGACCACTTTTTGATTTAATCCTTTTTGTTATTTCTTTTTGATTTTGTTTACATTTAATCTTTGAATTTTCTGAGAGCGACATGTGGCCGCTCCTGGAGCCGCCACATGTCACCCCATTTTCTTTATTTTCGAATTTATTTTATTATTTTCGGATTTATTATTATTAATATTTTATTATTACTATTTTAATTATTTTTAGTAGCGTATTATATTATTATATTATTTTATTTATTTTATCCCCTTTTACCACTTCTTTTCTTACTCCCTACTCCAAGCCTCCACCTTCCCCAGTACCCCACTCTCTCCATCCTTCTCCAACTTCCCTCTCCTCTTTCTTTATATTCCTATCTTCTCCTCCATTGTTAACCATCCACCGTTCTTTCGATAAGAGAGGAGCGAGCCCCCTTGAAGTTTCAGGTGACAGTTGCGGCTTCTTCACGGTTGAGCAACAACCTCCTCGAGATTATTCTTAGGTGCGATCCGGCGATCTCTCGCCGTAGTAGCCCCACTCGTGAGGCTACCAAGCTTTGGAGCAACCGCCATCTCCTCGAGGCGACAACCGGAAGCCGCACGACACGGCTCCACCTTCGGCGAATCACAGGTAAGTACTCTATCTCTATCTTGTCATTTCATTTCATATTTATCTAACTATTGTTTTGTTGAACATCATCACAATCACCATTTTATTCATCAATCACACATCATCATCACAATCACCATCACATACCACCACCATCATTTATCATCTTCATTCATCACCACAAATCATCACACAAATCACATTATCTCCCAAACACCATCAGCATATACCCCCACAACCACCACAATCATCCAAATCACATCTTCATATTTCCATTTCCTGTTTACAACATATAAAAAAATTACAAAAAAAATAAAAAAAGGGACACAGGGAAGAAGCAGCCGTAGCCGCCCCCTCCCTGGCTCTCCACCGCCACCGCAGCAACAGCCAGCGGCGGCTGCCACCTCCTCCGACGTCAGCCAGCGGGTGCCGCGCCTCCCGCCCACGCAGCGGCACCAGGCCGCGCGTGGCCTCTCTCCACCCCGCCTCAGGGAGCCCCGCGCTGCCAGGCACCCTCAGCAGCCCCCGGGCGCGGACGCCTCTCCTCCAGCCCACGGCAGCGCAACCGCACGGCCATACGCCGCGCCCCCGTGCGCTGCTGTGGCCCGCTCCCCGCGCCGAAGTGCGCCACCGTGCCGCACCAACCTCTCCTCAGCAGATCGCGCCCTCCCAGCCACCGACCAGCCTCGCGCGGCCCGTGATTTCGCACCGCCCCTGGTGCGTCGGCGCACCGTCCACCTGAAGCCCCTTCGCGCTCCACAACGCGCGGCCTTGGCCGCCTCCGTGCGCATCCCAGCGGCCTCCGTGCGCATCCCAGCGGCCAATGTGCGCCTCCCAGCCAAGCGCGCGTGGCCGCCGTCCGCCTGCTCCATCGCGCCCAGGGCGACCAGCCGCCCAAGTTCCAGCGCGTCGACGCGCTCCGCCCGCCGTGCGCGCGGCCGCCTCGCCACCTCGCGTCACCCCTCCAGCCGCCGCCGCCCACGTCTCCTTCTGTGTCGTGCCCTAACTTGGGTTGCAAGTTGGGAATAAGAGAAGGTCCATTTATTTTATTATATTTTATTTTTCAAATTTGCTTTTTCGTCTTCTCAAGTTTTTGAAATTGCAAACAGGTCCCTGTTCACTTTTTCTTTATTAACATTTATTCCTGTATTGCAAAAAGACCCCTGACTTTGAGCGTAATTTGGACATCCATATTGCATCATTTTATTCAATTAAAAATAGCATGTTGATGAGTATCTAATTCTTTATCTTGTGGCTATTTACTTGCATTTTTGTGAGTATTAGACATTTTTTAAAAATCAGAGATTGAAATTCAAGGAAATTTTGCCCAATTATGCTCTGAAATTCGCACAGTCACTTATTGCTCCAAAAAATGTTAAAAAATTGTAGATGATGCCTTTTAGTGTTCTTTAATTACTTTCCAAATTTCGTCCAATTAGGAGTTGTCTTGTGCCTAAAATAAATTGTAGAGTGATTTAGGTAATTGAATTTTAATTAATTCCACAAATAAGATTTTTGAGAAATTTCAAAGCTCCTAGATTCCTTACTAAAATATGTATCTGAGATAAATAGGTCTTTGGATTATTTGATTCGTGGATTAATTAAGAATTAAACACCCGTAATCGCTCTATTTTCAGTAAAAAATTCATAAAAAAATTTAAAAGTGTCAGAAAATTCTAAAAAGATTAGTGTAGCTTCCTTTCATCATATTTATCGTTCAGTAATTTTTTCATAATTTTTGCATATCATTTGCATGAAAAATAGCATAAAAAACCCAAAAAAGTTTGTATTTTTCATTTGCGCATTTTAAAGACAAAAATTCCAAAAAAAATATATTTTGCATTCATTGTTGGATTAGGTTCTTAGAAAAATTACCATTTAGCTGATTTGGATTAATTTCACATTAAAATTAAAATTGGTTAAGTCTGTTCTTTTCTTATTAACTTAATCCAATTCGTGTTTGGCATTCGACATTATATTGCATAAAAAAATAAAAAAACCACTTGGAAAACCGCAATCTAATTCATCTAACCTGATCCTGAGTTGTTCCTTTGCCTCCTTGAGTCGACCCTGGGGCTTGCCCAGGCTAAATAAACATAAAACCGCGCGTACATTCATTCCACGATTTAATCGATTGTGCGGTAATTTTTGACCGATCGCGGATCTATCCGACTGCAACGCACACGTCTATCAGACCACATAGAAAGGGTAGATTCCGCGCTCGTCAACGACTAATCATTCTTTAAGCCGAACGATAAAAACACATTCTTAACTCGGCGATTTCGGACTCGTCAGGGAGGTATACGGTTTAGGATAAATTTTTAGGTAATTTAATATTTTTTTATTTTTCTATCCCTAGGTAGTATGACCCTCAGTCTTCTCTATTTATTTTCTTTGTTTATTTTTCTTAGCATTTTTATTTCTTTTATTTATTTTTGTATATTTTTCTATGAGCATCTCTCTAATATTCGATCTCTTATTTTTTCGTGCGAGGTACCCAATGGATTTGGAGAGGTTTTCTTGGAAGCTGACGCAAATTAGAACTACTTGAAGCATGAAGAATTTATTTTTGGATAGAGAATTCAATTTTATTTTTGTAATTATTTGTAATAATTTAGGTAATCGCTCATTTCCAGCGGTCTTCGTTTGAAGACTCGCTCTGGTACACAGACTGGACACTTGGCCTATCGGGTCCTTATTTTTGTGGTGATTGACATAGTCCTACGATTGCACAGTGGCTATTATAACTAATATGTTTCTTTTTGTGCTCGTAGGACTAAGCCCACACTTTCACTTTAATTAGATGAACTATATTGAATCTCATTTAGACAAATTAAATTGTTCTATCACTTGCTAATAGAAATTTTGTTATAGGAGCAATTTTCCGATGCATTCATATATATTAAAATTTCAATTCTGTTTAGCATCCTACATGGAGATTGCGAGGAAGCACTGTAAGTATATCTGACTTTGCGTTCATCATTGTATTTCTCGCTACATGACTTTTTCGATTCTCCCTCGGATTTCACTCACATAGGAATAATGAAAATTAGAATCCTCGTGTAGACGTGTATTGATCTCCACTCAAATTCAAAGTGATAACCAAATTAAAACAAGGGTACTGCTAACATTATTGACTAATTAAAAACCAGTAAAATTGAATATCATTATTTGTGGGAGAGCAACCCCATCCTTATATGCTCAATATATTGTGTTTGTTGAGAGGTGAGGACACATCCCTAGGATATTGCTCAAAACCTATCTTTTAATCTTGTATAATTGGACTCATATCTTATTTTATCACCAATTTAAAATCGAGCAGATAATCGGCTGAACTTTCACAGCCTTCACTGTGTGAGTTGGTGAATTTTGGGATTTGCATTGTGTATTGGATTGTGTGCGTTCAAAGCTCATTGCACTTGCATCCATATATCGACGTTTGTAAATCATATCACCTCCATTTTCGAAGATATTGGAATGTTGGTATTTACACCCAAACTGTATAGGATGTGCTTACATGCCCGAATCCTAACCATCTTCGTCTTCATTCTAATATCAGAAAAATCCTTTTCTTTGAGTTGGTTCTCCCCAACCATCATACACCCCACATTCCACCCCACTCCTTCTTTGGTTGAATATTCACGATATGAATCACTCGCAGAACCGAATGAATATGATGAAAAAATAATGGAGCGGGCAAATTCAAGGATGGACATGTGCATAACTAAATTTGATAGAGAAACACGATTCCTGGTTATGATTGAGAATTCATTGCTTGAACCATCCCTTATTCGAGATGATTCTCTCCCCGTGTACAACCCGTTTTCCTCTGACCGGACCTATGAAGACCAGAATCAAGGAAATAAGACTCATGACCCAGCCAACACCACTGAGAATGACTATTACTCAACTCAAGATCACATGCCAAAGTCACATCATGTCGAGTACAATCAATCATCTTCAAGTCATGAGACAATAGTAGATGAAATAGCTCGAATCAATCAAAGACTTGACCTGAATCGTGATAGATCTCTGAATCATACTCAGTTTTGAATGGGATGCTTACTTTCCTCCAAAAAAGGAGGTGAGGGCAAGGTAGTTGACTTGATCGATTTGCGGGAACGAATAAGGGAAAGCGTTGTGCCATCATTATCGTATACTCTTTGATATCTATGGTGCGACCCAATGTTTTGTCTTCTAACTCGAAATGTCCTCGAAACAATTATAATATGACTAATGAGGGAGACACACTTATTCTCGTACTAAATATATTAATAATCAATCTCGGTCCTAGCTTTGCCTCTAACCTTGGGCTCTTCGATCCACCAGTCCTCCTAACTAAAAGAGAAAAACCATACCGAAAATACTTAGTAGTCTCGGGGTTCTCAGTTTCCAACGTCACAGGCATACCTTTCCTTCCAATGTGATACACATAGAAAAGAAGTCAATAGTGGCCTTTCTTTGTTTCTTAAAGAAGGAAATTAGCCTATGAAATTGAAAGGTGGAAATTAGCCACAAACAAACTTCCCACTATTAAAGAGGAATTCTGGAAGAATCGTCGAACTTTCAACAATGGAATCTATCTCTTGTTGCTTTGACAAAACAACTTGATAATGTCTTCAAAATGGTTAAATATATAACGATAATCCAAGGAGAAGTGAGGACCACACAAAGCGAACCCGAGACATTTCTTGTGCAAAACCTCCAAACAAATACACCACAAGCATCTGACTAGTCCACTGGTCATTCTATTGACTCTAATAAAAAATATCAAAAAATACAAAAAAAATAGAAAATTCAAAAAAATTAGACAACACTATGGAAGCATTTTGTAAAAGTTTGATCTTAGAGCTTCCATTAATCAAGGCTATAGAGTATGTGTCCGATCTTCAGATATTTGTGAAAAATCGATTATCACCCAAGAAGTCGACCAGAAAGATATCTAGAACCGAATTTCATTTAATTACTATGGTTAGTTCAATGGTGATGACTAAACAGATCAAAAGCCACATAGTCAAACGATTATCTAGGGTTACTTGTGAAATTAAGAACACCGAGTTTACCCATGTTTGGATTGACGATATTCGAACCTGAACATCCTCCCAAAGTCCGTGTTTGACCGACTTGAACTCAAACTGCTCAAACAGACCAGAGTGATCATTCAATTTCCTGACCGATCCACAAAAAGACCGAAATGAATTGTTTTAGTTGTCATGAGCTTCCAAAGTGTAAAACATAGAGTGGATTTCATTGTCCTGGACATTGAGCACCAAGGAAAGTTGTCTGAGTCTCCCATCAATCTGGAAAGCCGTTCTTAGCCTCTGCTAGAGTGACTATCGATTGCGAGACTCAATACGTTAGATTCCCGAACCAAGACTTTAATAATCAAACTCTCGAGGATACACTTGACCCTGAGATAATCGAACATGAAATCAACAGTCGTGATCAGGAGACTACCACTTTACATGATCATGCGTCTCTTCATGAACATGTGCACACACCCTAAGAGAGACACCTGAGAAATCTACTGTTGATTTGAACGTCGAGTCTCACCTGGGCATTGCTCCTATTATGAACCTAGATACATGAACCTATGCGGAGTTAGACCATATTTATGAGGATTATCACAATTATCTTAGTGGTCCAATTTTTGAGGCGGTTAAAATTCAGGAAATACTGGAACCGGTCAAAGAGTCGACTCAGGGAATCTCTTATGTCACCAAAGTTTCGGAATATCAAAAGGTGACATCTTCTACCACCAGGGACAAGCATACAAGACATACTCAAATTACGGAAACTCTCTCGAGACGTGCCATGACCCTACAGAAGAAGGTCAATGTATACAATGATTCATTTGACGAAGAACCCATAGATGCCGCAAATTCCAGATATGTTACCTATGGTAGGAAAAATAATTTATGACCATCCTCCTAGAAACAAACTACCTAATAAAGTCTCATTTGACCTTAGAAACCAGGAGAGTTCTGAGGATTCCTCATCTGGTCCTTTGGTGGTACATCAGGTAAGTGCAATCAGTACATCAGCTATCAAAGGACACTTACCTTTAGTTGACAATGGTTGGAGATCCTCTACATATGATTATTATTCTTTTGAGGATGACTCCGACGATGGCTGGGATTCTTCTTCTTCATGTTCTTCATTTTCATATTCCCTCCCGTCACATGCCTAAACGGAAATCTGCTGAAAACCTCCTTGAACATCGGCACCTTCTCCCCGATCTCATTATTTCCCTTGTTCTACTTCTTCTATACTTAGGCCAAGGCCTTAGTATAGGGGGGAGCAATGCCCTTGTATATACCCTTCTCATCCACTTCTTCTCTTGTCCACCCCATTCTCGCTCCTCTTCTATACTTAGACTGTCAGCAACCTAAGTATAGGGGGGGTGAGACGACTTCTTTTTTGTCACTCTCTTATGCTTAGCCTGATCTACGGCCTCTCGTACTTCTTGTGCTCTTGGGACATAACACTCACTAAGTATAGGGGTGTGTGTATATACTTTATACATATGTTACCCATAGCTTATACTTTAGTGTAAGTCCATTGATGAATCGCAGATTCATCACTCTAGATCTCATTAATTAAGCTCAAATCCCTCAAAATCACCAGCATTTCTTCATTTATTCAGCATCATTAGCATTCATGCATGTTTTCATAAGAATTGCATTTTATCACTCATTTCTGCACAAAATAAGAAGGCAAAAATCTCAGCCAAAATTGACCTATAAATAGCTTAACTTCCCCGCTTTTTAACTAATTCATGCTAACTATGAAAGACCCAAAACTACCTCCACTGTGTACATATCACTAACAAGAATAAATGAAAAATACAAAAAAAATCATTAACCCAAATAAGTGGACCAAAAACCCAAACCTTAGTTTCAGGATTTCCAGACTAAAAAACCTCATATCTTCCCCATCCAGTGTCCGTTTTGATCCTACTCACTTTTGAACAAATATACATTCAATTACCTTCAAAACAAGACCAAGTTCAAGTGAATCGGAGCTCATATGTGAAAGTTTGGTTTTGGGCCTCTTTTGTACATTTTGTATTTTAGCTGATTTTGACTTATTATTTTATATATATAATTAACCTATTTTAGTTTATTTCCTTTCATTTGTCTTCTTTGATAAAATTTTTATTAAAATACGTAAAAATCCAAATCCAAACTTAGTTTGAAATCAAAGAAATAATTTGAGTCCAAGTCTTCACTAACTGACTGTACAAATTTGGTCCTTTTCGTATTTTAATTATGTCTTCTTTTTCTTAATTAATAAAATACAAAAAAAATATATTTATGTGTAAATATTTATTTTTGATTTTATCATATTTTTTCCGTATTTTTATCTGGTATAAAAATGATAAAAAAATTATAAAACATAAAATCAAGGTATTCTATGTACATGGGTTACCCCAAAAATATCACTTTGTGCAATCTATTTTGGTTTTGATGTCCTCATGAAAGTTGTAGATCTCATCGAGATGAGCAATTTTCATGAAGAAACTTTTTCGATCCGAGTTCGATTACTATTTATTTGTATTTTACAAAGTATTTATTTTTCTGAATTTTGTGGTGCTGACACGTGGCAGCTCTTGGAGCCGCCACGTGTCAGCCGTTTTTTAGATTTTATCAATTAGTTTTTATAAAAAATTAAAAAGGCCCTCATGTGCGAGGCACGCGCCTCCCAGGAATGCGCCAAGCACGTGCACCGCCTGCGCCCTACCCCCTTCTCCTACCGCCAGGTGCAACCTTCATGGACGTCCGATCTAGGCCGATCGGACGACCATCATCCATCATCAACCTCCCGCACTTGGTCGCCGCCACGAATCTCAGTCAACCCTTCTATCGCCACCGCCACATCCCTGATTTCTCCGCCTCACACCGCGAGATATCCGCCAATCAGATCCAAATCGTGTCACCCCCAATCTCATGCACCGCCAATCTCCTCATCAGATCTTCACTAATCTCCTCCGATCATGATCCCTCGAATCCATCGATCCAGCCGATACACTTTCCATCTCTGGCGATCTCGTCCCCAGCCCTATTTAAGAACACCTCGGCCCTCCAGGGAAGCCCATCTACCGAGTCGCGCCTTCACAAACATCGGGTTGATAGCCCGGTCGGTCTTCTTCCTCGGCAAGATCTGAGGTGTCTTCAGCCTCGTCGCAGCGCCGCCAGGCCTTCTGCTCTGCTCTGGCCGACACCGTAGAGCCAACGACGCCCACGACTTCGACGTTCATCTCCGTAAGCTCCAACAACCGCGTCCTTCGTCTCCGACGTCATCGACAACCTCCAGCATCCGCATCTTCGACTTCGCCCCTCCGCCGGCCATCACAATCTTCTCCGACCAGTGCCTCAGCCGCAGGGGCACGACCATTAACTTCATCGACGATCGCCGGTTAACAGAACACCCTCGCACCGGCCCTCCGGTCTTCCACCGCAGTGCCCGCCGCCCAGAAGCCCCCTACGACCCTCCTCCGCCTCTCTACCGGAGGTGCCATCGCATGGCTCTAGTCCCGAGACCCCCCGCACACGCTCCACACGTGCATGGGGGGACGTCAGCACCTCGGGTCACGTGCTCCGCACGTGACCGCGAGGTAAATTGCAAATACGCCCCTGGAGATCCTCCTATTCGCACTCCAGTCCACCAACCAGAGGGCACGTGCCACGCAGGTGCCCCTCTGGAAAAATTACAATAGAGCCCCCGGAAATTATCTTATTCACCATCCAGCCCCCGCCGACCAAGCGCCACGTGCTTAGCACGTGACCTCTTGGAATTTTACAGAAGTCACCCCCAGGTTATCGGTAATTACAGAAAAGTCCCCCTACTGCATTTTTATAGTTATTCTATTTATTATATATTGCAAAGAAACCCATGTCTTCCCTTTTGTATTTTGAACTGCTACATTACTTATTTTATTTATAAAAAATAAGCACTTTGTTCTACACTTAATTTTATACATCTTGACATATTGTGGACATTTTTGTGATCATTGGTTAATTAATAGTTAATTATTTTGTGGAAAATTATATATTTTGCCCATCTTGTGCTCTGAAAATTGTAATTGATTAACCGTGGCTGTAAAAATTCCCAAAAAATCATAGATTGTACAATTAATTGTGCTTAACATTGTGCCCAAAAAGAATTGCATTTGCATGCATAGTTTGCCTGTAAAAATTATTTTATTTATTTCGATGTTTGATTTTTAATAGGTATTAAATCTCATATTTTGACGTTTAGGATTTTTCTGAGGTCCGTTACCGAGTGATAGATCTTAGATAATTTTATCCCTTAAAAATAATTAGGTTTAATATTTATTATAATTAAATATTGAAATTCATTTTGTTTGCATTTAAAACTTCATAAAAAATCATCTTGCATCCAAAATTTCCAAAAAAATTACAGTGCATACATTTCGTCCTAATTTGCATCTTGGCCAATTTTCATATTTTCCGGACATCGTTTGAGCATAGTTTACATTTTAGCCCCTAAAATAGGATAAAATTGCATTTTGCATCCTTTGTTGCATTAAAAATTACAAAAAAGACCACCTCAAAAACCGTGCATGATTTTTGATAGACATAATTCTAGGTTGTTCCTTTATCTCCTTGTGTTCGACCTTGGGACTTGCCCAAGTAAAATAAATATAAAACCATGTGATTAAAAACTGAATAAATATTTGTGGTTATTTTCTTGACTGATTCCGATTGCCGCCTACAACGAAACGAACAAAATCACTTTTTTTAGCGAACGACAAATACACGAACATACATCTTTAACCAGCACAACATCGGAATCGTCATATATATTTTATTTACGAGAAGGGTAACATAAAAAAGAGGAAGCCATAAAAATAAAAAAATTTAATAAAAGCTTTTCTTTGGTAGAAATTCTGACTACTACGCTTAAAAATGAATAGCTACTTTTCAGCGAGGGAATTACAGTCTCCCTTAGCAGAGTGTTAGGTTAAAAGGCAACGCATCTAGCACCGTCTTAAAGTAACACAGGTAGCCATCTAACGGTCCGTACTTATACCCATACTTGCTGAAAGTGGATGCAATTAATCATATGAGCTTGGACCAATCATTGTTTCTCTAAAGAATTAAAAAAATCAATAAAAATTCAAAAATAAAATAAAAACGTTCGCATTGCACACATCTACACTTCATTTAGCATTTCATGCATCTGTATTGGTAAAAAATCTTGGATTCTGAATCGAGTTATGAGCAGAAACCGAGAGTGGTCTTAACTTGGTCTTAATCCACCTTATTTCCAGAGGAACTTCACCAAGAAATAAGATTTTAGAAGCTTCAATTATTTGACTTAATTCTTCGAGTTCCTCATGACAATGTGCATACATTGACTCTTAGTGTCTAACCTGGTCGCCTCATTCTGGGTACGACTATGGAATATGAAATTAATTTGTACTCTCGCACTATGCACTTAGCTCAACTCAGACGGAGTGCTGGAAGACGGTGTGAGTCTCTTTTCTGGAAGCGTGGACATCTAAAAACAAGATTACGGGTTGAAATAAAGTTGCGGATGCGGGATGGACTGCTGGCACAACTTTTCTAAGACCTCAAAATACGTGCAGATGGAAAGATTCTATATCCATAGGGGCACAGAAGATCCACGCAGAGCAACCAAAAATCCATACCAAAATATTCTATATTTATTTTTGGTCAAATAAATATTTGACCAAAAATGTCCAAGCTTCAGATTACCTGCAGATCTTGATGAACACCTGGCTAAACTGACCGGCTTCATAAGGAGATGCGGCTACCAAAACATTCTCTTTTTATTCCTCTACCTTCTTTCCCCTTCGATTGTGGACACAACACGTACTAGAACTTAGAAAGAAATACCTAACTCCCCAAGGGCGAGTTATTGGAGGAGATGTTTGCATGGTAATCCAAAATTTTTAATAGGAAGAGCTAACACCCTTCACACACATGAGACAGTTGTTCAACGTTCATGGGGTATGCTTTGGGAGGAGGATTGATCTAAGATGATTTCTGAGACGAAACTGTTACAATGATGTGTAGAACTTGAAGGCTCTTGATTTTAAAACCCTAATTCTCACAGAGTTTCTGCCAAACTCTTAATCCAAAGGTCGGGTCTAGCTCCATTTTCTCCTTCTGCTCATGATCTTGGTATAGAACCCAATCTCATTTCACCTCTTCATTTCTTTAGTTACTCAGGGATGAGCAAAGTTTAAGTATAGGTGGTTGATGAATCTATGATTCATCGCTCTAATTAGCTGAAAATAGAGCGTCAATCTCATAATTTAGGTTCATGTGCATGTTAAATTTATAAAATTAACTTTCATCTACTCATAATTAATTTGCACTTCATATTGCATTCATAATCATCCATGCACTTTTGCCTAACTTCATGCATTTTTAATTAATTCATGCTAACTTGTACATATGAAAAATAAACCCAAAAACTAATTTCATGACAGACAGACAAAGACATTGATATCTCTCTCAAACAGTGTCCAAATAAATGCTACTCACTTTGAACTAATGCACATTCAATTATCTTCAAAATAAGACCAAGTTCAAAATAATCGGAGCTCATTTGTGAAAATTGGGTTTTGGGCCTATTTCACACATTGTGTATTTTAGCTAGTTTGGACCCATCATTTATTGCCCATATTTCACTCATTTTAATTATTTTCTTTTCATTTATTTATTTTATTCATTATTTTAATAAGTTACATAAAAACTAAAATCCAAAAAAATTAGAAAAGCAATTAAAAAGACATGTTCTGACTTGAATTTTCTAACATAATCTACTTGTACATGATTAACTTTTCTAAATTTTCTGACCTATTTGAAACCCATAAAAATTTCATAAAAAATATATTTGAGTCCATTGCATTATTTCATAGCTTGTTTGATTTTTTTCATGCATTTATTTATCATCAGAAAATCAAATAAAAATTACAAAGCTAAAAAATGGTATGTTATATACATAGAATATCACCCAAAAAATCACATCATGCATTCTGCATTTCATTTGCACCATAGTCCTTCATGAACATTATAGATCACATTAAGATGAACATTTTTTTATGTTGGCATTTTTGCATTTGAGGTCAGTTGGTATTTTATTCATATCTATCTCTGCATTTTAGCATGGGTCAACCATGGTCAACGCGCCACATGGCACGCATTTACTGGGCCACATTGCCTCTGGTCAACCATCCCCCTTCCTCTCTCTCTCTCTTCACGTGCATGGCACGTGACACCCGCCCCCCTCCTTACGTGCCCAGTATGTGAGGGCCCCCTCTTCTCCTCGTCATGTGCGTTTCACATGACTACCTTCAGCCCACCTCCTCACGTGCCCTGTACGTGAGGTCTCCCTCCTTCTCACGCACTATGCGCATGCCACCACCTTCTCTCTCCGTTGCACCTACGACAATAATAACCCATCCGCTTCGTGTGGCGGTGCATCCCCAAATCCAGCAGGTCATCTCCCGTCGACCCGTCTCCATAGCGCCGTGCCGTCTCAGCTAACCAATTCCTCCACCATCATCGGAAACCCTAACCCAACAAACCTAATCCCCCTTCGCATGAACAAACCCTCAAGCGAACCCTATCTCCATCGATCGACTATACTCCAGCCATCTCTCTCTATACCCTTTAACCAAATCTGAAACCCATCATCGACATGTCTAATGATAGACCTCCCAGTAGACCCATTTCCTCCGAATCATCCTCGTCAACAACCTTTATCACCTCCACCGGCCGTTAATCCCTTCAGGCCACGTAACCGCCTCTATCCCCCGAACATGCCTCTCTCTATAAGACTCCATCTCCGTCAACCTTCGGGGGCATCCGTCATTAACCGTTTCATCTAGAACAAGAGAGAACCGGAGAGTGCGCTGGTGACAACGGTCGCTTCCTCTGGCGAGAACCTCTTAGGTGAGATTCATGGATTCGCCCATGAAACTCCTCCTCCAAAGAAGCTACAGCTTCGAGGAACTCGACGTTCCTCTTAAAGCGATCATCACTGGAGAGGCGACCAAACCCTCCATCCACCAGGTGATCTCATCCCCCTCACCTTTTTTATGCTCGTCCATTTTTCCTTCTTCTTCTTCTTTGTTCCCTTTTTGTCTACCATCGATCATTACTGCAAAACCCTCCATCTCTAAGTGAACCAACTCAGCTCACCACCTGACTCCATCTGTGCTCTAACCACCTTCTTCCAAGCCCAGGAGCAAGCCTTCGCCGACCAACATACTCCGCACCGCCATCTACCCTTGTCAATCGAGTCGCCATCGGATGCGTAGCATCGCCTTTACCTTCGCTGATCACCAACCAACCCTCGCTCGCCACCACCGCAGCACCATCTTCAGTCGAGTAGCAAACAAAGACTCAGAGATCCATATACCACATGATAAAGAATAGAACAAATCTAGCCCATTCAAATCATTCATAATTTCAAGACGTTGATCAAGCTTTCATCTGATGACCGAAATCAATTCTAGGCCTGACTCCGAGCCATCAGCTTTGGGAGCAGTTGAAGCACCTCACCAAGCCATGTGGAGGCACGCAACGAACTACCAACTGAGCCTGCACCGCACGCACCCCTCACGTGCGCGGGTGGGTAAATTGCATCATCACCCCATGTTCCGGTGAATAACCAAAGGGGCCCCACTGTCTGGCTCGCACATGAGACATACGTGCAAAGCAGAAAATTTACAGAAGAGTCCTCCTGACTTTTCGGAATTCCAGATCTGCCCTTGACAGGGGTAAATTGCAAATAAGCCCGAATGCCTTTTGGAAATTGCTAAATAGTTCATCACAAGGGTATAACTTTAAGTATCTATTTATTTTAATTACATTTTAGTCTCTACAACTCTAAACAACTATATCTTCAGCATCGTTTATCATATTTTTATGTTCTTGGTTTGATTTGATACCTAAATTATCCTCTATTATATTGAACATTGAGATTTCATTTTTAAGACAGTTTCTAAGCATTAATAATTGAAGATCTATTTTGTTCATTTCGAGCACCTTTATTTTTTATCGTTGATTCTCTATTGCTCAATAATTTGTGATTTGTTGAGGTTTATTTCAAGGAATTAATTCAGGGATATTTATTGGGGATCTAGCTTGAAATCAATTGACTTATCTGGATACATTGCTCCTTGGCTTGGCTTTGCTTGCTTCACTTGCACATTCACCATATTGCATCATTTTTTTCATCATCTAAAAATCATAAAAAAATACGTTTATCTATTATCTCACACAATATCGCATTATTTTCTTGCATTAAAATTATTTTATCAAAATCCATGCATCATATTTGCTTCGATTATTAATTACATCGCTTAAATTAAAATCCATACAAAGTTGACAAAAGTTAAAAACACCCAAAAATATTCCCATCTCTCCTTTTGAAAACCTAAAATTCTTAGATTATGTAATTATTGATCTTAGACCCTCATATTATCTCCCTGAGTTCGACGTTGGAACTTACCCCGATCTCATTGAGATTTGATTCTCCATATCATTTCTTGATGTGATCATTTTTGATCAATCTGAATTGTCTGACTACAACAAACATTAAATGATAATTCTACATAATTAGCGAGGGTAATTTTGGATTCTTCAATATGAAGCAACTTTCCTTCATAGTGATTAGAAGGAGTAAATGTATATTATGTAGCATGAAAGGCTTCGTGGTCAAAGGAAAGGAAGGCTAGCTTTATCAAGCTAAAGAAAGGTTATACAGTCTTAAATAGGCACACAAACAATGTTATAAGAAGTTTGAGTCCGTTATGGTGGATCATGACTATATCGAGGGTACGTCAAATTGTTATATTTTCACGAAGAAATTCTTAGGTAATGATTTTGCGTATTTGGTATATTTATATTTATGACATGCTTGTTGTCGATACTAATATCTCCAAATTTTCAAGCTTCAAAGGGAAGTTGAGCAAGTTCTTTCAATGAAGAAATTAAGACTTGCTAGCCAGAAATTAAGACATGTTATAGAAAGTGTAAAGTCCTAAATTCAACTTCTTCGGATCATATTTGTATAGTGCTTTCTGATACAGCTAGACGAGACGAATCCAATTGAACTCGTTTCTTGTCAGTCGAAGGTCGTTACGAATTGTTATGAATTTTTGAAGTAAGGGAGGTAGGCTTTAATTTAGTTTGCCATTAATCTTTAGTCATTGTTGTTAATATTAATTAATCATGATTGAAGAAACTAATGATGATTAAGATAGTAAGATTGATTAGAACCATTAATCATGAATTAGTAGATGCCAATCGCAGTGAAGGCATATACTCACAATTGAGGCTGATTAATATACGCAACCTCGCCAGTTTAAGTTCGTAAACAAACTGGACTCAAGTCCCGAGATATGAATATTTTGCATACATATCCTCAATACAGGTTTAAATTATCATTAAATTCTTATAAAATTGCAAATTACATCTATCAATATAAATGATCTTAATCCTGTCGCCGCCTACTGATATCATAAAAAACTCGGGAACCCATTAGCAATTTGCCTTCAGATTATATCAGATAATAAATCAATAGCATTTTGTCATATTATCCGACGTAATGACAACTAATATCTGTTGCAAAATTTGTTTTTGTCACGATGATTATCCATTGATTACGATGGAAATCCCATCCTAATTCTCAGGTATAAATACCCACCCGTACTGCACCCATAGTAGTATTAGAAGAAGAGGAAGAAGAGAGCAATGGAGAAGCGGGTGATGGTGACCGGCGGCAACGGCTTCATAGGGACGTGGCTGGTGAGGGCCCTCCTCGCCAGGGGCTACGCCGTCACCACTACCTTCCAGCCGGGCACCGCCACCTCGGGGCCCTCCCGGGCCTCTCCCTCCACGAGGCCCACCTCCTCGACGCCGCTGCCTTGGCCGCCACGGCTGAGGGCTGCACCGCAGGCGTCTTCCATGTCGGGTCTCCCTGCATGCTCGAGGACCCCGAGGACCCTGAGACGGAGCTCATCCTCCCCGCTGTGCGGGGCACCAGGAACGTCCTCGACGCCGCACGTGCCGCATGCGCCAAGAGGGTCGTGCTCACGTCGTCCATCTCCGCGATGGTGCCCAACCCCTCGTGGGCGAGCGGTCGCCCCGTCGACGAGGACTGCTGGACGGATCTCGACTACTGCCGCGACCGCAAGGTGATTTGTATAATATAGTTGTAGATTTCCGTCTACTTCGTAGAACAAAATTTTGATCTTTCCATAACGTACTCGTGAAAATTTATTCCACGGAATCCCCGGACGAACTTATAATTTGTAAGTACCTCAAGGAAGTCGTCACTTCAAGTCATGGCTTCCATTGAGGCTTGTTTGCATGTGATTTATTTACATGGAAGCTGCCTCTTGAAGAGGCGACTTTCATACCTTTTTTTCCATGTAAATAAATCCCAATGGAAGCCGTGACTTGAAGTGACGGTTTTTGAGGTACTTAACAAATTATAAGTTCGCATGGGAATTCCGTAGAATAAGTTTCTAAGAGTACCGCCCAGACGAATTTACCTCTTCCATACTGTTTTTCTTCCGTTGCATTCATCAGAAGTGGTATCCGGTATCGAAGACCCTTGCGGAGAAAGCCGCGTGGGAATACGCAAAGCAACACGGCCTCGACGTAGTCGCAATCAACCCCTCCACCTGCCTGGGCCCTCTGTTGCAGCCTGGTCTCAACGCGAGCTCTGCCGTCGTCCAGCAGTTGCTCCAAGGTCCGTATCTGATCATTCTGTTTCTCCTACTTCCAATCTTCAATGCCTGAGAAGCTGTTCCTCCGACGTCTCCAATGCAGGGTCGATGGACACCCAGGAGTACCACTGGCTGGGATGCGTTCATGTGCGCGACGTCGCCGCTGCCCAGATACTGCTGTTGGAGTCTCCGATTGCTTCTGGGAGGTATCTCTGCACCAATGGGATATACCAGTTCCGGGACTTCGCCAAGACTGTGGCCAAGCTGTGCCCAGGCTACCCCGTTCACCGGTAATCGTCGTGATCTACTCGCTGATGATGTTCTTCTCTTTCAGTTTGATGTTGGTCGTCATCGGTATAAATGCTTGCTTTCTAGCTGAACAAACATTGAGCTTTCAACTATTTCAGATTTTTATTCTGTTTAAATTATAAAGTGTTGATGAACTAAACAACTGTGAAATTCTTTCTTCCACAAAAACACTATAAAGACATCATGATTTATTTTGTGAATCATCTTCTAAGTCATGAAGCTAATCCTATAGTTTAAATGCTGCACAATCTTCCTCGTGCTCAAATCATCTGAACTCGAGCTTCTAGTCGTTCATCTCTTTATGGTCGATGCAGCCCTTGTGTTGTCTGCTGAATGTTTGTCGTTTCAGGTTCACTGAAGAGACTCAACCGGGGATTGTTCCTCGTGAGGGCGCGGCCAGGAGGTTGATCGACCTCGAACTTGTCTTCACACCGATCGAGGAGGCTACAATGGACAGTGTCGTGAGCTTGAAGGCGAACGGCTTCCTTGGTCAGCCACAACCGCAGAGCCAGGAATAGCTGGAAGATAGTATTAGTTATGCCTCCTGGAGTTTCTCTTCCTGTTCTTAAATAGATAGTCGTTTCTTTCTTTCTTTTTTTTTACTTTAAGATCTTGGAGTGTATGCATCAAAGACATATGGCTGATAAGTTTTAATAAAACTTAGTTATTTATTATGGTCATTCCTGATGCTCTTGTCATTGTTGGGTACGAGAAGGAAGGGTTCTTGGTTGTTCATTTGGAGAATAAGCACTTGAATAAGAGGTCAACTCCATGCCCGATGCAGTTATCAAAAGTACGGCTATTCCCATCCACATCGCATTATTCCACCTTTATTCGTATCTTTATTTCACTATATTCTCCTTATTTCTATCTTTCCAGCCGAACAAAAAATATATCATTATTCTCCTTATTCATCATCCTTATTCCTGCTTGTTTCCAAACCAAATGCCCCCTAGATTAGAACATCTTTTCAATTCCATTCAAGTCCGACAAGTATAAGAGCTATCAAATTATTCTCAAGTTTGATTAATTAAAATTTTGATTAAGATTTGATTTAGAAATAAATGAATCGAACCCAAACACAAATTTAGATGTGTTTAGATAAATGACTTAGATCTAAATATGGTAGGTCACTTAGGTTTGGTTCGTTAAAGTACTATTGAAGTTAACATATGATATACAAGATATGTATGCAAGAATTTACATAGGTATGTATGAATGTAGACATGTACATGTGGATGGAACTTATCAAGATTCGAAAATACTCTATAACTATTAATTATAAAACATCTACCAGGTTTGAATGAATCAAATCATTTATATACGCCTTAATTGAAGCGAAAAAAGAATACATAATAAACATTCTTTAAGGTTTGTTCTCAAACATACTATAATTAATGTGAAAATGTGTATAAAATGAATGCACTTGAGGTTTATTCATAAATCAAACCTTTAATAAACTGAATCAACCTTCGTGAACTAGAATCAAGTCGAACTGAACACGAACAACATTTTCATCTTATCGAATCAAACAGAATCCGAACCCTTAAATATGCCAAACAAATCAAGTTGGGTTCGATTACATTCATATCAGTACAGCCATTTGTTGAAAACTTGAAACTGGTCCACACACAATAATACATGAAATTCACAAATATGCGAAAGGCGATGTAAATAGCACATTCATTGTATAAACCATCCAATGAACAATATTGGACATGAAATGTCAAAAATTCAACATATGTGCACAATAAACCAGAAAGGAAAATCGAGTTGGAAAACATCATTTCGGAAGTGTTCCTTCCATGTGGGAGATGATGTGGCGATCATGTAAAGGCAAATATATTTTTGAAATTGTCTCATCACCTGCTATGGAAGGAAACATACCCATCCTATAAATATATAGCATGTTCTAAATCTCTATAATAAATATAGCAGTTCCAAACTCATAATATAAATATATAGTAGAGTTAAACTAGGGAAATCTATCTTGATCTATCCACTGGGCACCAAACCTGCTCCGTTTAAGAACCCGAAAGATGTCTCAATCATTTTTTATTATTAACTTACTATTGTTTGAGGTTTAGGTACGGGTTTGGGATTTTCTTGTAGGTATCTAAACGTGAACCTACCCCAAAAACATGTGCATGTGCATGTGCATGTGCGCGAGCATTGCGTGTGCATGCACGGCGTCTTTGTACCTCCACACATAAGTTCCCAACCCAGTAGAGATAACCATCAAACGTATTTAACTTCACAATATTTCATACACATGGTACATCTCTGAGTCCCACCATATTGTATGTTGTTCCTTCAAAGTAAAGATAACAATGCTATATAACTTGAATTTAATATCTTTTTTTGTGAAAAATGTTTGTGTACATTTGCACATTTAGAATTGATTTTATGTTGACATGCGAGTAACCGAAAGGTGCAAATGTACATATTGGGTATACGATATTGGGTACATGGTTACTCGCTAGAAATTACTTGTCCAATAAATACACATGTTTGGGTAGTGGATTTCAAAATGGGTACGGATTTAGAAATAGTGATATATGCTCCAAACACGTACCCATGCTATTAGGTACAGATTATATACCTGATAGTAGTCATTAGAACTTCTCTGCCTACTAGCAGTCAAGTTATCGAAAAATTTTGCACACGCAAGATCGATTACAAGATGCATGGTTGCAATCCATTTATATTGAAATGCAATGTCAACCAAACACCAAACCAGATTAGAAATCACACGAAATATTAATAGGATAAAAAACCACAAGCAGCTCTCTTTTGAATTCAGCATCTATTTTCCCCTGAAAAATCAGCAGTGTCAAATCTTTTCACTTTAACATCTAAATTACTATTACGGCAATTATCGAAATCGACAAGGTGAAATGCACACGCAAATAATATCACTAAACTCTGGTAGTCGTCCAGTGGCATTTCAGGAAAAAATAGGGGAAATGCACTCGATATGCAAACCTTCAATGTTTGAAATAAGCACCGATCATGTCCCCTGTTGCCGGCTTGTGGAATTTGCCGCCATCTCCTTGTCATGGGAGTTGATGCTTAAATTGCTCTCGCTGCTGGCGCTTGCTGTTTGTTCTGCTGCGGCTCTCCGACGGAGGACCTCTTCTTGCATGGCTTTTGCCATTTCCTTCATATTCTTCTCCTCCTTGTCCAGTTGCATGTTCATGAGGGTCTCTGCACTCTTGTCTATTGGCTTGAAGTACTCGTCTATTGCTGCCTCCTGCAAAACATCAAAATTAGCCATCAATAGCCTGTCTTTCAGCAAACAAAATATGGAAAACCGATCTACACATCCCTAAATCACAAGAAGCGATCTGCAACACGATGCTTCCACTGGAGCATGTTCAGTTTATGACACAATTTTACAAAAAAAGAGCGAAGAGTGACGCGGAAATTTTGGTTACAGTAAAATCCCTGAGTCCAATCCATAGAACCGCCTCTCTCACCAAATGTACGTGCAAGGAAAAATGTATTAGCCTGCTCAGTCTCATCCACCGTGTGAAGAGCAAGGCAACCGCTTAAGCATCCATGTCCTTGCCTTAACTAGATATGATTAGCCTCTATTTTCCTTTGAAATAATGTAAATGAATTTCTTTGAAAATTACAATCACTGTAAATACAGCCCTGATCATGGGGGCAAACCTTGTAGGATTGTTTCAAGAGTCCTAAGATCTCCAAGAGAATAAGTTGGAGGACAGAATAACTACACAAATCCAATAGAGGAACTTGACCAAATTCCACCACGTAAGGGTGAGAGAATGTCCCTCCGACGCAATATGCAAGGAAGAATCCACCAGACATTCACTCTCTCCTAGAGAAGCTAGGAAGAGGTCAAGGCGCTTTGAAGCTTCTCATTCTCCCTGTGTCTTACAAATACGTGTTGGACAATTAGCTCATTCATCTAGTTGCTCATCCTCTGAAATGGAGCATTTCTTTCCTTTTTTTTATAAGATAACAAAACCTAGGGCTTACTTCTTCGTTTTATGAAGTCACGGCTGAAAACCCTGTATAGGTACAAGATCCAGGAGTGAAAACAAAATCTTCAGTGAGCCAAAACGGCCATGTGGAACCACTCACCACAAAGAAATCGAGGGATTTTTACCCCACAAACCCTAGAAACTTTGCAAATTCCTGCTCGACCTGACATCGTGATTATTACTTTTGCTCGAGTCAATACCTTGGGTTAATGTTAAGTTAATCTAATCAGGGGAGAACTGGATGGTGGATCATTCACCTGTCCATCTCCTTCCTCCATTCTTCTTATTCCTCTTTATTTTTTCTCTCTTCACCCCATCTCCATCGGTCCACCAAATCACCAAATTTTTTGTATTTTCACAGATAAACCATCCCTTTCGATCACGAAAATGAATTTTCCGATTTTTTCAAGACGATTCCTTGAACCGATTGATCAAATATTTGAAGTTGCCAAACAAATACATAACTGGTAATCATGATGACCATCCTTGCTGGAGTTGCTTTCCTCGTGTTGAGGAGGAGATAGGGTATGGATATTACCTTTATTTACCTAGGATTTCTTGTTTGAACCTAATCCATGATGAAAAACGAAGGATCTTGCTCCTCTCCTATTTTCCCCTCCCAGTGTGCCTCCTCCTTCCGGTGTGTGGCTGCCGGTACCCTCATGAACCTATCGTCTGTTCCCGAGATACGTCAGAGCTTAGCGCACGAAGGTGCTCTACAAACGATGATCAATCTTCTTGGCAGTGGAATCGTGCTCAAATCGAAGAAGTACGCTGCTGAATTACGCTGAAGGAGGCATGCGATTTATGCTGAAGGTCGACTCCTTCGAGGAGGAAGAACGGAAGGGGAGCAGGAGCTCCTGCTTCCTCTTCCTACAGCTGATGGACAACGAGGATGCGGGTATGTTCTCCATTCGTGGAATGGACGAGGCAGAGCGGGGGATGCGTGTATCCTGATTTGTTACTGCTGTGAAGTCCAAGAAGTCAGTTTGCTGCAGTTGGCCCTTCACACTCATGCTCCAATGGTTCAAGGTTCAAGCATGTGGATGGGGGCAGGCTCCCAAATCCTTCTCAGGATTTATTCGCACGATGCTTGGGTGAGGGGGCTTTAAGAAATTTTTGACGGAATGCGGTCAATTTTAACAGCCAAATGGATGGCAGTTAACCACAGGGTCCGTAGAGTAAGTTACGGGGTCAAGGGGATAATAATGATGTTTGCAAGGTCGAGGAGGTAATTTAGAAAGATTCTAAGGTTCGTGGGCTAAAAATCCCAAAAATCAAAACATTGTTGGCTAACCACAATGCCCATAAAAGTGGAAGACCTCAATCCATTGTGGATCATGTTGCTCTCCAAAACTCCAAAAATCCTATGTGCAAAATGTGCCCATCCATGCCACATTCATCTGCCCACATCTCCAGAGAAGACCCTGACAAGAGAAAAGGAGATGATTGGCGTACTCTTAACTCCCCCTGACACAAAGGACACGCTCTGTAGTAGAGAAGGGGCGACACTCTAAGGTCTTCAATATCACCCTGGTCCTCTGCAAGATGTGAAATCTGCACCCTCGAAGCAGCATTTGAATTGCAAGTTAATACGTGGTCTTTTGCAAGAGAACCATCGCCTTGAGTTAGTAAAGTTACTAAAGTGACGGAACATTTCTTAGTAAATTTCCCAAATTTCATCCAATATCAAGGAAAATTCTACACATTTCACCATATCAATGTATTTCTTAGCATTATTTATACTGCTTCTTTGACGAGTCCTCTTGATATAATAAGAAGCTTGAAATAGGTTTTCCATGCACTCTCATATACCACTAGTTTGCTAACTATTATCACGTAGCTTACACATCTGCTCTCTGTGAAAATATCCAGATATATCTTTTACTAAAATTCAACTAAAATAATACCTGCATGTTTGAATAGATTTTGAATGCTCTGCTCGAGACCAATAAGAGGGGAACTGTTAAGGAAAAATAATGAATTGCATTCTCATGAGACCCTAGGATTCTTTTATAGAAGAGAGACCCATTGGGTAAATTACATAATGAAGACGGAAAGAATAGAAAATACATAAAAGAGAAAATATCTCTTCTATGTATTTTCCCAAGCTTGAAATAGGTTTTCCATGCACTCTCATATACCACTAGTTTGCTAACTATTATCATGTAGCATATACATCTTCTCTATGTGAAAATATCCAGATATATCTTTTAGTAAAATGCAACTAAAATTATACATGCATGTTTGAATAGATTTCGAACGCTTTGCTCGAGATCACATAAGAGGGGAACTGTTGAGGGAAACTAATGAATTGCATTCTCACAAGGCCCTAAAATTCTCTTATAGAGAGACCCATTAGGTAAATTACATAATGAAGACGGAAAGGATAGAAAATACATAAAAGAGATAAAAGAGAAAAAATATCTCAACACTCCCCCTCAAGATGGAGCATAGATATAAATCATGCTCAGCTTGGAACAACATCTCTGGTAAGGCCTTCTGGCTAAGACCTTGGTAAGTGCATCTGTCGTCTGATCTCCTAAGCTAACATGAGTTGTGGAGATAAGGCCCTTATGTATCATGTCTCGAGTGTAGTGACAGTCTACCTCGATATGCTTTGTCCTCTCACGGAAAGCTGGGTTGTTGGCGATGAAGATAGGAGCTTGGTTGTCGCATTGGAGTTGGAGGTACATAGGAAGAGGTACCTCAACCGTAGGTTAGTAAGAACAGATCTGATCCACATCATTTCTGTGTTATCATGTACCATGACCATGTATTCTGATTCTGCGCTAGATCTGGCAACTATTGTCCGCTTCTTGCTCTTCCATGACACCAAGGAAACTCCCTATGAACAGTGCAAAGTCAGATGTAGACTTCATATCTTTGGGGCACCCTGCATAATCTGCATCTGCACAAGCTGTAACGGCAAGGGATGTACCTCTGCTGAATAGAAGACCAGTGCCAGGTGAGGCCTTCATATAGCTCAAAATCATATAGACATCATCCATATGTGCATGTCTAGGCTGCTCCATGAACTCACTTTGCTCACTGCAAAGGATATATCTGGCATGATAATGGTCATATAAAAAAGCTTCCCAACAAGCTCCATGTACCTCCTCTTGTCGACCTTGTCATCATCATAGAGCTTCATGCCCAGGTCCATAGTAGTGGCATGCCTGCAATCTGCCATGCTTGTCTCAGAGAGAAGATCTGTAACGTACTTTCTCTGGGTCATAACAAGACCTCGCTGGTTCTTGGCGAACTCCAGTCCAAAGAAGAAGCGTATGCTACCAAGGTCCTTAGTTACAAACTGCTGACCTAGAAAACCTTAGTAGCATGGATGGCATGCTCTTCGTCCCCTGTAACAATGATGTCATCAACATACACAAGTATGACAATTGTACATCTCCGAGACCTATGAACAAACAGTGAATGATCGGCAGTCGATCTCACTAACCCTTGTTGCTCTATCAAGTCCGAGAGCTTATGGAACTATGCTCTTGGACTTTTCTTAAGGCCATAGATCGCCTCGTGAAGCCTACAAACCTTCTGACACTCCCCCTCAGCAGTGAAATCAGGTGGTTGTTGCATGTAAACCTCCTCCTGTAAGTCACCATAGAGAAAAGCATTCTTCACATCAAGCTGATAGAGGGGCCAATCCTGTGTCACTGCAACAGATAGAAGTATGTGCACAGTAGAATGCCTGGCCACTAGAGAGAATGTATCTTGATAATCCACCCCATATATATGAGTGAACCCATGTGCCACAAGTCTCGCCTTGTAGCAATCTACACTGCCATCTGATCGGTACTTCAGCATAAACACCCACTTGCACCCAACAACGGATGCGCCAATTGGAGCTGAAACAAGGCTCTAAGTGCCACGCGATTGTAGCGCGACCATCTCATCCTCCATGGCAAGACGTCGTTGGCTGTCCAGAATGGCCTCCTGATATGTCAGTGGTATCTCCACAGCTGACAGTACGGCAATACCACAATAAATCTCCTAAAATCCTCTGAAAGTCTGCTCAATAAAACTTGGGTTGCAAGAGGATATGAAGCACAAGTATGTCTTTGCTTTCGCAAAGGAATAAGCACATTGAGATCATTTGCCACCTCCTGAATCTGTAAGTTTTCTTCTTGAGAGGGTACCTGCTCATCGTGTAAGGAATCCTGCTGCATAGACAACTCAGTAGTGCCATCAGTAGAAACAATTTGCTCATTACATACCTGAGATGTGATGGATCATGAGGAAGACATGTGAGCAGGGAGAACAGAGCGAAACCTGTGAGTAAACACACGTGACAAAAACTAAGTCAAGGTGGATAGTGGTCCAGAGGTAGCCACATGAGGTGGTATAGGTACTGGAAGTAATGGTGGAGGTGGTAGTGGTAAGGGAGGTGATGAAAGTGGTAGAGCAGGTGCAGGAGGTGGTAGAGATGTAGGAGGTGGAGGCATGTAGACCTCCTCATCAGAGTCAAATGGGGTCAGTCTGTCACCCGTGGGAGAGAAATACATAACAGACTCAAAGAATGTAACATCAACAATGACAGTATTTTCGTTGAAGCGGAACAAAGCAACGATACCCTTTCTGGGTACGAGAGTAACCAACGAAGACAGACTTGACAACTCTGGGGAGAGCTTGTCAAGACCAAACGAAAGATTGTGAACAAATGCCACAAATCCAAACACATGAGGTGTAAGGGAGAACAGATCCTTCTTAGGAAATGCAATCAAGAAAAGAATCTTTCAGAAGTAGCAGGTAGTGAGAACCGCATCACCCCAATAAGAATGAGCAGGACTCTGAATCAGAAGGGTTCTGATCACATCGAGTAAATGGCGATGTTTGCACTTGGCAACACCGTTGTGCTGAGATGTATAGACACACGAGGTCTGGTGAACAATGACAAGAGACCTGAGAAACTCGAATAGCTGTAAAGTGCAAAACTCTAAGGCATTATCAGAACGCAAATACTTGACAGTAGTAAAAAAAATATTATTTATCTCATTAATAAATGATTTAGTGACAAACTCATCTTCAGACTTATTCTTTAATAGTAAAATCCAAAAAAGTCTAAAATAGTCATCTACAGCAACCCGGGAAAAATGGTGTCCTTAGTGATCAGGGACATGACTCAGACTCCAAATATCTAAGTGAAGGAGCTCAAACAACTGAGAACTGCTCCGATACTAACGAGATGGAAATGAAGAACGGCGATGCTTCCCAAGCTGACAAGCCTCGCACTGGAAGGAAGATCGCGAGGAGATCTGTGGGAGAGCATGACACAGATTCTGCAGAGGAAGGTGGCCAAAATGAAGGTACCACAATTACAGCGAGACTGGTCTGGTAGGATAGTAGAGGCACCAACATGAGGATGTTGGACCAGTATGTAGAGCCCCCACTGCTCATGGCCGCATCCAATCACCCTGTTCGTGAGTATGTCCTGAAACACAAGAGAAGAGGGGTTAAAAATGACATGACAATGCAGATCCTTTGTAATCTGACGAATAGAAAGCAAATTCATATGAAAATCAGGAGCATATAAAATATTTTGCATGCGCACGGATGGCGTCAAATGCACCTCCCTCTGTCTTGTGATGGGTAAATGAACCTCACTTGCAATGACTACCCAACTACCAGGATGTATAGACTTGTAAGACATGAATTGGCCTATGTCTCCACACATGGTGAGAAGCACCAGAGTCCATGATACACTCTATCATATATGCATTGCTACAATCAGTAAAAGCGTGTGTGATACCTGAGGAGCTCGAAGAGGCTCTAGCTACAGCTGCAATATCTGTAGATTCTATAATGATAGTGCCAGCCACTGGAGTCATGATCTCCCATATACAAGAAACAATGTCATCAAGGTGTGGATCTACCTGAGGAATTGTAGTATCAAAAGGCTCAATCTGCTCTGCCATGTAAGCATATGCGGGGTATCCATGCTTTTAATGCACGTGTCCTCAGAGTGTCCTGGATGACGACAATAGGTGCAGGGACCACGTTGACGCCCACCACCTCTGCCACGAGGACTACACACCCTCTGAACTGAGTATAACCTCCTCTGCTGTGAGAAGCAGTCATCGTTGAGGAAGGTTGTGTGGTGACAACAGGTGGAATAAGAAACCTGTTGAGATGATTGCAAGCCTCCTCCATGGGAGGTATGGTTGCCCCAATAAGGAGCTATGCTCGAGATGCCTCATACTTTGGGTCGAGTGCAACCAAGAAAACTCCAACTATCGAGCTGTCTCATACCCTTGGTCGTAACCAAATATGAAGCTGTGAAGCTTCTCGAACATGCCATGAAGCAAGGAGTAGAACGTGTGCAGTGGACGGCCATTCCGCTTTGCCATGTATATGTCAAACTGAAGCTGAAGAATCTTGTCCTCGTTCCTTGCTTAGGCATAAATAGATGCCAGAATATCTCACATCGCCTTGACGGTAGGTTGGTTAATAATATCGTTGGCTATCTCTGTGGTGAGGGTCCCAGAGAGCCAAATACGCGCATATGCGTCATCTTGCTTCCACTACGCATTGTCCCCAGTCTTGTTTATCGGCTCTGGCTTCGTCAAAATGTGTTCCTTATTGTTGCACTGCATAAGGGCCAGAAATTGCATGGACCACCACTCATAATTGGTCCCGTCCATCTTCACGATGGGAGACGCGTCCTTGAAGACACCAGATGAAAAAAGATATCACCCTTGTTATTTGATATAATAGAAAGACGATTAAAAGTGTAACTCGACTGAGGAAGCAGACTGATTTGAGCAAGTCTACACAATCATATGGAAGGTTGGTTGTACGTGTAGACTCATACAACCATCCTCATCAATCATCGATCCGCGATAGGGCCGGAAAATGTGATTTAAAGGTCTGAAATCACGTTTTCTGGTCAAAAATCAGACCGTTTCAGACCACAGTTCAGTGTAGGAGATTAAATAAATCGGCCCCGAAGATCGTATGTGGCATCAAGAGGCGTGATGGGTCGCAAGGGACCATGCTAGGCAAGCAACGGTGACACAGAGGCGTTGCGGCTCCCTTGCGGTGATGCTGGGGCCTCTGTTGGCTGTTGTGGTGACGCACGAGGCCCTGGCGGCTGCGGAACGTGGGGGCATGCGTGAAGGTTGTCAAGTTGGGGCTAGGGCATAGGTGGGGTACGCGAATTCCGGTCTAGGATTGTCGCTCTGATACCATGTTGAGGAAAATAATGAATTGCATTCTTATAAGGCCCTAGGGTTCTCTTATATAAAGATGCTTGCTGAGTAATGAAGACTGGAGGAATAAAAATACATAAAAGAGATAAAAGATAGAAAATATCTCAACATGAACAATTGCAACTCCCCCAACTCCCTCCCCTGAGATTGATTAGCGAAACCCTCATTTCATTTGGGGGAAGTGAAGCATGTTGTGAACATGGAAACCAAAAGTGTATGGCACGTGATTGTTGTAGTTGTTACACATACATGAGTAGCATATGTAATAAATGAATCCATCCCAAAAACTTAAAGTTATATGATTAAAAAAATTCTAGTTATTATGTGTAGCATAAGTATTTACTTCTTGGTTTCTTTTATCTAATAATATATGTATTTTGCATATTCTGTTGTCATTAAACTTGTAGTGCATTGTTTTCCTTTAGTCACAGTTGCATATTTTACTTCACGTGATAGGATTCTTGACTTACTTCTCGATCCTGCAACCAACTATTATCCCGATGCTCCCTTTCACTGTTTGATGGTTTCAACTTACCCCAATAGATTAGGAAGCCATGGTCTCTTATACCGAAATTGATAGATGAGCCAGTCTCGTCGCATACATGAGCATTTTGTTAGCTTTATGTGTGGTTCATTCATTGATCGACCCAGACATTATGGGTGAATTTGCATATAAAGCCATTTATTGATCACCAGTTTTTGGGCAACTTTTCTTTTATGCTTACTTAAGTCGTCTCACTCTGGTTAGCTTCAAAGGTTTCCCCCAAGGTTTCTTTGGTATCCTCATGTCCGTCATCCTTTTAACACCCCCCTCCCCCCAACCCTAGGCTCATTAAATAAGAAGAGAGACCCTCGTTTTGGAACAGGGGCTTCACTCCCCCTTTTTATGATAAGATCAAATAATTCTAAAATTGATCGAGGAAATCACATGGATATGTTGTACATGTTATTATACCGGTATTCAATAGTTATGACATCGTAAGTATTAGTAATATGGTGATATGGATCAGGATGGGCTCTAGTTGGTATTGATTACCTTTACAAAAGAGAAATTTTACTTTCTAATCTATTTTAATCCATCTATTTTCTTTCAAATTTGTGGCTATTATAAATAATTTACTGTATAATCTATATATTATTGTATTTGTTTGTTTATTTCCCATATATCTGGGTTTTTATTAATATGTAGTATGTAATGTAATATAATTTCAATGGGCTAAATACATCTTTTTTAAGTCTAAGTTGTTATTAAACGAATTTTATTATTACATTTCCGATATCTCTCAACATTCAGTGATAAAATTACATTTCCGATATCTCTCAACATTCAGCATTCAACAAGATATTATGCGATATAATGTGCATTAATATGCTAAATACACCTCCCTATAGCATATAAGAATATATTTATTTGTTACCAATTGTATTCTATGACGATCTTAGTTTGCAAAAAAAGCTTTTTAAAACTATTTTCAAAGGAAAGTTCTACAAAGCAGCTGTAAGGCATGCTATGCTCTATGAATCTGAATGTTGACCTGTGAACCATAGTCATGTGCAAAGAATGGCAATAGCAGAAATGAATATGCTAAGATGGATGTGTGGACACATGCAAAGATCGGATTCATCAGAAGGAAAGTTGGTGTAGCTCCGATCGAGGATAAGATGCGAGAGATGCGAGAAAACCGATTAAGGTGGTTTGGCCATTTGCAAAGGAGGTCAGCAGATGCACCGATTAGGAGAAGTGAGTTTTAGGATGTTGAGTCGGCTAAGAAAGGGCGAGGACGACCCAAGAAGTGTTGGAATGAGACTATACGAAGGGATCTTAGTTTTTTGGATATAAGCCCGAGATTGACCCAAGACGAATCTGAATGGAGGCAAAGAATCCATGTAACCGACCCTACTTAATTGTGGGAAAAGGCTTTGTTGTTGTTATACATGATATATCCAGATATAGCCCTTTCTAGACTTGCCAATATGATATCGATGAAGATATCTCAAACCTTGATTACGAATATAACAACAACCATCTCAAATCATCATATGTTCAAGCATGACTCAAAGTCCCAAACTAAAAAGAATCATCTAAGCATACAAGAGGCTTCCCTTGTATTCTGCACTAATCATCAAATTTGAGTCAAACATGGGACTAAGTCTACCATCTTTTTTCATGGATATTGCCTACTTGTGTGGACATGAGAAGGATTCATGCTTAAACACCAGATAATTACATAAGGAACCCCCCATCAAGGCTTAATACGGGGGTTCGACATTTGTTTCTAAGAAGATCAACTTGTAGTACACGGTAGATGCGGAATCCAAAGAAGAGGGTAGTGGTAGGTCATTGCCTGATGAAATGGTTGCCAGATTTATGTTGCTTCAAGATTTAAAGTTGGAGAGTAAGGATTTGCAATCTTAAAGGTGTTCAATGCCAAGATTTCCGAGTGACTGACTCAGTCGGTTGATCAAAGGTGATGCCCTTACTTGAAAAAGGAGATCCTGTCAACTTCGAGGACTCGCATTAAATCGGTTGGTCGTTGACATTGCTTCTTAGGAGAAGGCCAAAAGGCTTCTCTGGTTGCATCCACTACAATGTATATACCAATGGATATGGTGATGTTTGAGGTGTTCTTTTTGGAGCCAAGGGGACCTCAATTGTAGGTGACATTGATGACAGAGTGAATAAAGGCAGGTCGTAGGTACAACAATAGTAGTAGGTACAACAATAGCCTTGGGAAGACACCTCTAAGGAGAAAAATGAGTTCTCTATTATTTGTTAATAACTTTGTCTAGGAGAAAAGACATGTTATGGGTGACAGGTAGGGATTTCAACATCACCTTGTTAAACGAGGGCATGTGGGGAGTCTATACTCTAGCTTATTAGAAATCTAAATGCTAGTTACAGAGTTGCAACAAGAGGTTTGCAATGCCTCATTTGGGAGTTTGATGTGGTAGACCACACATGCATAATTTGGGCATGTGAACCATAGACATGTGCAGAGAATGACAATAGCATATATGAAAATACTATGGTGGATATGTAGTCACACAAAAAGATCGGATTCGGAATGATGTGATTAGAAGGAAAGTTGGTGTAGCTCCGATAGAGGATAAGATGAGATAAAACCGGATAAGATGGTTTGGTCATTTGCAAAGGACGTTGGTCGATGCACCAGTTAGAAGATGCGAGATTTGGGATGTTGAACCAGTTAAGAGAGGACGATGAAGGCCCAAGAAATGTTGGAATGGGATTATCCGAAGGGATCTTACTTATTTGGATCTGAGCCCGAGAATGACCCAAAATAGATCTGAATGGATGCAAAAAATACATGTAGCCTACCCCACATAATTGTGGGAAAAGGCTTTGTTGTTGTTCTTGTTGATGTAGTAGATTAAATATGCAATGGATAATGAGGCTAAGACACGCTATAATAAATAATAAAATTGCAAACCGAACGTGTAGACCAACGGCTCTTAAGATTGAGGCTTCACATAGATAACGAGAGAAACAACCTCAAATGGAGCTTTTGAGAGACATACGCATTATAGAGATGATGATTTTATGTTATGTTAAGGAATGTGTATTCTCAACAAAGGTTTGTGAGTCTATTTATAATGTTGAGGGCCACCCATTCAAAAATATAGCCATTAGTCTAAGAATGAAAATGAATTAAGAAGATATTGTTGAGTTGATTGATTAGAAGATTCTAGTTGATCGATCAAAATCGAAGTTGAACGATCAATTGATCTTAATTGATCGATCAAAAGTAGCTGTTACATGGGCATTGCACGGGATTTCAAACTTAATCAATCAGGAGTTGATTGATCATAAGTAGAATGTTAATCTTTATGGGAGTAGTGATCGATCAAATCAGATACGGTGATCAATCAAAGACAGATGATCAATCAATTCAGGAAGGTTGATCGATAAAGTAGCTTGGACCCTAATATGCCTACATGTTTTATATGCATATATATTGAGATTTTTTACATATGCCTCTTATAAAAGTCTTCTTTTTCTTTTTTTTTGTGTTTTCCACACTTTGTCCTTCGTTACAACTTCTAATGTGTCATTACAAGACATCTCTGGTTCCTGGCAAACTCAAGCCCAAGGAAGTTTCGTAATTCGCCAAGGTCCTTAGTGAGAAACCGACATCCAAGGAATTCCTTAGCCTCCCTAATACCTTGTAAGTCATCTCCTGTAATAATGTCATCAACATAAACTATAACGACAACAATACTTCTTTGTATCCTTTGTACAAAAAGTGAATGATATGCAGTCGATCATGAGAAGCCTTGCTAGCTATTAAGTCCGAGAACTTCTAGAATCATGCTCTGGGATTCTGCTTAAGGTCATAAATAGCCTTATAAAGTTGGCATATCTTCTGACACTCCCTCTCACCACCAAACTCAGGTAGTTGTTGCATATAGACTTCCTCCTGCATGCCACCATATAAAAAAGCATTCTTCACATCCAGTTGGGACAAAGACCAGTCCCAAGGATCCGGAGAGAACATGTCCTGATAGTCCACCCCATATGTCTGGGTGGAACTCACTAGCCACAATCCAAAACTCATAGTGATCAACATTGTCATCTGCTCAGTGCTTCACAGTAAAGACCCACAACCAACCACATACGTCCCTGATGAGGCAATAACCAAGCTCCATGACTGGACTTTGCCAACTCCACTATAGAAAGACATCACTATCTTGCACAGCCTCCTGATATGTACGTGGGATCTCCATGCTGACAGTCACATTACAAGCCTCCTGAAATCCTCTAGAAGACGTTCCAAAGAAACATGAGCAACAAGAGGATACGTAACACATATACGCCTCAGCTTACGAAGAGCAATGGCTGATCAAGATCCTGTAAAGTAGCCTCCTGAGGTGGTACTTGTTAAACCTGTAAAGCGTCATGGTGTACAGACAAATCACTAGTGCCATCAATATAAACTAAGTGCTCATAATTTACATGGGATGTGATGGATGATGGGGAAGGAACAAGAGCATGAGGTACAGTCAAGCAACCTGCGAACATATTATCCATGCAAAGTTTGAGATGCAAGAAAAGGTGGTGGAGGAGCCTAGGAACCACAAGTGGAGGTAGTGATGTTGGTGGTATTAGAGGAACCACATGTGGAGAAGGTGGTGTCGGTGGTACAAGAGGAGGTGGACTGCAAACCTCCTCACCATACTCGTGCGGGGTTATCATGTCACCGGTAGGAGAGAAGTATATGACAGACTCAAAGAAAGTGACGTCAGCACTAACATAATACTTCTGTTTGACAAGATCAAAGCATCAATACCCTTTCTTGGTCCAGGAGTAACCCACAAAAACACACTTGACATCTCTAACGGAGAGCTTGTCACGACCATGAGTCAGGTGATGAACAAAAGTCATAGAGCCAAAGACATGAGGTGTTAAAAGAAAAGATCATTAAACATGAAATGCAATCGAAAAAGGAATACTTTCTCCTAACATGGGGGACATCATATGGTTGACCAGGTAACAGGCAGTGAGAACATCACCTAAGAAAGAGTGGGGAGCACGACTCTGGATAAGAAGATTCCTGATAATATTAAGAAGATGACGGTGTTTGCGTTCAACAACACCGTTCTGTTGAGAAGTATAACCACAAGAGGTCTGGTGTATGATGCCAATGGACTTGAAGAATTGAGAAAGATGGATGGTGCAAAACTTCAAGACATTGTCAGAGCAGACATACTTAATAGTAGAAGAAAAATGGTTTTAATTTTATTAATAAAAGTTTAAATGATAAGCCCAACCTCATACTTATTTTTCATAAGAAATCCAATAAAGTCTAGTAATCATCAATAGCTACAAGATAGAATATGTGCTCCTGATGATTAGGAACACGATCAGGACACCAAATATCAAAATGAACTAACTCAAATAAAGAACTGGTACTATGAATTTGACGATCATGAAATTTTGATCGATGATACTTCCCAAGCTGGCAAGCTTCGTACTGAAAGGTAGACCAAGAAGGAGTCAGAGGGAGAATTCTACGCATCTACTTCAGAGGAAGGAGACCGACCCAATAGGAAGGGAAGAAGTGCATGCATAAAAGACCAGATCAGTATATAGAGACTCCCTTGCTAACGATCGTATTCAATCACCCTGCTTAAGAGTATATCGTGAAACACAAGAAAGGAGGGGTCAAATATGGCACAAAAATGCAAATCTGTTGTAATCTGACTAATAGATAGCAAGTTCATAGAGAAGTCAGGTGCATGTAGCACACTCTGCAGACGTGTGGATGGTATCAAATGAATCTCCCCCTATCCTGTAAGAGAGGAATGTATCTCATCAGCAATGATAATAGATCTGCTTGGATGTACAAACCTGTAGGAAATGAACTAGGTTTTGTCTCTGTAGAGATCATGAGATGCATCGAAGTTCATAAACCACACTGAAATAGCTGTTATGTAACAACTAGTACGGGTATAAGCTATACATTAGGTAGTGGCAGAGGCAAAAAAAGAGATAGTGATGTTAGAAGGGGCCGAAGGAACACTAGTGGAGCTGACAACATGAGTCATAATCTCACTCAAATGGGAGACAAGGTCATCAAACTTCTGATCAAAAGAAGTAGTTGTAGGCTCAACCTGCTTGGCAACTCAGGCAAACTCAGGGTAACCATACTTCTAATAGCATGTAACCTTGGAATGGCCAGAACAATGATAGTAGGTGCTGACACATGCGTCCACCTCCTTTGCCACAGACTCCATGTCCTCTGTCTGAACTAAGCAGGACCTCTTCTTCCGCGAGATGTAACCATCGCAAAGGAGGGTTGAGTGGTAGCAGTGGGAGGGATTGTGATCCTATTGAGTATGTTGTAGGCCTCCTTCGTGTGAGGTATATACGCACGTGTGAGTAGTTGATTCATGTGGCATCGTTTTTTTTTTGAATAAAATCGGGTGACAGCCCAATTTGGGACTCACCACCAAAAAGGCATACATACATACATATATATATATATATATTAATTTTTAGTATACATGATTACAATGAGTCATAAACTCCAAGCGACAACTAAAGCCGACAATGTTCAATTACATTTTCTAAGTAGAATCTTGCTCCCCCAAAAAATGACCTCATTTCTCGCGCACCATATAGCCCATATCAAACGCCAATAGGTACGCAGAGTCCTCGTGGTCATAACCGCACACCAATCTGATATCCCTCCAAAAGTTCGAGCTATACTAAGGTTTTGAAAAGCGTGAGGCGTAAAAGAAAATTTTTCATAAAACATAATAGTTATTAGTAACTACAATTTTCAAGTTCTGGAAATTAAACAGTTATGATTAAATACTCCTTTTTTGGCTAACATCGTGATTTAAACATCCAAGTTGTTATATAACTCTCTTTTTTGGACACTAAATCTATAAGGAGTCTAGTAAATATGGATATGCAAGCACAATAATGGTAACTCTCCACAAAATTTAAAGTTTTGAATAAAATTTAACCAAATGGACTACATGTAACACATAATTTTCAAAATTAGGTGAGATATGTGTGTCATTCAATTGAGAAG
The DNA here is from genome assembly GCA_037367405.1 of Ottelia alismoides. Lineage (NCBI taxonomy): Eukaryota > Viridiplantae > Streptophyta > Magnoliopsida > Alismatales > Hydrocharitaceae > Ottelia > Ottelia alismoides. Next base: position 171,199 of record JAZKJV010011511.1, on the reverse strand, counting down.
GATAAGAGAGTAATCGGTGAATCAATTATCACTTTTTACTTTACCATAAGGATTGGGGGATAAAATACTTAAATATTGCATGTTATGACCATCTTTGTTCATGCATGCTTTGATGTGCATTAATTTAGTCCCGATTGAATAGAAGAAAAGATGCGACGTGTTTAAAAAATATACTTTTCTAAATTTAGGTCAAAGTAGGAGACTTGCATCCAAACATTTAGCATTTATGCTTGATTCATACTAGAGAGTAGAGGCATTAGATTTAAGGACTCAAGACTGATTTTTTTGTTCATGTTGATTTATAAAGAACATGTATAACAAAGTAAAATTAAGCTTAATATGTTAATAAATTAAAAAAATATTTCAGTGAATCGTGAGCTTAAGGACTTGAAAATAATTGTTTACGAAAGATGAAAAGCTCACAATCAAAAAGAAAAGAAAAAATAATGTAGAAAAAAATAAAAATTAGCTCATACATGAGGCAGCGCCTCGAGGCGCACGCCTCACTAAGGATGCATGATGCTATATCCTCGAGGCGTTTTTCATATTTTTCCTTGAAAAATGACTCGAGGTGCATTTTTAAAAACAATGAACTCTACCATCAAGACAAGATAAATTCGCCATGCTTCACACCTGAGCCGAGGAAAGACACGAAAAGAACAGATGATCCATCTCCTCCACTGTCGATCCGCATCTGCTACACACCACGTCCCCCACCCCCAACAGCTTTCCCATGCGCTCCTTGGTGAGGAGCCTGTCGAGCCTGAGCAACCATAAGAAAATCTTGATTCGGTTTGGCACCTTGCTTCTCCATATCATCTGCAAGTCCACTCCCACCAGCTCCTCCACCTACCCCACGTCCTCTACAAAGAGCATCTAAGCCTTCTTTACCGAGAATCTTCCGTCACCCCAAACGTAGTGATCCCTTCCAGCCGAAGGGCCCTCTGCCAAGCCAGATCAGCATGCATTGCCAAGAAGTCATGCACCCACTGATCTGACAACCTCGAAGAAAAAACTGAAGACCCTACCCCCTACTCCCATACCATTTGCACAGCCACATCCTTATCCTATGCTAGAAGCATCAACCGAGGAAACTGCGACCCCAATACCCCCTCCCCCGACCAATCATCCCGCCAGAATCGAAAAGTCTCTCCGTTCCCAAGCATCGATCTCAACTGACTGGCCATCTCAGGAATCACCTGAGAAATGCCCCTCCATAAAAACGATGAAAGCTGCCCCACGGTCACTTCCCGCAACATGGATATCCCGCAGATTTTCCTCAATACTCTCCACATCAAATGTTTTGACTTCCCTCATAAGCGGACCATCTATTTTGCCATGAAAGCCTTGTTCATTTCTCCCAACCGCAGCACGCCCAGCCCACCCTTCTTCTTCGACGGCGTCACCCTATTACAACTAACCATGTGAACCACCTGTCTAGACTGCGTCATGTCGGACCAGAAGAATCTACGCATCACCACCTCCATTCTTGAAAGCACCCTCGCAGACATCAACCTCGTAGAACAGAAGAATATCGGGATGGCCGAAAGGACATGCTTCAACAGAATCAACTTCCTACCCTTTGATAGCATCCTAGCCTTCCAACCTGCAATTTTGTTCTCGAGCTTCTCCAGCAGAGACTCTCAGTCCCTCTTCTTGGGCCCTCCTGCCAGCAATGGCAATCTTAGATAAGCGATCAGCAAGGTAGTGATAGGTAAGGGTTTAAATATCGGTTTCGGATATCGTATCGATACCATGTCGATACTATATTTAATCGAAATTTCGATGTCAATTCGCCCATATCGACCACTATTTGTGAAGAAATGACCGAAAACTACCCTCATATCGCCATTTTGCTCGAAATTTCGGTTCCTTATTGAAATCAAAATTTCGACGAAATTTCGCGAAATCTGAAACCATGGTGATAGGACAACCCATCAACTCCACCCTCTACGCCTCCTGCTCCGATAGGCCGAACGAAACCACAATCGACTTGTCTCTATTTATATGAAGCCAGGGTTGTAAAAGTCCCCCGACTGGCCCGACTAGTCTAGTCAGTGGGGTGGCCGACCGAGTACCGACTAATTCCGACTAGGTACACTAGTTGACCAATTTTTTGCTTGGAGATACAATATTCTTATATGTATTGTTTTTTTATAAGCAAACTTATTATAATATGCTTAGTGTTTTATTTAAATTCAAATACTTTTTTTATTTTATTATGTTAGTATAAAAATGTACAAAATCTATGTAAATATATGTATAAAAATGAGTTATATATTTAAAATAATCATAAAATTCAAAGCCGATTAAAGTCCGATTAAATCCGATTAGTCATCCGATTGCCGATTAATCCTTAGTCAGTGACCCAACCGACCGAGTACCGACTACCGACTTTTGCAACCTTGTATGAAGCTCCGAAATATCACCAAAATGTTCATGATCAAAGACGTGTATCGAATCTTCTCTTCCTCTGCTCCACAAACAACACAGTGTCATCCGCATATTGCAACAACGGAATGTAGATCTCATCTCCCCTGTAACCCGAGCACCAACCACCATCTGTTGCCATTCTCATCATCATAGCTAAAGCATTGACCACAATGACAAAAAGAAGCGGAGCCAAAGGGCATCCATGCCTAATGCCCCTCTGGGGCTGAAAGAAACCCCCTTTCGATCGACCGTTGACACACATCACATGTGAGGTCGTCGTCAAACACCGCTTGATCCATGCGATCTACAAGCTCGAGAACCCCCTCTTTTCCAATGACGTCCACAGGAACCTCCACTCGACACAGTCATAGGCCTTGGAAAAATCCACCTTCCAAAGCACTCCTCTGGCTTTGCATCTCTTCCAGTCCGTCACCATCTCCGAAGTCATGACCAGAATGCATGCCATGTCTCTTCCGGGCATAAAAGCCGCTTGTTCTAGCGAAATCATCCACGTAATCACCTCCCTTAGATGGTTCGCCATGATCTTTGATATAACAAGGTAAATAGCATTCGATAGAGGTATGGTCCTATAGTCCTCAACCCTGGAGGGTGAATCTTTCTTCGGTATGAGAAAGATAGATGCCTTGTTCAATCGCTCAAATACATGGTTTCCCTCCCGAAACTCCTCCAGCAGCTCCATAAGCTCTTGCTTCACCATATCCTTAATTCTTTGTAAAATCCAACGAGATGTCGTCTGAACCCGGTGCCCTGTCTGCATTCAGCTGAAATGCACGTCGTTTTTGCCTCCTTAATGAAAATACTCAATAGACCTTCTGCCTCCATCTCAGAAATTTGTGAAACTCCCCTTCCCTGTCATCCCCAACCTGCTTGCGCACGCCGCCTGCCAAATGACTGAAAATAAGACTGCAGGGCCTCTCCCACCGCCCTATCCCCCTCAACCACCTCGCCGCCAATAGAAATCGAATGAATCATGTTCCCGCCAATAGAAATCGAATGAATCATGTTCCTACGCATTCTGCCACTCGCAACGATGTGAAAGAAACACGTATTCATGTCTCCATCCTTCAGCCACTTATGCCTGGCTCGCTACCTTGAAGCCACCTCCTTTTTATCTTCGCTAAACATCTCTTTCAAATGAGCACTTCTTTCCATCATCTCTACCTCCAATAGGCTTCGCTCGTCCTCAAGCATGTCGATCACGTCGACCTCTTCCTGCGCCCTACTCTTCCTCTCCCTCCGCCGAACATGGTTCGCCTTGTTGAACGTTGAAAGAAATCTTCTAATCTCAGTCAGCTTGCCTGCAAGTCTACCAGCTACCGAACCCTCCTGCCTGCAACCAGCCTAAAAATCCTCCACTGCTTCTCGGAATCCCTCCTCCAAAAGCCATGCCTTTTCAAATCTAAAAACCAAACGAACATGCACCTCTACCAAGCACCACAGAAGCGGTGTGTGATCTGAGTACACCTGGGCAATTCTCGCGCAATCACCAGAGGAAAAACCCCAAGCACCTCAGTGGACATCATGAATCTGTGCAACCGAGACCTGGCTCTCGAGCTCCTCCACGTGTATCTGCATCCCACGGCATCAAGCACCTGCAGGCCAAGCTCCTCGACCATCCCATTCAGTTGCATCGATCCTCTATCCCTCCCGCCACGACCACCAGGCTCGTCCTCCGGCCGCAACGTCATGTCGAAATCCCCAACAATGATCCAAGCTACATTCTGGAATTGGGCTCTAGTCAAGAACAACTCCTCGATGAAACAACCACCGTTGAGCCCGTTGCAAGGGTCGTACCCGGCTCCATCTGCCTTACGCTGCAGCAGAAGCGTGGGCGGAAACAGGCCCCGCATGACCTCCTCCTGAAGCTTGAATCTATCCCCATTCTAACCCAGCACCATCCCACCTGCAGCCTCATCTGATGCAATTGCTTTGAACTCCCCTAATTTGTTTCCCCCAACGTCCTTCCATAGCTCGTTCATTTCCCGCGATATCTTCGTTTCTTGCAACATGTTCGCGTCCGCCCTTTGCTCTCTCAACAACTGACCCACGGCTCTCCTTTTCTCTGCCTGCCCCAACCCTCTTACATTCCAGGTTATAAGATTCATTAAATCACCATCACACACCCCTTCGGCGACCTCAGCCCCAGGCACTCCAAAACCTCCTTCTCCAAACCCTCGAAGCACCCCACCACCCCCTACCTCAACCTCGTTGCCCACCTCAGCATCGTCCCCTCCTGACTCCCTTCGTCGCACCCCCAGCAGTTCCGTCCACTACCACAGCCCGACCTCCACTGACCCCCCTAGTTGCTCCCTTCCCACCATGCCCCTCCAACCTCCCATAAACCACTGCTCGACGCCGCCTCCTTCTCGAAAAGCCTTCGATACAGCCGCTCGAACCGACCAGCAACGGGCATCTCACCACCTTCTCAATCCGCATCCTGAAGTGGAGCCAAGGTTGAGGCCATCGAAATCCCCAACACATCAGAGCGCACGGCTTCCCTACCGACTGAACAGACCGTCACATGCTTACCAGACACTACAGAAGGGGACTCCGACGCTCCCGAAGCCTCCTGAGACGCTCCCGAAGCCCCTTGGAATCAGTCGAGCAGCGCCTCGACCCTACCTGGCCCTCGACAACATTCTCTCTCCACGAGCATTCCCCCGAGATCAGAAATCGGATCACAGAACACCATCGGATTAGGCTTCCCGGAGTCCGAAGCCGCCATGGGGTCTGATCCGCCATAGCAAATGAACAGGTCTGATCCGCTGCAGTAAACGAGCTCAATTGGGTCACCACCTCCACCATTAATCGGTTCGGGTCCCCAGTTTGCATGCATAGACGTGGCATGAGTCCCCCCCTCCGTTTGAGGATCCGCCAGCCCGGATCCGGCCATGTCATCCATGGACCCGCCAGCCACAGACCAATTGAGACTAAACCCGCGTCAACAATTCGTCTAAGACCTCTGCAAATGATTTTCGGCTCCCTAGGTTACCCGACTCGATCCTCGTGTTGTGGCTTGTCCCGCAAGGAACACCGCCTTCCCAAAATGGCACCCCTTTTTGAAAATCCTCGAAAAATGACCCAACACCTTCAGGGCCCTTCGATGTCGAACACCCGCCCCCATCTCCGACCGCTGACTGCCAACCGCCACCTCCTCCTCATCGCGCACCTCCAGATGGCAACCCATATGCAGCCCCTAAATGATGCCTTGACAAAGGCCGAGAGCGGACAATCGACCTTCGTACCCTTAATTGTCACGCACGATCGTTGCCCTCGTCGGAGACCATCCGAGACGATGCCTACCACCTTCAAAACCAACGGCAGCATCGTATAGACATCCTCCAGCTTCTGCCCCACGAGTGGAAGCCCTCTAGCGCAAAATATTCTCTCCCTCCGACGGAAGTCGCTCCACCCGTCCCGCAATAGGGGGCTTCTCTAGTGGACCTTCCCCGCAGCACAGCGTAAGACCTCTAACAGCCTTTTAGCCTCCCTCGACGAGAGGCCCCTCACGTAGACCAATGATCCCTCGAGTTGGACCACATCTCCACCGAAGCCGACCCCCGCCACACATCCAATATCCGGCTTCATGTCAACGAGACAACTATCACCTCTCCAGTAAACACCAACCAAGAAACGATCTCCTCCCTCATTGCACGTCGTGGAATGAACCACTCCAGGGCCTCCCGCGACCCTCTTAGGGCACTGAAACCGACGATGCCCATTACCGCTGCAACAAAAGCATCGAATGAAATCACGACACTATGCCACTCGATGTCCCCAACCACCGCATCGCAGACATCTCCCTCGGAAACCCCCCATACCCACGTCCCCCGTTCTCACGCTGCCCGCCTGACCGCGACACTACCTCCTTCAAATTTTACCCAACTTCCAGAGCTATCCCTCATTTCAAATCTGAGTTAGGGTTAATCAAGTGTCGTAAAAATACTCCAATCATGGTGGAGTTCCTATACGCCCTCTGTTTCTCTGGAGAAGCGATCAGAGGCATCGAACATGAAACTGTAAAACCTCTCAAACATGTTCTTAAGTGACGAGTAGTAAGTGTGAAGAGGATGGCCACTCTGCTTGAATATTGGAGCTGCAGGATCTTCGTCTCATTCCTTACCTGAGAATAGTAGCGGTGAGGATGTCCCACATTGCCTTGGTAGTGGGCCGATGCAGAATATCATTGGCTATTTATGTGGTGAGAGTTCCAGATAGCCAAACGCGTGCATACGTGCCATCTTGCTTTCAAGAAGCATTAACACCAGTCTTGTCGGCTGGCTCTAAGTATATCAGAATGTAGGGTGCACACGGATCGGATAAAATTCGTATCCGATCTAATCTGATGTTATTGGATTGGATTCGTTTGGTTTTATCATTGTAGTGGATCAAATCGAATTGGAATTTTTCAAATCCATTAAAGTGTGGATTGGATCAGATCTTTACCAAAAACCGATCCGATCCAATCCATTAATCCATTAACATGCACAAACAAACAAACACATACACACACATATACATACATGCATGCATATACATATATGCATACATATAGTTCTAAACCTTCTCCCACTATGAGTAGGGTCGGCTACATGGATTCTTGCTCAAATCCATGTTGAAAGATTCGAGTATTTTTTACGCTGGATGTCGACTACCTAACGCAACCCCTGCAAGAGGGGGATTTGAACCCTGGTCTTTTGGATGGTAGAGACAGTAGACACACTGCACTACCACCAGACCATTTATATGCATACATATAGGTATACATATCATTGTAGTGGATCAAATCGAATTGGAATTTTTCAAATCCATTAAAGTGTGGATTGGATCAGATCTTTACCAAAAACCGATCTGATCCAATCCATTAATCCATTAACATGCACAAACAAACAAACACATACACACACATATACATACATGCATGCATATACATATATGCATACATATAGTTCTAAACCTTCTCCCACTATGAGTAGGGTCGGCTACATGGATTCTTGCTCAAATCCATGTTGAAAGATTCGAGTATTTTTTACGCTGGATGTCGACTACCTAACGCAACCCCTGCAAGAGGGGGATTTGAACCCTGGTCTTTTGGATGGTAGAGACAGTAGACACACTGCACTACCACCAGACCATTTATATGCATACATATAGGTATACATATAAACATACACATATATGCATACATATAGGTATACATATATACATATACATACATACACATACATATATATAATATCTATTTGCACCTATTTCAAATTTTCTGTAAGGCCATAATCAATATCATTCATCTCCTTTTTCGCATATAAATCGTGCATATAAGTCCTCTTACCACCACCCTTTCTTCTCTCTTGAAAGCCAAATGTTAAATGTCCAAAATAATAAAGTATGTCTATAACTTGTAAAAATTATAAACTTTATTCAGTTATTTCCCTCTTATTTCCCTTTCCCTCTCATTTTACTCTCGACCGCCAATATTCCACCGAGTTCCCTCTTAGTCCATTTCGATGTGTTATTCCCCTCCAACACAATGCCACCGCCCCCTCCCTCGTAATGTCACCGCCTGTTTCACACGTCATCCCCCTCCTACGCGATACCATGTGTCCTCAGTATGATGCTACTCTTCTAATCTTCATTAAAAGAAAATAAAATGCAAATAGTTTCCTGATACATTTGCTTGTTATTTTTTACTTTTTTCTTACCCTTGCTCTAACTTGCAACCTTCTCCATTGATGAAACTGAATCAACTAGATGATCAAATGTACTATGCCCGTCTAAGAATAAATAAGCATCGCTTCAATTCATTTCATTATTAAATTGATGTATGATTTTGATTCATAATTTTCATAAAATTTGCATATCTTGGCATTAGGTATAATCTTGCAAATAAATTCCATTTCAAATTCCATCTGAAATGAGAGGCATGTTGCCCCACTAATAGGATATATTAAAGTTAGTTTTGTCATGGATACTAAATCGAGTATGAATATTCTATGATTCTCATTTGCTATTGATATATTATAAAGCCTTAAAGGGTGTTCTTAGGAGTGGCTAGGCTTTGACATGACCTAACAATCTAACTTAATCATGGACTTCATCAATATCCGACCATTGAGATAACATTTTTTATTCTAACTTGTCTTATATCCTTATTCCGTAATTGTATTATTCTTATTCGAATCATTTGTTGAAAATTAGTTGAAAAAACACACTAATGCATCATTTATAATAAAAAACTTAAATTTCAAACTCAACATAATCCTTTAGTTTGATTGCATGGTCTTGAACTTTATAATAGATAAATAGAATTCTTTATTTTTAATTTGTTCATGTAGTCGTTAAATAGTGTTTACTTTATATCACTTCATATTATCGGTTTTTAAGCCATATTTTAAATATCGGGAGTTAATGTGCTATAAAGTACAAACATGAGAGAATAGACTATTGAGCAGGAAAATGTAAGTGTAAAAATCCGATCCAATATGCAATTTGATAGATTGGATCGGATTGGATTTAAATAGTTGATGAATTGGATTTGATTCGAAAAGATAAAAAACTGTTAAGGTTGGATTGGACACGGATTAAGCTAAAATCCGATCCATATGCACCTCTATCAAAATGCGCTCCTTATAGTTGCACTGCATAAAGCTCATGAAATGCATGGACCATAACTCACAATTCGTCTCATCCATCTTGACAAGAGTGTTGGGCCTTTAAAGAAACTAGAAGAAGATAAGTCAACTTTATTCTCTGACATGATGAAGGAGGGAAAGGGCATGACTAGAGGTGTAGATCGATCTGAAGGTCTCTAGACAATCATACAAAGAATAGGTTGTGGGTGCAGACTTATACCACAATTGTTTCCATCAACTTCAGCGGTTCACTAGGCTTGTCTAGGTGAGACTAGAGGTATGAATTCACTCGGAGAACCCCAAAATCAGACCATACATGAGTAACAATATTGCGGGAGGCAGCAAGGATGTCGCTATGGTAGCGACTAGTCCACCGGCGAAAGCAGCGGATGCCCGCTGGGGTCGCTAAGCACTGCAAGCACGTCGCATCAATGCAAGAGGCGTGCTACAACAATGAGAATGGGCATGCACGATGAGAAGGAGGCCACACAAGGGCATGATCGCCAAGGAGGGTGTCGCGCGAGGGCCCCTAGAGTGGTCTAGCAGATGTGCAAGAGGGTCGGGTGGCCTTGTGAGGGGACTGGCATCATCGCGAGGGGGATGGTGGCGGTGATGAAAGGGGTCGGTGGCATGCAACGAGCGACGGTGGAAGAGGGGTTGGTCGACAGGTGGGGTTGGGTCATGGGTACTAAAACTCCAGTTTAAGATTGTCACTTTGATACCATGTGGAGAGAGAAAATAATAACTTGATTATCAATGGGGGCCATAGGGCTCTCTTATAGATAGGAGAAACCTAGAGGGCAAATTACATAATAGACATAAGAAAATAGAAGCTACATAAGAAATAGAAACTACATAAGATAACTCTCAACATTTATCATTAAAATCATAATACAATTAGTATGCAATCATGGTACCAATAAATAAACTATATTGTTCTCTTCGTCATATATTGCATTTCTTCAAGTCTTCTCGAAGCACTCTGGATCTGAAAGAATGTGCTCCTTGTCGTGCCCAGGTACGATCATCAAGCAAATCCATGAGCATTTGGGATAATTAGTTGTGTCCAACTTTGGATCGAACAAAAGGAGGGCATCCATGTGTTCCCCCCATCATGTCCATGGAATGTGACAATGAATTCTTCTGGCATCTTCTATCTTCCATTAGTGCGTGCTTATAGTATGCAAATATGTATTGAGGTCTGGATTTACATTGGATTTACATAGGTTCAGACATGTGGTATGTGAATCCGTTCGGATATCCCACCGCATAGCAACTATGCAGTATGCGAGCAAATATGGGGGGAATATGTAATTTTGTGCAATTTATATTTTTAAAATTTAAAATGAATAGTAATCATTAACAATTCTTTATTTTTTCAATAAAAAGAATTTTCAAGATCCAGAAATAAAAAATTTCAAGTGAGCTTGTACATTTGGTAATAAAACATTTAAACATGGCATATGTATATGTGTTCTTCTCCTCAGTACAAGTTATAAAAACGATTAATAAAAATAGATATTGAAGTCTAAATTATGTATCAACTCTATCAAGAGTGCAGACTGAATATACGGTCTATGCGGTTGGATATGCGCCTAACACACTGATATGCGGTATATACTACATAATACATTACATAGAGAATATGGCTCCTCCCACCTATTGCATAGGCATATGTGGCCGCATATGCGGTTCATACTGGGGCATTTATGAACATTGGATTATACTACAAGGCAACAACCTGGACTAACGAGTGAATTGACATAGCTTAAGAGAGGTAGTGTAAGGCGATGAATGTGTCAAGGAGGCGTCAACCATGCTGCAAAAGATGTGGGAGTAGTGGAATGTCGTGCATGAATTGACGTAGCTTAAGGGAGGCAATGTAAGGCAATGAATGTGTCAAGGAGGCGTCGATCATGATGCAAAAGATGTGGGGGTAGAGGGAGGACATGCATTAAAACTCATGTGTGCATTGGTGGGAGGCAACTCACATGAGCTTAAGGGCGATGGCATGGTGATGCTGACAACAATATGCGGGAGTGAGGCTGGTATCAAGGCGGATGCATGAAGGGAGAGGGCATGATCTACTACCTAGTAGAAAACAAGATGCTTGTGTCTTGTCATAAGATGGTATCCTAAGCCTCCTTATACAAGGAGGTTAGGGTTAGAGTTAACCATCAAGAAAGAAAAGAATAATGTAACCACCATAGGGGTAAGCTCCTATTAAACAAAAGTAAAGAGTTGTCTAGCCTCCTCAGTTCCCAATTTTTACAATAAACAAAGTATCATCATCAGAATGCACAACCGGGAATCGAGAACCTATGTGTAAATCCACCAAAACTCCTCATAACGATATGTCGCGTTGTCACAATCAAGATATCAATGGCCAAACAAAAAACAAATGTAAGATTCTAAAACGTGAAGCGTAATATGATGAATCTGTGTCATCGAGATAAGGCATAAGCCTCAAGGTAGTCGAGGCACGGACATCACTTTTTAGAGGAAAAAGGTTAAAAAAAGTAAATTAGAGATAAGACTATTTTTAATAAAAGGTAAGTGGTAAAGCTTATAAAAATTGAATTCCATGATGTAACAAATCAATTTAAGTAAAATAATAGACACCGATTTTAAGTTGAATGGAACACCAAAATTATTAAAGAATTAAAGAAAATAACATTTAGATTACAACTCAAAACCAAAATCAAGAACCTAGTGTAAACCCACCAAAACTCCTCCCTATAACAATATGTCACGTCATCACAATCGTGATATCAACTGCAAAATGAAAAGCAAAGTACAATGTTTTAAAATGTGAAAAGTAACATAACAAATATTTGTCATCGAGGCAAGGCATAAGTCTCAAGGTGGTCGAGACATAGACATCACTTTTTAGAGGAAATGATTAAAAACTAAAATTAGAGATAAGGATATTATTTAATAGAGGGCTAAGTGGTAAAGCTCATGAGAATTGGATTTACATGCCCTATGATGCATACAAGTAAAATAATACACACCAATTTTAAGTTGAATTAAATATCGATATTATATAAAAAATTTAAGATAAATATAACATTTAGGTTACAACTTAGAATGCTGCCTCGCATTGGACAAATGCAATTATGCAAATTTAAATGAATAGCATAAGTTCCTAAATTAATCTTACCAATTCATTTTCCCCCACCAAGTTATGCCTAATAGATTTTGAACATACTAAGTTGATCTAACTACCTTACATTGGCCTTTTAAAGTGTTCATCAGTGGCGAGAGAAAGATATCGATCTTGACAACGGAACCTCTATATGAGACAGATATGGACTATGAATCCTGACTTGGGGACAACTATTGGGTCATGACATGGATAACCCATAGCACCGAGTCCCACGTCATGGCAAACCTTATAAGGACCCCGCAAAGGGAATATGGGATGTACTAGCACATACTCTCAGCAGACTACCAAGATTCATTTAGCCGACATCTACATGCGGATTAGGTCCGCTGCTCAGAGAGGGTTCAACCCTTGTGGAGTATTATCGGAAAATTCATCGATATTTATGAGGAACTTGAGATCTTCCAGCAAGCTTGTTGTCCCAAACATGTGACTATGAGATCTGAGTAGCAAGTCTACAGGTTTCTAGTTGGTCTCTATTCTCGCCATCAGATTGTGAAGGACCAATTCCTCACATCTGACATGTTACATCAAGGTCATCTTTGACCATCTACAACAAACTGAAACTTCTACTGACCGCAAGCCTTGTCCACATATTGTGGAGAACTCTGCCTTTCTTGCTTCGTCTTGACGTGGCGGGTGTTATAGCTTGCGAGGAGGCCAAGGCTATGACTCTGGCCGTCGTTGTCGCCATGACCACATGCCATGTATTCACAGCCAGAAGACCAATCACCCATCTGAGAGGTGTTGGGCGAAGTTTGGCATGCTCCCACAGGCCAATGTTACATTTGACTAAGATGTGACTGTAACAGATACAACTTCTGATCAGGACTCCAGTGGGCAGACTGTCTAACTATCCGCCACAGATTACTCACGTTCAATGCAGCTGCTACAGAACTATACTCCCACAGGGACTACTCATTCCCCATACCTGTCTACTAACTACCTCAGGTACGATAGCCAACTATGCTTCTGACTGCCACAATGACAATACCGCCATGGATTATTGACTCTAGTGGATCTACTCACTTGCCGGGAGAAGATAGTCTGTTGACCTCCTCCCTACCTTCTTCCACTGTGAAGTCGGTTCAATTAGTCAAAGATGCTCACTCTCCTGTTACAATTATTGGGACTATGGTATTTTCCTCCAAACTTAGGCTCTCTAGAGTTTATTGCACTCCTGACTTCCTTTGTTCTTATTACACGTTCATAAGCTATGTACTGAGTTGATTTATCGAGTTATTTTTTATGAGTTCTATTGTCATTTCAAGGCATCTATTACAAATTTTTAATAGGGGACATGAGAGGAATGACCTCTACTATCTCGATATTCTTGTTCATTCTACTTTTGCTGAAGTTGTTTATATTTTCAATGACCCATTCATGTGGTATTTGTGGCTCGATCATCCCTCTGCTAGAGTCCTCTCAGATGTTTCTCGAACTGACATCATTGAAGTCGTTTGAGTGTGAAATTTGTCAGTTTGGTAAACATCAACGAGCCTCCTTTCCACTTAGGACCGAGACACGTAAATCATCACCTTTTTCTTTAGTCCATTGTGACATTTGGGGACCTTGTCCGGTCCGATACTATAAGAGGTCATGGATATTTTTGTTATCTTTCTGGATGATTATAGCAAATCTTCTTATGTCTATTTAGTAAAAGAATTGTCAGATATTGATAAAAATATTAAGTAATTTCAGTTGATTAAAGCATCTTTCTCTACTTGTATTCAGACTATCAGGACTGACAATGCTCTTGAGTTCATTCAAGGGACTTGATTTCTTTCTTTGCCAGTCAAGGGACTCTTCACCAGACCTCGTGTCTATATACCTCTCAGCAAAATAGGGTAGCGGAAAGGAAGCTTCGCTATTTTCTAGACATTGCTCGTACCTTACTTACATGAAGGTTCCCAATACCTACTGGGGGATGCCATTCTCACCGCCACCCATCCCATCAATAGGGTCCCCTCAATGATTTTAATAGGGTAGCTCGTTTCTCACTTTTGTATGCTAATGAGGAATATTATCCTCTTTCATTGAGAATCTTTGGTTGCACTGCCTTTGTTCATAACTTTCAGAATACAGATAAATTGTCTCCTATTGCAATTGCGCACGTGTTCATTGGCTACTCTCGGTCCAAAAGGGGTATATATTCTATGACCCTTCCGATCTTTGTACTATGTTTCAGTTGATGTTACTTTCTTTGAGCAGGTCAGCTACTTTACTCAGTCTATTAGTTACATACCTTTGGACCTTCCGCCACCTCCTATTACCAACAAAAGGAAATACATTGTTCATTCCGACCATGTATTGTTACCTGTTCCTTGATGTACCCTCTTCGAGTGTCCCCACCACTGCAGCTCCAGATACTCCATCAGAACTTCCTATAGTACTACGGAGGACAAAAAGGCACTGTAATATACATCCCTTATCATATTTTACTTCCATTCATACTTTATCCAGCTGTGACTTGGAATTTATAGATGCTTTCATGGCCGTTACTACTCCTCGTGATCATCACAATGCACAAGGTTGGAAAAAGGACATGGATGAGGAGATGGATGCATTTACTTCCAGTGGCACATGGGATCTTGTGCCATGTCCTAGCGTCGAGTCAGTTGTGTGCAGATGGGTCTTTACAACCAAACAGTCTCCTGACAGCTCCGTTGACAGAATGAAGGCCAAACTTCTGGCAAAGGACTTTACGCAGACCTACGGGCTGGACTACTTAGAGACATTTTCTCTGTTGACTAGAATGGAGTCAATTTATACTATTCTCTCTGTTGCCGATAAGAATTGGTCCATATTTCAGCTCGATGTGAAGAATGTCTTTCTTTATGGTGACCTCGAGGAGGTGGTCTACATGATGTAGCCACCATGTTACTTCATCGAGGGGGAGCATGTATGCCGACAACATAAGGTCAATTATGGCCTAAAGCAGAGTCCACGAGCCTACTTTGACAGGCTTACTTCTGAGATCAATTCACTTGGCTTCTATAGCACGGCATCCGATTAATCTGTGTTCGTTAGACAAAGGGCTTCTGGCATAGCAGTTTATGATGATCACATGGTTGTTAGTAGTGAAGATAAAGCACACATTCTAGAGACCAACGCCTTTCTGCAGAAGGTGTTTATCACCAAGGACCTTGGTCAGCTCAGATACTTTCTTGGCATTGAGGTGATATGTACCTATTACAGTGGGAATATTGTCTTGACATTCTTACATAGGTTGGCTTACTTGGACGCAAACCATCTGGCATACCAATGAAATTGAGGAAAAATGCTACACCCAGTGATCTTGAGTTTGAGGATACTTGTAACATCCGGATCCGAATGAACTGAAGCTCCTGTCAAGAAAAGGATGTTGCAAGCAAGTTTGGATCTCCAAAGTGGAGAAATTCAAAGGTACATATCTCTCTCCTCTTTGTTCTCATTAAAGTCAATGCTGAAGTTTCTAATTCAGTTTTTTTTATGTTGCTATCCATCAGGTATTTTATCTATTGTTGTATGTTAGACAAAGCCACAAATCCCTCCAAACTTAGAGGATCAAAGGTACAATCTTTCTCCCTCCTCTTGCTGCCTTCTATGCATGATTTAGCCTATAAAATTTTTATTACAAAAGCCTTCTAGGTACCTGGGGTTGGGACATAAAAATCTCATAACTGAAATTATATTATAAGAAAGTATTGGTCATATCAAATTCACAAATAAGCCAACTTTTGGTTCACCTAGACTTCATACTGGTTA
Organism: Ottelia alismoides; assembly: GCA_037367405.1. NCBI lineage: Eukaryota > Viridiplantae > Streptophyta > Magnoliopsida > Alismatales > Hydrocharitaceae > Ottelia > Ottelia alismoides. The sequence continues at coordinate 155,200 of JAZKJV010011511.1, read as the reverse complement.
ATAGAGAAAAGGCTTTGATGTAATCAACTCCATACGTATAAGGGAATTCTTTTACTGAAAGCCCCTCTTTAAGTCAATCAAGCTTACCATCAAGTGTATGCTCTATAGGAAATAACCACCGACAGGAAACAAGAGTGACATTCAAAATAAAGGGCATGAGGTTAGAGGAGCATTCTTCTTATCATTCATGACCTGACTTCAGTTAGAGTTTTTTAATATATCAATATAATCTCTTAGAATCAATACAGTTAACAGTACATCAATGGATTGTATTCGGGATCAGATAAGTCATTACTCGTAATAATTAGAGATAGAATGGTGAACACATGATCTCACCCCTTCACATAGGGAAACTAACTGAGGTAAAGAAGCATCTTGAGCAATGTTTGATGAAGGGCTAGATTTGGATTGTTTATGAATTATGATTATGCTGCACTATTGAAAGTTCACATTCCCACCACATGTAGAAATCTTAATCACGTTTATCTATATCATTGTAACTTTGTGTAAACTAGGTTGGGGAAGTGATACCTTCTGAACAGATTTTTGGATAGAAGTTCCAAATTAGATGCATATGTCCATTGGCTACAATCGCTCGAAATCAAAATCTGCTGAGGATTGTTCAATTAGTGAAACTCTTGCTTCACAAATGAACATTGTAAGCCTTGCAACATATGACCCTGCTGCCACATTTTTTATAAAAGACTATGGATGGCCTTATTATGATCGACTTCTATCTACCTATGAGACACTACTCGAATAAGAGGGCTTAATCATCATAGGCAATCTCCTTGATGCCACTGGTTAATTTCACATGTACAAACATTGATCGGATTTAATATCGTACTTATATAGGAGCAAATATGATGATCTTCTGAGAATTCATCTTTTAAAATATTAGAACTCTTCTCTCAAAGTCAATAAATGATTTCTCAAAGATCTTTACGAATAAGAAATCATCAATCAATTGATCATTATGTATAGTCTACTATTCATACAATTTATTATATATATAGGATGTTATGGCAAATGATCAGAAAACACCCCTCTTTTGATGTCTCAACTGGAACTGGTACAATTGAGACATGATTCTTGTTTAGGTACCATATAAAATAAAATGATAAAGACTACCTAGATCCATATCCAAAGCGTAGATGGTGATCTTATGATTTTAGAAATAATAAGATGTGACCACAAAGACCGATCATCTTCATAAATTAATCTTTTAGGTATACTCTACTATTTATACATATCATCAAAGATAGGTAGTGACAAAATACCTAGAATTGTAAAGTTGACCATTGAAGAGATTGAGAAATGATGGGGTAGATGAATGAGTGAAATCAATGCTGAATCATTATATCAATAAGATCGTTGATCAAAAAGACCTAGATCTGTACAATCAACCACATAAAGGATTAAGAAAGGATGAGGGATCAAGTCATTGATGACTGATAATTAAGAGTGCCAGTAATGGTGACCTTTACGCCTGACTGTGCGAGGGTGCGGTGACCCTCAGCTGGGCGGGAGATTAGGAAGCCCAGTTAGGGCAGCGGCCGCTTGGTGCGCGGGTCTAGGATCCCAGTCTTTTTCTCGGTTTTCTCGCGAGCGCTCGCAGTTTTTACGCCTCTCTAGGATCCACAGGTTTTCTTTTAAAGACCAGTTCCGCTGACCCTTGTTCTTTAGGGTACCTAAGCTGGAGAACCCTTGGTTTTAGTTTTTCGAGCTCGTTAGCCCGTACCGGTCGGGCCGGTTTTTCTTTTAGAGCGACTTTTCCGGGAAGTCTCTCTCACCCGTCTCAGTGGCGTAGTTTTGGAGTAGACCTATCCCTCTATTGGACCGCCTTCCAATTAGAGGGCGAGACGGAAGAGCCTTTTGTAGGCTACTTCACCGCTTGAGTTTTGTTTATTTTTCGCCAGCAGACTTGGCGATGCTACATCCGAATCATCCATGTATACATCTGAATCCTCTATGGCTACATCTGAATCAGTTATAGTTGAATTTGGAAAAGTTACATTTGAGATTGGATTAAGTCACAAATGAGTTTGGCTAAAGTTGAGATGAATTACAGTTGAGTTGGTTTCATGGAAGCTTGGTTACAGTTAAGTTGGTTGTAGTTGTGCTAGTTACTTTTCCGCCAGTAATTCTTGATGAAGAGAAAAGATCAGTTTATGAAAATCATCCTTATCAGATTTCGATCTACTACCACAGTCGTTCGAAATAGCTAGTGGACGTGTTGGGAACTTAGTTAGAATGCATTTTACTCCACCGCATGCCTACGGAGGCACTCCAACCCTAAGGCTTCTTTACTGCCTTAGAGTCATAGTGTGAGGTCTTATCTAGACCAAGACCACAGACTATCTACTAAGCTTGAGAAATTCAATATGAAAAGAATCAAAACATCAGACTCATCATCTACACTTACTATGGTCTATCCTCATGACTCACAAATATCAAAAGAGACCCGAATCATCTCGACCATGTCAATCATTAAATACTCAAGATATCATGATCAATTCAATCATGATAACCATTGAATAAATCATTGGAACATGAAATTGATGGGGAAGAATGGAAATCATATACAGTTTTATACTGGAGTCACATCTTAGAATCATAATATGAGGTCACACTCAGATCAAGATCCCAGATTGTCCACCAAATCTGATTGATTGGATAAAAACCAAGAACGAAGACTCAACATCCACATCTCAAGATCCATTAAACATGATTTATAATTAATTAAAAGGTGGCAGTTTAAATATGGATCTTATAATCTTTGTATAAAAATGATTAATATGGGTAATTAATGTAGGATGAGTAGAATGGGGTTTTACATACCAAACAACTTGAAAGCATGTTTCAATGCAAGTAACTCTAAAAATTTAATTGTCAAAGCCCCTTTTACTTGCTTTCTTTTGGAGCCACTAAATTTCCTGTTATTTTTAATTGATTAAGATTTACTCAACATTTGTTGATGTTCTTTTCTCCCTATTCCATGGATTGCAGGCATAATACCTGCACCGTTGTATTGGGAGAGTTGAATGTCAGTTTCTGAAGCAAAACATACCAGGTATGTATGTCATAGTTTTGTTCAAGGTATTATATAATGCTTTTATTCTCTTCTGATACATTTGGGATGCATGTATATAATGTAATTCTGTTGTTACATGTTAACTGCTATGGAATTTATGCAATATAATTGTGACATGTTGTAGTTCTGTGGTTTATTGGTTTATTTGTGAATGTCATTTATAAATGCGAAAAAATTTCCCTAATTTCCAGTTCCCTAATGTGATTTCTAGAGAACATGATATTACGGATGATGTGTAAACAGGTTTCTCAGATCCGCGGGAGCGGGTCTCACAATTTGGTATCAGAGCAGTGGTACCCCGCTACATACATTCGTAGTATTATAGTTCTGATCACATTAAGTCCTCGGATTGCGACAGTCCACTGACTTGTCACGAGTATGAAGGGGAAATATGACATTCAAAAATCAATAACCACAGATGTCACTGCTTGCTACTTATTTCCATATGTATCCCAAGAAGAGAAAAAGCATAATAGAATTATCTGCGAACATCAACTATTGTAATTACGGATATTGGTTCTTATACAGAAAACCCGACCTTTCTATCTTTTTAATTGATTCTGGAGCGATGAATGAACTTTGAATTTCTAATTTCAGTAGGTAGAGATGCAGATGCCCTAGATCATCCTTGTCACATTATGGGTCATGTGGCTAATTGATCATCATAAGACTAATAGTAAGATAGCTACCAATGTTGATTGGTGGACATGAGACGATAGCAGACTGTCTGCTACTATAGCTCAACAAGTTTGACCTAACTTCGGGTATGGATTGAATGTCAACTCATCATGCCAAGGGTAATTACTTCATGAAGACGATTGTCTTCAGGATTCCAGACTTACTCGAGATTACCTATAAGGGTACATTACATGACTCCAAAATGGAGTATATCTCAGTGTTGAAAGCTCGAAGACTTGTTGATGAGGAATGCGACACATTTCTAGCAATTGTCCGAAAGACACTTGATGAAAGAACCGATGACTTAGGACATCAGTTTAGTGTTAAATTATTCCAATGTGTTTCCTGATGATTTGCCAGGTATACAGCTTGAGAGAGAGATTGAGTTCGAGATCACACTACTACTACATACACAACCAATCTCGATGACTCCGTACCACATGACACCAACCAAGTTGAGAAAGCTGAATGTGCAGCTACATGAGTTATTTGACTTGAGTATCGTGAGGTCGAACACTTCACATTAGGGTGCTCCAATTCTTTTTATCAGAAAGAATGACGAATCGATGAGATTGTATATAGATTACAGACAGTTAAACAAGAAAACGGTGAAGAATCACTATCATCTGCCATGCATCGATGATTTGTTTAATCGGCTACATGGATCTTCGATGTTTTCAAGGATCGATCTTCGATCTGACTACCATCAGCTGGAGACTCAAGAGTCGAATATTATGCAAACCTTATTCAAGACTCGATGTGGAAATTATGAGTTTGATATGATGCCATTTGGGCTAATGAATACACATGCAGCATTCACGGACATGATAAACAAGATTATTCTATCTATACTTGGACTCATAAATGCCCCTACAACTTTTATGGATATGATGAACATGATTTCCGTCTATACTTGGACGAGTTTGTGATAGTATGCATTAACGATGTATTGATATATTCCCGAAATAAATAGGGATCATATCAATAATCTAAAGACAATCATGGACATGCTTCAAAGGTACAGTTGTAAACCAAGTCGAGCAAATGTGAGTTCTAGTTATCCCAGGTCTCATTCCTTGAACATGTCATTTTTGGAGTATGTATCGCAGTTGACCTTGCGAAGATTGCAACAATCATGTCTTGGAAGCGACCCAAGATAGTTACTCAAATTCGGAGTTTCCTTGGACTAGTGGCCTATTACAGACGCTTAGTCAGTAGTTTTTCCCAAGTTGTTCTTCCCTTGACACGATTGATACAGAAGAGAATTCCTTTCATTTGGAATGACTCATGCGAGCAGGCCTTCAGGACACTGAAGGAAAGATTGACGACTACGAATATACTTGCACTTCCTTCAGACACTCAGGATTATGTTGTACATACAGATGCTTCAAGAGAAGATTTAGGAACAATTGTGATGCAACCATGTCAAGTGATTGTTTATGCATCACGTCAATTGAGGCCGCATGAGCGGAATTAACCCATCCATGGCTTGGAGTTGGTGGCAGTTGTCTTTCTCTAAAAAAAACTGGCGTCACTATCTCTATGAGGTGAATTATGATATCTTCATAGATCGCAAGAATTTGAAGTACATCTATGATCAGAAAGAGCTAAACATGAGACAACATCGGTTGTTTGAATTACTGAAGGATTTTAAATACATGATCTCTTACCATTCTGGTAAAGAAAACGTTGTGGCAGATGCGCTTAGCAGGAAAGCTCACGCACATACGACAAACTAGCTATATACATGAGATATACTCGTAACTTTGACTAATGGACATCCTCATAAGAGTGCGTCTACATCTACTGTCATACCTCCGCGATTCAGCAGTCTTTGGGATTGCAAAATATAAGGATACGGGACATATCCTAGAATTTGAGACAGATGCATGCGTGCCATTAAGGACAAACGTGATGATTTTGTGGGGATTAAGTCTATTTTGTGGAAGGTTGGCTGGGTAATTGCGCCCAACAATGAGTAGTTGCGCAGAGATATTCTTGATAAGGCACATAGTTCACGATTGTCTATTCTTCTTGGCAACACAAAGATGTACCAAGATCTAGGTCTACATTCTGGCAGGACGGAATGAAGCGAGATGCAGCATGTCATGTTAGCAAGTGCATGATCTATCAGATGGTCAAGGCTGAACATAAGAGACCACCATGATTATTACAGTATCTCCCCTTTCTCGAATAAAAGTGGAAGAGTACTTTTATGGATTTTGTCACGGGACTAGTAAAGACAGTAGGTGATCACGATGCTATTGGGATGTTGTTGACAGATTCCAAGTCAGTCCATTTCATACATATCAACATGACCTACACTACATCTAGACTGGCTAGATTACATGTGCAAAAAAAAACATTATCATATTTTATGATATACCAATGGGGTAGTGTCTGATGGAAACTCGAGGTTTATATCTCACTACTGGTACCGACTTATGTCAACACCACAGACAGAGCTGAAGATGAGTTCTGCATACGATACTATGTGTTATTCAGATACTTGAGGATTTGCTACGTGCATGTACTCTAGAGTTGAAATGATCATGGAAGGACCATCTGACATTGGTAGAACTCACGTACAACAACAATCATTATTCCAGTATTGGTATGACATCATCCGAATCCCTATATGGGCAGAGATGTCTCGCATCTCTCAGATAGCATGAAATAAGCGAACACACTCTTTACTCTGTAGATCTCTTCGGGAAGGGACTACGAGGACTGTTGATCGATCTTGTAAAGGAAATGCTTCTGATGACTCAAAGCTGCTAGAAGAGCTATGCAGACCGTCAGAAAAGAAATTTGGAGTTTCATGTAATCCGATCCTCTTCTCTTAATCGATTCAAATTGTAACTTATCAATATTTAACTTAATCCTTCATATTGGTGGAAATTCCTGAAAACACAAGAAGGAGATTGAGTGTTTCTACGAGTATCTCCCATGAAGGGAGTACAGAGATTTGGTGCTCATAGCAAGTTGACACCACGATACGTTGGATTATTTGAAATTTTTAGTCGTATGTGTAAGGTGATCTATTGAGTAACCCTTTCTCCACACCTATCAATTTAAGGAATTATGAGTACGACCTTCACCACGTCATTAGCTATGAGAACCTTGACGTGGAGTCAAATTTGATTTACAAAGAGAAGGTCAGTACAAATACTCGATGGTGTTGTGAAAAAAAAAGCTTCACAACAAAGAAATTCTCCTACTAAAGGTGCTATGGCACCGACATGATGTCAAAGAGGCAACATGGAAGACAAAAGTGGATATGCGGGCACGATACCCACAACTCTTTCAGGTAATTGTCAAAACAAGCCCATTTAATTATATATATTGAAAGAACACGGCTTGTTTTCCCTTTGAGGTTATTATGGGTTCAAAACCCTTTGAGATTTTTATGGCCAGATAAGATCCAAACAAGACACAAAGTGACCTTGACCCGAGTCTCGAGGACGAGACTCCCTTTGAGGTTTTTATATATGTAACATCCGGATCCGAATGAACTGAAGCTCCTGTCAAGAAAAGGATGTTGCAAGCAAGTTTGGATCTCCAAAGTGGAGATATTCAAAGGTACATATCTCTCTCCTCTTTGTTCTCATTAAAGTCAATGCTGAAGTTTCTAATTCAGTTTTTTTTATGTTGCTATCCATCAGGTATTTTATCTATTGTTGTATGTTAGATAAAGCCACAAATCCCTCCAAACTTAGAGGATCAAAGGTACAATCTTTCTCCCTCCTCTTGCTGCCTTCCATGCATGATTTAGCCTATAAAATTTTTATTACAAAAGCCTTCTAGAAACCTGGGGTTGGGACATAAAAATCTCCTAACTGAAATTATATTATAAGAAAGTATTGATCATATCAAACTCACAAATAAGCCAACTTTTGGTTCACCTGGACTTCATACTGGTTAATAGAGAAAAGGCTTTGATGTAATCAACTCCATACGTATAAGAGAATTCTTTTACTGAAAGCCCCTCTTTAAGCCAATCAAGCTTACCATCAAGTGTATGCTCTATAGGAAATAACCACCGACAGGAAACAAGAGTGACATTCAAAATAAAGGGCATGAGGTTAGAGGAGCATTCTTCTTATTATTCATGACCTGACTTCAGTTAGAGTTTTTTAATATATCAATATAATCTCTTAGAATCAATACAGTTAACAGTATATCAATGGATTGTATTCGGGATCAGATAAGTCATTACTCGTAATAATTAGAGATAGAATGGTGAACACATGATCTCACCCCTTCACATAGGGAAACCAACTGAGGTAAAGAAGCATCTTGAGCAATGTTTGATGAAGGGCTAGATTTGGATTGTTTATGAATTATGATTATGCTGCACTATTGAAAGTTCACATTCCCACCACATGTAGAAATCTTAATCACGTTTATCTATACCATTGTAACTTTGTGTAAACTAGGTTGGGGGAGTGATACCTTCTGAACAGATTTTTGGATAGAAGTTCGAAATTAGATGCATATATCCATTGGCTACAATCGCTCGAAATCAAAATCTGCTGAGGATTGTTCAATTAGTGAAACTCTTGCTTCACAAATGAACATTGTAAGCCTTGCAACATATGACCCTGCTGCCACATTTTTTATAAAAGACTATGGATGGCCTTATTATGATCGACTTCTATCTACCTATGAGACACTGCTCGAATAAGAGGGCTTAATCATCATAGGCAATCTCCTTGATGCCACTGGTTAATTTCACATGTACAAACATTGATCGGATTTAATATCATACTTATATAGGAGCAAATATGATGATCTTCTGAGAATTCATCTTTTAAAATATTAGAACTCTTCTCTCAAAGTCAATAAATGATTTCTCAAAGATCTTTACGAATAAGAAATCATCAATCAATTGATCATTATGTATAGTCTACTATTCATACAATTTATTATATATATAGGATGTTATGGCAAATGATCAGAAAACACCCCTCTTTTGATGTCTCAACTGGAACTGGTACAATTGAGACATGATTCTTGTTTAGGTACCATATAAAATAAAATGATAAAGACTACCTAGATCCATATCCAAAGCGTAGATGGTGATCTTATGATTTTAGAAATAATAAGATGTGACCACAAAGACCGATCATCTTCATAAATTAATCTTTTAGGTATACTCTACTATTTATACATATCATCAAAGATAGGTAGTGACAAAATACCTACAATTGTAAAGTTGACCTTTGAAGAGATTGAGAAATGATGGGGTAGATGAACGAGTGAAATCAATGCTGAATCATTATATCAATAAGATCGTTGATCAAAAAAACCTAGATCTGTACAATCAACCACATAAAGGATTAAGAAAGGATGAGGGATCAAGTCATTGATGACTGATAATTAAGAGTGCCAGTCATGGTGACCTTTACGCCTGACTGTGCGAGGGTGCGGTGACCCTCAGCTGGGCGGGAGATTAGGAAGCCCAGTTAGGGCAGCGGCCGCTTGGTGCGCGCGTCTAGGATCCCAGTCTTTTTCTCGGTTTTCTCGCGAGCGCTCGCAGTTTTTACGCCTCTCTGGGATCCACGGGTTTTCTTTTAAAGACCAGTTCCGCTGACCTTTGTTCTTTAGGGTACCTAGGCTGGAGGACCCTTGGTTTTAGTTTTTCGAGCTCGTTAGCCCGTACCGGTCGGGCCGGTTTTTCTTTTAAAGCGACTTTTCCAGGAAGTCCCTCTCACCCGTCTCAGTGGCGTAGTTTTGGAGTAGACCTATCCCTCTATTGGACCGCTTTCCAATTAGAGGGCGAGACAGAAGAGCCTTTTGTAGGCTACTTCACCGCTTGAGTTTTGTTTATTTTTCGCCAGCAGACTTGGCGATGCTACATCCGAATCATCCATGTATACATCTGAATCCTCTATGGCTACATCTGAATCAGTTACAGTTGAATTTGGAAAAGTTACATTTGAGATTGGATTGAGTCACAAATGAGTTTGGCTAAAGTTGAGATGAATTACAGTTGAGTTGGTTTCATGGAAGCTTGGTTACAGTTAAGTTGGTTGTAGTTGTGCTAGTTACTTTTCCACCAGTAATTCTTGATGAAGAGAAAAGATCAGTTTATGAAAATCATCCTTATCAGATTTCGATCTACTACCACAGCCGTTCGAAATAGCTAGTGGACGTGTTGGGAACTTAGTTAGAATGCATTTTACGGCACCGCATGCCTACGGAGGCACTCCAACCCTAAGGCTTCTTTACTGCCTTAGAGTCATAGTGTGAGGTCTTATCTAGACCAAGACCACAGACTATCTACTAATCTTGAGAAATTCAATATGAAAAGAATCAAAACATCAGACTCATCATCTACACTTATTATGGTCTATCCTCATGACTCACAAATATCAAAAGAGACCCGAATCATCTCGACCATGTCAATCATTAAATACTCAAGATATTATGATCAATTCAATCATGATAGCCATTGAATAAATCATTGGAACATGAAATTGATGGGGAAGAATGAAAATCATTTACAGTTTTATACTGGAGTCACATCTTAGAATCATAATATGAGGTCACACTCAGATCAAGATCCCAGATTGTCCACCAAATCTGATTGATTGGATAAAAACCAAGAACGAAGACTCAACATCCACATCTCAAGATCCATTAAACATGATTTATAATTAATTAAAAGGTGACAATTTAAATATGGATCTTATAATCTTTGTATAAAAATGATTAATATAGTTAATTAATGTAGGATGAGTAGAATGGGGTTTTACATACCAAACAACTTGAAAGCATGTTTCAATGCAAGTAACTCTAAAAATTTAATTGTCAAAGCCCCTTTTACTTGCTTTCTTTTGGAGCCACTAAATTTCATGTTATTTTTAATTAATTAAGATTTACTCAACATTTGTTGATGTTCTTTTCTCCCTATTCCATGGATTGCAGGCATAATACCTGCACCGTTGTATTGGGAGAGTTGAATGTCAGTTTCTGAAGCAAAACATACCAGGTATGTATGTCATAGTTTTGTTCAAGGTATTATATAATGCTTTTATTCTCTTCTGATACATTTGGGATGCATGTATATAATGTAATTCTGTTGTTACATGTTAACTGCTATGGAATTTATGCAATATAATTGTGACATGTTGTAGTTCTGTGGTTTATTGGTTTATTTGTGAATGTCATTTATAAATGCGAAAAAATTTCCCTAATTTCCAGTTCCCTAATGCGATTTCTAGAGAACGTGATATTACGGATGATGTGTAAACGGGTTTCTCAGATCCGCGGGAGCGGGCCTCACAATACTACACAGTATAGAAGCCTGGTGTGCAAACTGCTACTGTTATTAGGCCAGATATATCGTATGTTGTAAGTAGAGTCAGCCAACACATGGAGAGACCTCACTACGGTCATTGACAGGATGTTCTCTTGATCTATCGAGACCTAAAGGAATCTCCGAAGAAAGGCATCTTCTATGGGGCCAACTGCCACACTGACGTCATTGCCTATGCAGATGTTGATTATGCTAGCTCTCCTTAGGATAGACAATTTACCTTATGTTATGCCATGTTTGTTGGTGGAAATCTTTGTTACATGGCAGAACAAGAAGCAAATCATTATTTCTAGATTAAGTGCAAAGGTTGAATATAGGATGATGGCTCAAGCTACTTGTGAGATTACATGTCTAGTCTTTTTTCTATAGGAACTTGAACTTCATGCTACTAATCTTGTCCCTTCGTACTGTGACAACAAGTTCGTTGCATATATTGCCACCAATCTTGTATTCCATAAGCGAACTAAGCACATTGAAGTTGATTGTCATTTCATTGGAGATGCAGTACGACGACGGAAGATCACAACTCCACATATCTCTATGTACCTTTAGCTTACAGATATATTCACAAAAGCCCTGCCAAAGAAATGCATATCATGGTTGATTTCCAAGTTGAGCATGATCGATACATATGCTCCAACTTGAGGGGAGTGTTTAAGATAGTTAGTTATCTTCTTTTATTTTGTTCAATCTTGTAACTCCCTTCGGGGTCTCTTATGTCATTATCTCTTTTTTGAGCTCTAGGGTTTCACGTTATATAAGAAACAGTGTACCCCTTGAATAAAATAATTCATTCATTCTCAATCTCTCTCCACACTAAGTTACTTAATGTTCCATAACCCTGAGTAATTTTGTAATTATCCCAGGAACCCTCGATAATCACGAATTACACCCAAGACCCTGAAAACCACTCCATTTTACACTCACAACCTTATATTACTTTACTTCATTAACTCAACCAGATGGCTGAGTTAATCTAACCCAATCAGTGATCTAACGGTTGAGATTAATAAAAAAAGAAATGAAGGATAGAAAGAGGTGGGTTCGAGCTCCAACGCTCTCTTCCTCTTCTCGCTCGCCCTCTTTCTCTTCTCGTTCTCTCCCTCCGCCCCCATGTACCCCGCAGCTTTCTCCGACAAATCCGAGCCTTGACGGAGCGTCGCGGTACGCTTCTGGAACAGAGTTGCTGCTCCCCCACTGGCGCGAACATGTCCAGCGGTCGGAGGACCTTTGAGCGGCTCAAGAACTGGTGATTATTGAACCCAGCAGCAGTCCCAGGGCCACCGAACCCACCGGAGCCCATTGGACATACATTTGTACTAAAGATATGAGGTGGAGGGGTCAGATCAGAGCCACCCATCAACCCAGTTGGCAACGCCAACCCTCCGAACCCATTACCACCAATCAGACCACTGCTCCTGTTCACAAGATAAGGCGGATTCGAGACATGGGTTCTTGCAAGAAATCCCCAAGGATCGAATCCGGCCATGTCGGTCCACACAAGTGTACTTGATAACTGGGGCAGGGGTTGCAGGGCGGAGGCGCGCATGGGGGCAAGGGTTGCAGGGCGGAGGAGCGCGGGGGCAGGGGGTGGGCCTGCAGGGTGGAGGCGGGGGCAGGGTGTGGGGCTGCAGGGCGGAGCCGTACGCGAGAGCAGGGGGTGGGTTTGCAGGGCGGAGGCGCACTGAGAGGGGGGTTGCTGGAGCGAGCGGCAGGAGGAGGGTGCTTGCGGGCGGAGGTGCACACAAGGGAGGTTCCGACCGGAGGCCTTGCGGGCGAGGGGGGCCTGGGTTTCATTTTGTTTCATCTACATAATGGCATCATATTATAAATATGATGTGTTTTGAAGGGCAAAATTATCAACATATAACTTTTTCCGTCAGAGTTAACGGAGAATTAAGACGGAACTTGACACGGGGTTATGACATGTAAAGGTTAAGCATTATTCGGGGTTTTGGATGTAATTTGTGATTATCGAGGGTTCCTAGGGTAATTACGAAACTACTCAGGGTTATGGGTGTAAATATCCCTTTTTATTTCATTATGATGGTATAAAAAATATACAAGTTTATGTAAATATACAATAATATACGCATAAAAATGATTTATATATCTAAATAATTAAAGAAATCCAAAATCGACTAAAATCTGCTTAGTCATCCGATTGTCGATTAATCCTTAGTGACCAGATCCTAGCCAACCGATTACCAAGTACAGAATTTTGCAACTTTAGTTTTGCCTCTATAAATGCCTTGAGACATACCTTAGCATCGCCACCTGCTTTTTTCAAACAAACCGCAAATGAGAATACCCATGTATAGCCCAGTCGTAAGGCTAATAGAAACCACTTTCTAGTTGTCCATTTATCAAAATCGAATAGGATGTCTTGGTCAAGCACTTATTCATCCATGTGATCCATGAATAAGAGAACCCCTCTTTTTTTAATATCCCTCCAAGGAGAAACTGGGAAAATACTACTAGAACCCAAATGCATCTCTAATAATGCAAGGCTTAAAAAAATGGCAAAGACCCGCACCTAGATATGCCAGCATAATTCCATTATCTCTAGGGAAACACCTGTAAAATTTTCAAGTAACTCCTTACTTAAGGCTAATCTTGCCAATTGTATCCTTCCATGAGGCTGGGAGCATTTTTTTCCTAGAAACGCATGATGATATTGTGTGGCTTGGTTTAAATGTTTAGAAACGAGTAAAAAGCTAACGAAGGCCTCCCACCCGGTGAAATTATTTAAAGCAATTCCCGATTGATGAAAAACAAATGATCTTATTTTGATAATTGGAAAAGCTTTGATGGCATTTCCACAGATCAAGGATTAAGTGAAAGATCATGCTCACTGTTTCTTCAAGCCGCTGGTTGAGTGTCTGCATCTCCTCCACTACACGCCGAACCTCTTTCAGAATCAATTGCTCCGGCACCTTTCTCAATGCAGCCTTCCTTACTTGAGCCTTGTACAATGGAAAAAGGATTAGCCATGTACCTAGACGGAAAAAATTGTCAAGTAATAACATCATTTGGACAAATAATAACACAAAAAGGTAGACGCAACACCTACTGATGATAGCAGACCAAAAAATTACAGAAATATGTTCAACACTAATATGAAACCATACTTCAGTCTTTTTTCCACCTTACATGGAGCCACCCACATGGACTTTTTGTGGACGTTCTCAATATATCTCAGGTCGTACTTAATTATCTTCGAAGAAGCAACATTATGTTCATGTTTAAAAACATGGTTAGGAATGCATGCAATTCATGTAGACCTCCCTTAGATTGTGAAAACATTAACAAAAATATACTTGTTGGCATTAGCAAATTATCCTTGAGTTGCCTAGCATTAACAATTCCATGCTATTTCAAGTTTATTGAAGCACTTCAGATAGCAGACAGATTAGCAAAAAGTTTCATGCATTCACCCCGGTCCCTGTAGTAATTTAAAGATGCAAAGCTCTATCCAAATTCAGAATTTCATGGCATGCATTCACCCCGGTCCCTATAGTAATTTAAAGATGCAAAGCTCTATCCAAATTCAGAATTTCATGGAAGATTATATTTCCAGAGAATAACTGCTTAGCTGAACCATAATTAGTATCTATCATGTATCATTATCTATTTAAGGGACATGCGATTTATGAATCACTAGTGTCTCCCAACCGTCTATGGATTAATATTTTTCGCTTATAAACAGGCTATTGCAGTTACCAACCATCGATGGCAAGATAACATACACCGGCAGGCAGATATTGCACACGCTTTAAAAGATTATCTTGCTTTTAAACTGAAAGATTCTGTACATCCAAGTAAACTGAAAATACTATGATCCAAGATTCAATTTACCTCATAGAATGTATGACATAAGAGAATACAAATCCGGGATTCGGATCTTGTGGGAAGATCCACCATTTAAAATAGGGGACATGTTTAGTTAGTTCTATATCACCTATTGTGCGAATGAAGAATTTGCGTGAAGCCTATATACAAGGCCTTATACTACAGGTTTCCGTGAGAAGGATCAATATGAGAAAACACAACTATCAGGTCGCTTTTACCATAGAGCAGGATGGACATCCGAACCATCTTGAACCACGTAAATGAATGCTCCTATGCTTGTTGCGGTCTTTATCATTTTTATTTCCAATTTTCAACATAACATATCCAATAAGTAAATCTGATAATGCTGCTTCAATTCAAAGAAAGCTTAAATTTAGATTAGAGATGAGCTTATACACAGAAGCATTTTGTTAAAGATCTATTTTTACCAGCACAACAAGAATATACAGGTATAGAGATTCCAAACATGAAGAAACAAATGAAATCCACTATATGTAATATTCAACTGGTTACCTGCTCAATTCTTTGCTGAAGTTGTAGTCTGAGAGATCTAACTCTCCTCTCTTCATACCCAGAAAGAACTCTGATTACAAATAGTGCTCTTCTCCCAAATTCAACAATTTTATTCATTCTGCAAAAAAATGTGAAAACATAAGGATGTTATACTTCTACAACTGCAGAAGTAGGAATAATAGAAAATGGGAACAATCAGCTTCTCGCCTATATTTTTTGTGATTTTCTGGTGTGAATGCACACTTTTTTTCCCTTTTTTGTAGACTTGTTCTTTAGTAAGATTTTTTCCAGTAAACATGTGCTTCTGTTGTCGTGGTGGTGATTTTTTTGGCAGGCATTTGCATCAGAAAAATCTGAAAAGATTAATCTCGATATTCATACGAGGGGCAATTGATGGAAGCTCCAGCAGTTCAGGTGGGAGTGATGCAGATAACACAGTATGCGACAGATATCTTGAAAGGTAAAAGGCTTTGTTTTTCTGATTAAGATGGCTCTTTAGACCCTGTTTTTCAACAATGAAGGATGTATTAGCCATTGACACATTTGCCACCTTGCCAGATTTTGCGAAGACGTCATTATTTTCTGTCAGGGATTGGCACATGAGGGGAATGGGCACATTTGCTTTTCTTTGTCAAGAAGGGTGTAGACCTCAATTTTTTAAAATCTGCTACTAGACAAATTGCATTGTCAACTTATGAAAAAAAATTAGCCGCAATTATTTTTTCCGCTAGAAAATGGAGGTTGGCATGAATTTCAC
The DNA here is from genome assembly GCA_037367405.1 of Ottelia alismoides. Classification (NCBI taxonomy): domain Eukaryota; kingdom Viridiplantae; phylum Streptophyta; class Magnoliopsida; order Alismatales; family Hydrocharitaceae; genus Ottelia; species Ottelia alismoides. The sequence continues at coordinate 138,982 of JAZKJV010011511.1, read as the reverse complement.
TGTCAGTGTCAATCATAAAAATTTGGTGCATCCTTCACAGAATAAAGTCACTTTTCCAATGCAGTATAAATTTCTATCAAATCGTTTCGCGATTGAATAAAGCTACATTAATAAAAATGATGACTTTCTCATTGCTCAATCCCATTCCTTTTTCCAATCCGATCAGTTACCTAAGCCAACACGCCAACCAATTTACAGAAAAAGTGAGTGAGACTTTTATAATGGATTCAGATGCCACAGCATGCCAGTGGTAGGTGTCATTTCCCCGGCTTTTTTGGCATCGATACAAATAAAGTGCCTCCCTTCCCAATTTACAGAAAAGTGAGTGAGCCTTTAATCATGGATTCAGATGCCGGCATCCAGTGGTAGGTGTCATTTCCCCAGATTTTTTGCATTGATACAAGTGGAGTGCCTCCTTTTGCAGATTTTGGTGGCATGTCTAGTAGTGGCATCGGTTACTTCAATGATGTGGGTGAAATTAGGGAGCATCTTCTCAGGTACTCTTGCAATACTGACCAATGAGCACGATATGAGGGGGCATTCACTATTATCAATAGGAGTAAGACATAGAAATGTCACGAGTTGTTGCAACTTTATAAAGAGGGTTTTTTTACTATTTCCATTGTTTCTTTCTTGATTTTTTTTCTTCAATATTTAGAAAACTATTAGATTTTTTCCATAGTTTAATTTTTAAAGATTTTTTCTTAGTTTCATTATGTAACCTTATATTTTAAGATAATAAAATATATGATTCTATCACATATCAACTTCCCTCAAACCATAAATGTAATGTGATAGTAGAATAATATTATTTATACATTTGGAAATCAGTTAAAACTTTATTATTTTGGAATTCATTGATTTTGGTCAATTTTGACATGACTTAGGGTGTTAGAAAATCGGAAGCGGAAGCGGAACATGGAATAAAGATAAACAAAGAAGAAAAGAACAACGGGATTTTTACGTGGAACCCTACTCCGTGAGGAGCGGGATGAAACCACGGGAGAAGCCCTCAAAGGGGAGGACAATGAGTACAGGAGGTCTGGGGCTCCTTATATAGCCTCTCCAGAGCCTCCAAGTCCCACCACTGGACGATGTGGGACTAAACACTGGATGGGGTAAATGGATCTCCTCCAGGATCCATTTACCCTGCTACAATACAATATGCGCATACACCTTATACTCCAATACTCCCCCTCAAGCTGGAGCATGCAATGCTCAGCTTGGACAAACATAAAGAGACTCAACTCAACGCTACAGGACACTACGGACAATATCAACCCAACGTGCACATTGCTGCTGTCGAGGACGTTGCTTCTCATGCCGTGCAGGTGAGGAGGACGAACGGGCTGGAGTGTGAGTCAACTGAAGACTCGGAATCTGATCGTCGAATCTGAAACTGCACCTGAAGTATCCTCGTCGGAGAACTGGGTCTCTCCCATCTGGCTTAGAGAATGGTGCACTGCTCTGGTGTACCTATGATACCACATGAAAACCCTTGCCCTCAAGGGAATGGTCCTCTGCTCTGGAGTCTCTATGGCTCACATGAAAACTCTGGCCGAACAACTAGAATAATGATGGGGACCTCTGACAATGATGGCAACATATGCTCATCTGAAAATGACCGCAAACATATGCGTGTCTGAAACTGGAGACTCGGAAGACTATCGTCAAGTCTGAATAATCTACTGTAGAGTCTGAACGAATGGCTGGTCTGGAAATCTGCATCTGCATCTGAATCTGGAATACAAGACATGTGACTCTACATATACTCCCCCTTTCTCCCATACTTGTCGGAAAACATGGACGTCGACAAAGTTGGGAGAAGAAAACATAATGGGGAAAAACAAACATGAAATTTGTGGCTTTCATCATTTTTTTATTTTTCCTCGATTTTTTTTAAAACACATTTTTTTCTAAGCCGTTGACATTTTTTTCGGCTTTTCATCCTCCTTTTTTTTAAGCCGTTTCACTCATTTTTTTCGGTTTTTCCTTGTTTTTTTTTTGAAAAAATTGCGTACGACTCTTCTTTTGTACGCGCCTTTTCTCATTTTTTTTCCTTTTTTTTACAAACATCTCTCTCTCTTTTTTAAGAAATATCAATTTCTTAAACGACTCTTTTTTTTTAATCAAAACATGCATTTTTTTTTGCTTCATTTTTTTGTTGCATAATTTTCTTTTCCTTTTTCTTTTCTTTTTTTTTTTACTTAGTTGTTACCTCTCCTTCCGCGCGTACAGGCGTCACCATCCTCCTAATACGGCAAGCCCGAAGCCGCAGGCGGCGCCGCTCTCTCTCGGCACGATTCCAGGCAGAGCAATCCTCGTCGCACCACCAGACTGGCGCCGCTATCTCACCGCACCACCAACCAGGCGGCACCTTGCATGTCCACCACCCTCCGCTCCGCGCGCGCACGGTGCGTCTCCATATTGGCGGCGTCGGGTTGGGTTTCCAGGAGGGTTTCCTGTGTGAGGGAACCCTAGGCTACATGCCTATTTAAAAAAAAAGAAAAAAAAAAGAAATGAGAGGCCCTCTGTTGCTTATGGGCCCAAACATATGGGCTGAGGTTTTTGTAAAAAAAAAAGGATAAAAAAAAGGGGAAGAAAAGAAAAGAGGGGAAGAGAGAAAGAAAGCCGTGTTGAGCTATATTTCTGTAAGCCCAAATGGGCTATTGTATTTTCTTTAAAAAAAAAGGCGCATACACCTTATACTCCAACATAGGGATTTCGTCAGCATGCCAAAAACATGCCCTTTATCAATATCGACGAAACGACATCGTTCAACACCTAAAACCATGCATTTACATTTGATGAAAATGGTAGTCTACGAGAGACCAAATAGTGTGGTTTACCGAATGAGGGTGATCTACTATGCTAAGGAAGAACAAGAGAACTCAAATTCCTTATTTTTTCAGGGAAAATAGGGGATGACATTGAGGAGATGCCTACCCTTCAATTTCTATATATTCACGGTGAAAAACAAAAACCTCCATAGCTGCCAGGTCTAATAGGGCGGAGCGAAAAAGAGGTAGCCAGCTGCCACATTCCCAACAGTCTCTCACACAAACACATGCGTTGACTGCTAGGGCAAAAAGTCAGAGAAAACATCTACACATAGTGCCTTGCCACATCCAATCATCGGATCAAAAATGGAAGCTACAACCATCACCAACAACGGGTCTCAAAAGATGCATCACATTAGGGGGCATCTTCTTAGGTACTCTTGCAATACTGACCAATAAGGACGATATGAGGGGACATTCACTATTATCAATGGTGAGTAAGACTTAGAAATGTCAAGAGTTATTGCAACTTTATAAAGAGGGGTTTTTTACTATTTTCATTGTTTCTTTCTTGCTTTTTTCTTCAATATTTAGAAAACTATTAAAAAAATTTATTGGTTCCATTTTTAAAGATTTTTTCTTAGTTTTATTATGTAACCCTTTATTTTTATTACTATTCATTTCTTGCTAAATAACGTAAAAACTTAGCAGGATCTATTAGTAATATATCAATTTTTATATAAATGTGTTAATATAACGACTTCTATATAATAAAAATATGTGATTTTATTGCATCTCAACTTCCCTCAAAACCCAAATGTAATATGATAGTAGAATGAAATTATTTGTACATTTGGAAATCAGTTAAAACTTTAGTATTTTGGAATTAGTTGATTTTGGTCAATTTTGACACGACTTAGGGATTTTGCCAGCATAACGAAAACATGCCATTTTTCACTATCGACAAAAGCGACATCATTCGACACCTAAAACCACGCCTTTTACATTTGATGAAAATGTCGGTCTACAAAAGACCAAATCGTGTGGTTTACCGAATGAGGGTGATCTATTATGCTATGGAAGAATGAGAGAACTCAACTTCCTTATTATTTTTTAGAGAAAAATAGGGTTCGACATTGAGGAGATGCCTACCCTTTAATTTCTATATATTCACAGTGAAAAATAAAAACATGCATCAGTTGCCAGGTCTAATAGGACGAAGCAAAAAAGAGGTAGCTAGCTGCCACCTTTCCAACAGTCTCTCACACAAACACATGTGTCAGACTGCCAGGGCAAAAAGTCCGGGAAAACGTCTACACAAAGCACCTTGCCTCATCAAATCATTGGACCAAAATGGAAGCTGCAACCATCACCAACGGGTCTCAAAAGTTGCATCACATGATGAAGAACGGAGCATATCCCCTTCCAAAAATTGGAAGGCGAGGGTACCACAACATTCTGAGCAGAGGTATCGAGAGACACCCCATAAACCGAACATAGAGTTCTACAAAGCAGATCTCAACCTCCTCCCCAAAGTTTGGTCACCCACTTTGACAATAGTGCTTTATTCATCACCTCCAAACTCTGTATCCCCAAGCCATCGTGCTCCATCTTTAGAAGCAAAGTCTTCTACCTCACGAATGGCATCCCCTTAGACTCCCCAAAAGAAGCCCAGATGAAACGCCTCATAATTGCCTTGAGTCTCTCCCTTACTCCAACAGGCAGCGAGTACATAGAAAGAAAGAACAACGGGATAGCTGAGTGTCGCCTTCAAAAGGGTTGGCCAACCACTTCTTGAGAGACAGGTTGCACGCCAACTTACCAGCTTCTTCTCCATTCTCTCAATAATCGGTAACCAGTCAGACCGTCAAAGTTTGCCTCCCACTAGAGGCAACACAAGATAGAGCATTAGCAAGATCCCCATATGGTCTGCAAGGCGGTCTCACACATCGCCACCTCCTACTCAACCACCCCAAAAGGAACTAAAGCAGACTTTTCGAAGTTAATCCTCAGGGTCGAGATGAGATTGAACAACTCAAGTACAATGGTCACCACTTCTGCAGTCACTGCCTCTCCCTCCACAAAGAAAATAGTATCATCAACGTACTGGAGGATGGGGATTGAAATCCTCCCGTACTGAAACGAGCCAAGGCATTCATTACCATCATGACAAAGCATATGCCGCCACTACAAAAAGCAATGATGCCAACGAGCATCCCTGTTAAACCCCTCATTGCGGCTGAAAGAAGCTACCTTTCTGTCTGACATTCACCAAGAACGCAGAAGAGGTCGTCATCATACATCTCTTCATCCAGTAAATCCATTCACTTAGAAAGCCTCAATAGTGTAGAGATACCCAAATTAAGAGTCAATCGATACAGTCATAGACCTTTGAGAAATCAACCTTCCACAGGAATCCCTTGGTCCATCAGCCACTCTGCAATCACCTCAAAAGCCAACACCCAACACGACCCCATTCATCATATACCTTGTTGGAGTATTTGGTTATGCGTCACTTATGTGAGAGATGGGTAGATGGATCTCTCCAGAATCCATTTACCCCATCCAATTGTTTAGTCACATATCTACGGTCTGTGGGATGTGGAGACTCGGTGAAGGTTATATATAGACCCCTACACCCATTGTATCCGGTGAGAAAATGAATAGACACATATGGCCCTTTGAGGCCTTCTCCTGTGGTTTCATCCCGTTCCTTAGGGATTAGGATTCCACGTAAAATCTGTGTCAAATTTATCTTTCTGTTCTTTATACTCTGTTTATCAAATCGCTTCCGCATTCCTATTTTCTAACATGGTATCAGAGCGGATTCGATTCTCGAGGATGTGTATGTTCTTTATTTTATTCGAGATTCGATTTTGGTGTTTTGAAGATTTAGTATTGTTCATTGCTCACGATCATTTGAGTTCAAGGGTATCTATTGAAACCCTAATCTCTGCTCAACTATCATTGAAGATGATTCCTGGAACCCTAATCTCATCACTGGCGGCGTGCGAGATTCTCGTTATCGATACCGCTCCCTCTCCTAGCGGCGCCATCGACTCCAAGTTGCACGGCCATCCATCATGAGGTGGCTCCAGATGTACTTCTTCGCACACAAGCGGAGGCTTACCCTTCGCACGCAGATCTGCTCGCCCAGGCGGCACCTTCATCTACATGCAGCTTCCTCTCATCGTGCAACACAAGGAGACATTGACTCTTGCTCTCTGGGTGACTTCCTCCCTCGCGACTTTGGCAAACCCCAAGCCAAGCGGCGCCCCTCTGACTTACCGGCGGCGTGGAGCACTTCATCGCCCAGTGTTGTAAAAGTCACCCGACTGTCCCGACTAGTAGGTCCGACTAGTCTAGTCAATAGGTTGATCGACCGAGTACCGACTAATTCTGACTAGGCACACTAATCGATCAATTTTTGCTTGGAGGTATCATATTTTTTAATATTTTGCTATTTTTATAAGCAAACTTATTATAATATGCTTAATATTTTATTTAAATTCAATTGCTTCCTGTATGAGTATAAAATGTACAAAATCTATGTAAATAAATGTATGAAAAAGAGTTATACTTAAAATGATCATAAAATTCAAAGTCGATTAAAGCATGACTAAATCTGATTAGTCTTCTCGACTACCGATTAATCCTTAGTCAGTGATACGGGCGACAGAGTACCGACAACCGACTTCTGCAACCTTGCCATCGCCTGCCCTAACTCGTCGTGCAGCCACATCAAATGTGCTTCTCCAGCCCCAAGCCTCCACCAGGCAAGCTTCCACCATCTCCATGAGCGCAGGCGGCGCGCGATCTTCTCCAACGCACCAAGGCAGCGGGTCTCCTCCCCCGCGCAATTCCCGACGGTGCTCCAGCTCCCACCTCCTCTCTAAGTCCCAAGTCCCATGGCGGCAGGCAGAGCACCTCACGCCCTATCCTCCTCGGGCTTCCTCCCCGATCTACAGCGGCCCCCTCGATCGGGGGTGGCTCTTAATGTGAGAGGTTCCCGTGAGGATCTAAATAGGGTTATGCCCAAATGGGCTCATAGTGTAAAAAAAAAAGAGGATGCCCAAGTGGGTTGTAGGTTTACAAAAAAAAGGATGAAAGTGGTCAAAGTAGGCCATTTGAATTTTAAAAAAGGGGGGGAGAAGAGGAAGAGAATGAGGAAGCTTTATTGGGTTGTTGCATGTTTTAGGCCCAAGTTGGATCGTGAGTATTAAAAAAAGAGATGGTTTGCTTTAAAAAAAGGCGTGTACAAAAGAAAAGTCGTACGCATTAAAAAAACATTTTAAAAAATGTGAGAGGAAAAGCTGTAAAAAATGCAACGGCTTATTTATAGAAAAAATTGTTTCGAAAAAATGTGTGAGAAGAAAAGCCGTACAAAAAATTAAATTGACACGGCTTATGTGGTGTTTTCTTCCCCCATCTTCTTGTCTTCTCCCAACTTGGTCGATGTTTGTCATTTCGACCAGTATGGGAGAAAGGGGGAGTATTGTGTAGAGTTACAGGTCCAAGTCAGATCCAGATTCTCTAGAACTCCAGATTCCAGGCCATTCAGATTTCAGACTCTACAGTTGTTCAGACTCGACGATCAGATTCCGAGTCCTCAGTTTTAAACGCGCACATATATGTGGTCTTCTTTTCAGATGTGCACATGTTTGCCATCTTTTGTGTTGTCCCAATCTTTTATGTTTCGGCTAGGGTTTTCATGCGATTCATAGGGGACTCCGAAGAAGAGATCCCATTCCCTATGCCATGTGGGCTAGGATTTTCATGCGGCTTCATAGGGACCCCGGAGTAGAGTACCATTCTCTGTGCCAGATAGGAGAGACCTAGTTCTCTGACGAGGAGACTTCTTCATATTCCATTCTCAAGCGATCGTAAACTCCAGTACGAGATCTTTCCAAGGTTCATATGAGAGAGAACACATTCGAGGTCCCTATAAGAGAGACTCATCTTCAGATATCTGTGTATGGATAATTAGCGATGCTCTTTTCGGCCATTTCAGAGATGGAGCAGTTGTCCACATGTTGTGGCGGGCCAGAGTTCTCTAGGTGGAGACTCATTCCAATTGCCGTGACTCTGACAGGTGCAGTACATAGCGCATGCTCTCCGACAAGGAAATTCAGTTTGACTCATACTCCAGCCCGTTCGTCCTCCTCACCTGCACAGCATGAGAAGCACCGTCCTCGACAGCATCCGACAGTTGTGCACATTGAGTTGATAGTGTATGTAGTGTCTTGTTTTGTGAGTTGAGATTGTAGAGATATTTGTGTATTTCTATATTCTATATGTATCGTTTTCTTATTTGTATTTCTGTTTTTTCGCCTTATGTAATATACCCATAGGTCTCTCCTCTATATAAGAGAGCCTAGGATTCTCAGAAATAATTATCACTTATTCTTTTACCAACATGGTATCAGAGCGGCGGTCCTAGACCGGAGCTCCTATACCCTAACCCTAGATCCCCACCCGCCAGCCCCCTCCTCTCTCCGCCTCTCCCTCCTTGCCGGAGACCGCCGCCGCCGCCAGGGCCTCCGCCGAGGTCTACGCCTCCTTGCTGGGCACCGTCGACACCATCCAGGCCCACGCCTCCGTCGCCCAGCCCTTGGCGGCCGCCCGTTGATTTTCGCGGGCCCCTAAAGACCGCCTAGGCCGTCGGCCTCAAGTGTCGTCGGTCTTAGCCATTGTTCTCCGTCTTCTTCGTGCAAATCGGGTGATGGATTTGATTGCATAGGTCTACATATGCAATCAAATCCCCATATGTTATTGTAGTCTCTCTTAGTCTACATACCCTGTGATCTTCATTCGGCATCATGTCAGAAAACAAAATCGGCATACCCGCCACAGGTGCCTTCAGAGGTCCGGCATCGATTGTCAAGATGGACGGGACGAACTATGAGCTCTGGGCTATGCAGTTCATGAGCCTTATGAAGTCTAACGGTAAGAAACATATTCTTACCGACGATGAGCCGACGGAGAAAACAGGGATTCACGCCACATGGGAGGCGGACGATGTGTATGCCAAGGTCTGGTTATCTGGGACGTTGACGATAGAGATCGCCAACGACGCGTTGCATCAGCCCATGGCGAAGGCAATGTGGGATATTCTAGCCGTGACATATTCTCAGGCACAGAATGAGACCAAGATACTACAGTTGCAGCATGATATTTTTACAATCAAACAGAATGGATTATGGACTCTGGAGCGACACATTACCTATGTGGGGACAAAGAGCAGCTTACTGCATATAGAGAGGTTCCTCACGGGCGGACTGTGGTGATAGCCAATGGGACACATTCCCAGATTACAGGACAGGGGGAGATTACTTTGACGCCCTCTATGCGATTACAGAATGTGTTATATGCTCCTGATTTCTCTATGAATTTACTGTCCATTAGCCAGATTTCGAAGGATTTGAACTGTCGAGCCATTTTTGATCCATTGTCTCTTGTTTTTCAAGACATATTCACGGGCAAAGTGATTGGGGATGGCTGTGAGCAGAATGGTCTTTATCGTCTGGTCCGTACTCCCTATGTCGGCGCATCACTCCACTCTACAGGATCAGCCTCTCCATACATGGCATCTCCGTTTTGGTTATCTGCCTCTTCAGAAGATGTGTCATATTTTGCCACATATTTCTCCAAGGACGTCCTTCCAGTGCGAGGCGTGTCAATTGGGAAAGCATCATAGGTCCACTTTCCCGAGTCGTCAGAGTCGGAGCAGCAGCTCTCTTTTTGAGTTAGTCCATATCACTGTTGCAAAAGTCGGCCGACTAGGCCCGACTATGCGACTCGGGGGGGAGGGGGTCACCGATTCGAATAGCCTAAAGCGGGCTATAGTCGGTTGAGCCCGCTTAGTCGGGCGCCTAGTCAGCCGCTTAGGCGGCCGATTTTTGCATCAAAACTTCGGCCATATCCTAAACCCGATAACCCGAAATAGGCAACTTAAGTTTTTGTTCGACAGAAACTATTTGTTCCCAGTCCCACCCGCAGCCCTAGCTCCTGATTCCCACCCGCAGCCCTCGTCGCTCGCCGCCTCTCCGCGTCGCTGCTCCATCGCCGCTCGTCGCTCGCCGCCCTCCCGGTTCACCACCAAGGCCCTGCTCCATCGCCAGCCTCGCAACAACGTCGCTCGCAGTCACCGCTCAGGACCTAGGTTAGATTGTTTATTTTCATTTTTTGTTTTTTTTTCTTTCTCTATTTTTACTATTTGAATAGAACTTGGAACTTGCACTAGACTATCATCTAAGTTTGTTGGTATAGAATCATAGATATAAAGTTGTATGTTGGCTTACCCTAATATTCTTTTAGTTGTTCTTAGTTGTAATGTTTTGTGTTGGTAGGATACTATGTTCCAAAGAATTGAATGGGTTATTTGCCTTGTAGATCTTGTCAGTGATGAAACCACATCAAGTTATTGTTGATTTTTTTAATTCTTTATGCTTCCGTGCTTCCGTTGGTGTTGGGATGATTGCTTGAAGTATGATTATGTAACTACTAATCTAGAGCCAAGGCTCTCTTGTTTGAACATCTATTACACTTGCTCAAGTATATCTGACATGTATGTTGGCATTTAGGTCAACTTTGATATTCTTTTATGATTGTCATTGTCCACCTTATATTATTTTTTGGGCATGTTGTAATTGTTCTTTTATTTTTGAACATTTGTTTGTACTATGTGCTAAACATTTTGTTCTTAACTTGCTTCTATTTTCATTCTCTTGCTATTTTTTATGCTTTTAAAAATATTATAACTGCTAAATATATGAATATAAATGAGAGTGTATGCTATAACAATTGATTTATATATTTAAAATAATAAAAAAAAAATCCAAACCGACCAATGCCCGACTAAATCCGATTACTCTCCCGACTGTCGATTAATCCTTAGTCAGTGACCCTGCCGACCGAGTACCGACTGCCGACTTCTGCAACCTTGGTCCATATTGATATTTGGGGTCCTAGTCGTGTACCTGATCATCAGGGACACAGGTTTTATCTTGTTGCAGTAGATGATTTTTCTCGCTTGTCTTGGGTGTTCCTATTAAAGAATAAATCTAAAGCAGGAGATGTGGTCCAAATGTTCATCAATGAAGTTCAAAATATTTTCTCTTCTACTGTGAAAATTGTGCGTTCCGACAATGCTATGGAGTTTTGTACTCGTACACTTTCCTTGTTCTTTTCCTCTCGTGGTATAATTCATCAAACATCATGTGCTTACACTTCACAACAAAATGGTGTTGCAGAGCAGAAACATCGTCATCTACTGGATATCACTCGGACCCTACTTATTCAGAGTCGTGCTCATATTCTTTTTGGGGTGATGCAGTTCTCACTGCTTGTTATCTAGTAAATTGCATGCCCTCGTCTGTCTTGGGTGAGAAGACTCCTTTCTCTATAGCCTTTCCTGAGAAGGAGTTGTTCTCTCTACGCCCCGTGTATTTGGCTCTGTCGCGTTTGTCCACCAGTCGGCTCCAGGTCTTGATAAGCTCTCTCCCAGGGCTGTCAAATGCGTGTTTGTAGGGTACTCCAGAACTCCGAAGGGATATCGTTGATTTGATCCTTTACGTGGAAAATACTTTGTTAGCGCCGATGTCACATTCTTTGAATCTGTGATGTTTTTCTCTCCTACAGGTGACAGAATGACTACTCCCGAATCTGACACTGAGATCTACATGTCACCTCCTCCTACGAGTCAGTTATCTCCTGTACCAGTCATACCATCACCACCTCCACCACCACCTCCACCACCACCACCACCTCCACCACCTCAGATGCATGTGACCGTGGTTCCACCATTACCAAAATTCTATACTCGTCGGTCCCCTTCTGCTCATGGTCATTGCCCGTCATCTAGCATGCCCCAGGTTTGTTCTGATAACATGGTTTCTAACGATGGCTCTGGAGATGTTTCTATACATGGATCAATGTAGGATGAGGCATGGCCTCAAATTTCAGCGAAATTCGGTCGAATTTCTGTCTAATATCGATATCCAGTCGAAACCGAAATTCGACCGAAATGACCGAAATATGGGGGTCCTAGTACAAAAAATGACCGAAATGGCCGAAATTTCGGTCGAAATTCCACCGAAATTCCATCGAAATTCTATTTTGATCGATACCGAAATGGTGACCGAAACCGACATTTAAGGCCTTGGGATGAGGTTCCTGAGAACCTGGACGTACCTATCGCCATTAGGAAGCAGAGGCGTACTTGTGCATCCTATCCGCTTGCTTCTCAGGTTTCCTTTCATCGTCTTACAGGAGACTTCCAGAAATTTGCAGTTGCTCTATCTGCCGTGAAAATTCCACGGACTTACCAGGATGCACTGCAAGATAGCAGATGGTGTCTCGCTATGGAAGAGGAAATGGCTGCTTTGCAGTCTCGTGGCACATGGAGTCTAGTTTCTCCTCCTCCTGGAGCGTCTGTTGTCAGTTGCAACTGGGTGTTTATTGTTAAACACCATGCAGATGGGAGCCTTGATCGTTACAAAGCAAGGTTGGTGGCACGTGGTTTTACGCAGACCTATGGAGTTGATTACATGGACACGTTCTCTCCGGTTGCTCGAAATTCCACTTTGTGTGTTCTCCTTTCAGTCGTTGTGGTACGTGACTGGCCCTTATTCCAACTTGATGTTAAAAATGCATTTATGTATGGAGATCTACAAGAGGAGGTCTATATGCAACAGCCTCTGGGGTTTGCTGCTGAGGGGGAGAGTCAACAGGTTTGTAGGCTCCATAAGGCAATATATGGCCTTAAACAGAGTCCTAGGGCATGGTTCCAAAAGCTTTCAGATCTGATTGAACGACAGGGGTTCAAGAGGTCAAATGCAAATCAATCTTTGTTTGTGCAGAGAACATCCAGAGGTACAGTTGCTATCATGGTTTATGTTGATGATATAGTTATTATAGGATAAATGATGAGCAGGGAATCAAGATGACAAAAGATTTTCTGGGCTGTCAATTTTGTGACTAAGGACCTGGGTAGCCTAAGGTATTTCTTAGGGTTGGAATTTGCTAGAAATGCACAGGGTCTTGTGATGGCCCAAAGAAAGTATGTTACAGACATGCTTGCAGAGACGGGCATGATCGGGTGTCGACCTTCTACTACTCCTAAGGATCCTAGCATGAAGCTATATGATGATGATACAGATGAAGTCGACAAGAGAAGATACAGAAAGATGGTGGGAAAACTTCTTTATATTACAATCACCAGACCGGATATCTCCTTTGCAATGAGTCGAGTGAGTCAGTTCATGGAGCAGCCTCGACAAGTACATATGGATGTTGTATACATGATATTGAGATATATAAAATCATCTCCAGGTACAGGATTACTCTTCAAGGAGAAACTCTCTCTGTATCCGCATACGCTGACGCAGACTATGCAGGTTGTCATAACTCATAAGGATAAAAATCGACTTCGGGATTTGCAGTGTTTGTTGGCAGTTCTCTTGTTTCTTGGAAAAGCAAGAAACAAACAGTTGTAGCGAGATCAAGTGTTGAATCCGAATACAGGGCTATGGCGCAAGCAAGTACAGAAATGATGTGGGTTCGAGCAGTATTAGTTGATTTGCATATAGAGGTTCCTCTACCCATGGAGTTACATTGTGATAACCAGACTGCTCTGTTTATTGCAAACAACCCTGCGTTCCATGAGAGAACAAAACATATCGAGGTAGACTGTCATTGTACCAGAGATATGATTCAGAAAGGCTTGATTTCTACTTCTCATGTTAATTCTGGAGAGCAAACAGCAGATATCTTTACCAAGCCATTACTCAGAGGACCATTCCAAAAGTATTCGTCCAAACTGAGCATGATTGATATCTATGCTCCATCTTGAGGGGGAGTGTAGAGATATTTGTGTATTTCTATATTCTATATGTATCGTTTTCTTATTTGTATTTATGTTTTTCCACCTTATGTAATTTACCCATAGGTCTCTCCTCTATATAAGAGAGCCTAGGGTTCTCAGAAATAATAATCTCTTATTCCTCTACCAACAGAGATTTCTTTCTATTTGTCCAAGCTGAGCATTGCATGCTCCAGATTGAGGGGGAGTGTTGGAGTAATGGGTATGCGCCACTTATGTGAGAGATAGGTAAATGGATCTCTCCAGGATCCATTTACCACATCCAGTTGTTTAGTCCCACATTACCGTCTATGGGATGTGGACACTCAGTGGGGGCTATATATAGACCTCCATACCCATTGTATCCAGTGAGAAAATGAATAGACACATATGACCCTTTGAGGCCTTCTCCTGTGGTTTCATCACGCTCCTTAAAGAGTAGGGTTCCACGTAAAATCTATGTCAAGTTTATCTTTTCATGAGGTCGATTCGGTTTTTCTCTCTCGTCAGATCGGGTCGGCTCCTGCCTTGTTTGTTGGTTTCTCGGGTCCCACTGCGGATCTCCAGAACGTGCGGGTTGGCGGACCCGTCACGTTCGGATCTTGGTTGCGGGTCTATCACCCGAATATTCGGGCATCCTCGCCCGCCTCTGCTACAGTTCTGCCCCGATTCCAATGTGACGAATTGCGTGTCCATGACGGCTCAGGAAGCGAATCTTTGCTATTGGCTACTCCTCAAACACCAGTGCGGGCTTCTTCGGATTTGCATGGCGACTTCTCTTCATCCCTTCTTCCAACGGGATCCCAGATCTTCTGCGACGAGGAGGGTCCTTCTTCCAGACGTTTTGGGAGGACTTACAGGAGGTGCAATTATTCTACGCATGACCCTGTGGTGACTCACTCTTGTGCGTCTCTGCGGGAGGCTGTGGCGGATGCTGCGGGCCTATGTGGCCTTGGGGGAAACGACGGAGGTTTTTAATGAAGGTTCTCTCATGGAATGTCAGAGGCCTGGGGGATTCGGTCAAGCGTCGATCCTTGAGCTCGCGGCTCTCAGAATGGTGTTGTGATGTTGCTCTCATCCAAGAAACTAAGTTGCGAGATGTCGATGATATCATGTGGCGCTCTTTTGGCGTGGGCTCTTTCGATGAATTTCGCGAGGTGAATGCGATGGGCTCGGCGGGGGGCTTTCTCGTGGCATGGCGATCTCAAATGTTCTCTTTTTGTTCGACGCTTGTGGGCCGACATATGATCTCTTTTGTTTTGAACCGGGCGGATTCTACTGACTCGATGGTTCTCTATTGTATTTACGCCCCGACATGTCATATCTTAAGAAAGGAATTATGGGAGGATATTCGTGGCGTGGCTACCTTATTTGGGGGCCTCCCTTGGCTCTTGGGAGGAGATTTCAACGTAACCATTCATTCATCCGATCGGCCTCGCGGCAGGGGTGGGCATGACCCAGGTTCCCAGGATTTTATTGAAATAATTGATGATCTTGCGCTGGATAGCTTGGTCCCTAACGACATCTCATACACGTGGCGGAACAATTCATCTCGCTCCAGAATTGATCGTTTCTTGGCTAATGGGAAGTTGTTGGAGTCTTTCCCCCTTTGTTATGTTGCTTCTCGCCCCAGATCTTTTTCGGATCATTCTCCCATCATCTGGGACGCTGGCGAGGGTCTTCGACCTCGGGGACTTTTTAGATACGAGAAATGTTGGTTGTTGGAACCCAACTTCAAGGAGGTCGTTCAGGACCATTGGACTCATGTTCCCGTCTCGGGCTCCGCAGCCTATAAACTTGATCAAAAGCTTGCTTCGCTACGGAGAGTGCTTGCGGAATTCAAGAGGAACTCTAGGCAGGCGCGTATTGCTTTGCGCGCGGAGGCGGAGGAAACTATTTTGCAAATTGACTCGCTGGAAAATGAGCGTGACCTCACGCATGATGAACTTCGGGAGCGCGATTCCTCTCAAGCTCGGGTGCAGGATAAGGACAAGAAAAGAACCATTGAATGACGACAGCGCTCGCGGCTAAAATGGCTTAAAGAGGGCAACGCGAATACCGCATTCTTTCACCGTGTGGCGAGCAATAGGAAGCGTTTCAACATGATGCGGGCCCTCTCCATCAACGATGTTCACATTTCCGGGGAAAGGGAGATGAGGAGCGCCATTGTGGACCACCTCAAGCGCTTCTCATCGTCTTCTTCTCCGCGTAGGTGGCGATGGTTGGGCCTTGGCGCTTCTTCTATCTCAGACTCGGACTCCGCGACTCTTATTCGCCCCATTTCCTTGGAGGCGAAAGCGGCTGTGTGGGCATTAAATCATGATTCTTCACCGGGGCCTGATGGATTCTCCGTTGCTTTCTATCGCGACTTCTGGGAGCTAGTGGCTGGCGACATCATGGAGGTCATCTCCGATTTTTGTACGGGCAACCTCGGTTTTGATCGCCTCAACTGGGCTAATATTGTTATGATCCCAAAAAAAATGTCGGCTCAGCGTATTGAGGACTATCGGCCAATCGTCGTCTCCAATGACATCTACCTTATCGTGGCTAAAATTTTAGCCACCCGGTTGGCTCGGGTTTTGGACACTCTTATTTCTCCGGTTCAGGCCGCGTTCATTAAGGGGAGGCAGATCGTGGATTGCATTGTCGTTGCTTCCGAAGTGGTTTCGGAGTGGAAAAAGGATAAAAAAGGGGGTAATATGGAAGATTGATTTTGCTAAGGCTTATGACTGCCTAGATTGGCGGTTCCTGTGGTCCGTTTTCCGAAGACGTGGCTTCCCAAACTTGTGGATCTCTTGGATGCGTAGATGCGTCTCAACTACTTCGCTCTCTGTGATGATCAATGGCAGGTCGCTTGGTGGTTCCTTCCAGCCTAGAAGGGGCGTGCGGCAGGGTTGTCCTCTTGCGCCCCTACTCTTTGTGTTGGCCGCCGATGTTCTTCCGCGCATGGTGAACCGCGTAATTGACGTTGGGCTTACAAATGGATTCTGTAGGGGGGATGTTTGCGTCCCCTTGATCCAGTTCGCCGACGATACTATTTGCTATCGAGGGTGGTACGGCGGAGGTCTCCGGTATGGCCACCACTCTTGACCTCTTCTGTGAATTATCGGGCATGTCGATTAACGTCTCCAAATCCAACGTGGTGCCTTTAGGCTTGTCTCCTGCGGAGGCGGAGGAATGCGGTCGGCTGCTCGGTTCTTCTCCTGGTGAGCTTCCGATTGCATATCTTGGTTTACCCCTTTCGGTGGGGCGGGCTAGAGCCCAGGATTGGCGTGTTATTACTGAGCAGGTGGAAACGTGCCTTGCTGGTTGGCGGGCGGCCTTGCTCTCTCGGGGAGGGAGACTTATCCTTCTCAAATCGGTGCTCTCGTCTATCCCTTTGTACTTCCTCTGTCGGCGCATGCCTGCGGGGGTTCGATTGCGGCTTGAGCGATCTATGTGTCGCTTCTTGTGGGGGCGGAAGGGGGGGAATGGTAGGGCCATGCATCTGGTTGCGTGGGATGACGTGTCGATGCCTAAGCGCTTTGGTGGTCTTGGTGTACGGAGATTGGATCTGGTTAACGACGCTCTCTTACTCAAATGGGTGAGTAGATTATGGGTGACGGAAGATAATTTCTTTATCAATGTTCTCAGGGTGTTCTTGGGCAACGAATGGTTCGGGCTGCAGCGAGGGGATCTGCGATTTCATTCTTCCCCGTTCTGGCGCAGCGTGATGGCCGCCCTGCATCGGAATGTAGCGCTCTTCACCCCGGTGTTGGGGACGGGGGACTCTTTCAAGTTTTGGCTGGATGATTGGTCGGGAAGTGGTCCTCTCCAAGTGCGTTTTCCAAGACTGTTCGCGCTTGCGTCGAATAAGAATGCGACAGTGGCTGAATATTGGGTGGATGGGTGTTGGTGCCCTCGGTTCTCCGCAAACTTCTCCGAGCAGCGGGTGGATGACTTCATTTCGATGATGGGGGCTCTTAGTATTGCTGCTACGCCAAATTTGCAGGTGGATCATTGGTGCTGGAAGGATGGATCTTTTTCCACTAGGAAGGCGTACCGGACGCTGGTCCTTCCTCCACCTCCTGCGACCTCTCTTCTTGTGCGTGATTGTGGATTCTTTTGGGGCTTGTGCTTGCCGGAGCGCATAGGCATCTTCCTTTGGTTACTTCGCAGAAGGAGGTTGTTGACTCGTGATCGTTGTGCTACTTTTTTCCCAAACTTCGGTGCATCCTGCCCCCTTTGTAATGATGAGGACGAAACCATTGACCACCTTTTCTTCGGCTGTCACTTGGTTTCGGGAATTTGGGACGATTTGCCTTGGGCGAGAGCGGACAACCTCTCCGCTTTCTGCGAGATTCTGTGGTCCAACAAGAACAGGGACAGGCGTGACCTCTTGACTCCCGTCGCGCGGCTGTGGTGCATATGGCTTGGCAGGAACGAAGTTATTTTCTCCGGGCAGCGCCTCTATCGTGAAAACATTCTTATCTCGTGTGCTCGACTTACATCCGACTGGTGTATTCGGTAGTTTTTTGGGCCTTTTTATGGTGGCCGAGTCTCTTCTTTAGACCCAGGATTTTGTCGTTTCCTTGACTTTGTAAGTATTTCTCCCCTTTTTTTCTTTTTCTATTAATATATAATGCTGGGGCGAACACCAACAAGTGTATCCCCCTCTTTTGAGCCTCAAAAAAAGTTTATCTTTATATTCTTTATGCTTTGTTTTTCAAATCGCTTCCGCATTCCTATTTTCTAACTTACCTCCCTGAAATGAAAGTCGGTTGCGTTGCATCAATGATAGGGCCCAAAACCTCTTACAATATTTGGCAAGCACCTTAGCTACAATCAGATAAACAACATTTGACAATGCTATATAGTGCAAGTCCTCAACACGCCGCAATACATCCTTTTTAGGCTAAAATAAAAGAAGAGAACAATTTAGCTGCTCAAACTCGTCATTCGGCCTGCGAAGCTCCTTAACCATATCTAGCAACTCCTCACCTACCAAATCCCAAAACCCCCCGAAAAAGAAAATCGGTAAGCCATCCGATCCTGAGAAGACTGGTCAAATTTAAGATCGAAAACTGGCTGCTTGACCTTAGATGGAGAGAAGAACGCAACAACTCCTCGGACTGCAAGTCGAACAAACGTGAAATATCACTTCCCAACCATCTAGCGACCATGTTGGCCACATGCCTGCTGAGCTCAAAAAAATGCCGCCTCACGGCATCACCAATGGCTCATGTCTCCTCCAACTCTTCCCTGTTCACCTCAATTGCGTGGATTAGATTGTGCCTCCGACTATTGCTCGTTGTTGCATGAAAGAATATGGTATTTGTATCCCCCTCATTCAGCAACCTCAGTCTTAAGCGATGTATGCACTTAACCTCCCGCTTCTTGTCCTCCTCCAAAAGTATGCAGTTAAGTTGCGCGTCACCACCATCTCCTCCTCCAACTCTCTAGAGTCCTCCACCTGATCAAGGTACACAACTTCTAAATGTGTCAAGTCCTTCTACTGCCCTCGGGCCAACCAGGACTCCCTCCTAAACTGAATACGCATGCCACGCATAGCTCTTAGATTCTCTGCCATCTTCCTCGAGGCTGACCCTGAAACCCACGACTCCAGCCAGCACCTCTTGATCTTCTCACGAAACCCCTCCTCCAGCATCCAAGAGCGCTCAAAACGAAAGTCATTGCCTAGACATTGGTCATCCCCTGAATCCCAATAAATCGTATATGATATGAATGTGACATTAACATGGCTACCACAAAACCCAATGAGAAATGCTCCAAAAGATCAGCCGACCCAAGTAAACGGTGCAAGTGAGATCTAAAGAAGGAGCTCCTGCATGTATACTTCAAGTTCGTTGCATCGAAAACCTCTAAAGACATATCACCAACAAACTCCGCAAAAGAGGGGGATCCAGGGTCCAATCCATCCATGTCACGTAGATAGTCTGTCGCAAACAGAGTAATGTTGACGTCACGGCCACCAATTAAACAATCTCTAGGAATCGCAATCGTGTCGAGTGAAGATCATCCCACATATCAGACAGGTGGAGTCTTGCAGGACCATAGACCATGGAGGTCAAAAAGAGAAGCCATATGCGCATCTGCGCAACAACATAAACAAAATATGGGAGCCATAGACTAAATCCACGAGCTCAAAAGCATTACCAATTCATCCAATAACCATGGCCCCGATGCTCCAACATAAGGCAACCCACGGAACTCGTTAAAAAATGATTCAGCCAGCTCTCGCCAAATAAAACAGCACCATGATTCTACACAAGGTGGGAACAAGTTGTCGAGTTGATAGGAGAGTTTTTATAGTAAGGTCATGTTTGTTACAATGGGTATCCTTCATTTTGGAATGATATCTTGGTTTGGCATGGGATGAAATTCAACCTCTTATATCGAAGGTTATACTTTCCTTCCTAACCACAAGAAGGGTGGACAAAATCTATCCCCACGTGCTTTCCTCTATGTCCCCGTCACACAATTTCTCTACTTTAAATTTATCGCCCCCTACCCTCATATTTATCTCATGGTCCTATACTCGTGATTCCATTTTTATTTGTCTCCTCATTTATCTCCCTTAATTGTTTCCTCTCATTTTATGTCTTAATGAATATTTAACTTTCTAATATGAAAATTAGGCATAACCATTATATGATTCCATTGATTTTTAAATTATAATTTAATTGCTTTTCTCTTATTTTCTTTTATTGTATTACTTTATTGATTACTAATTTTTACATGATACTTATACATCTACAAGGGTGGCTAGTAGGAAGCTCAAGCATTGCACGATAAAGGAAGTTTTAAATCATATGACATCTTATGCATAAATGTCCAAAAATACAATTGATAATGGGACTGGGACCTATCCTATCTAACTGCATCCAAATAAAGCCCATGTTATATGTTACAAAATTCATAAATGATACATCAACAACAACCATTTTCAAGCTCAGACAAACATTCCGATGGTACATCAATTAGCAATAATTGATAAGGCATGAAAGGGGGGATTGCAATTCAGATTAAAAATATTGGGAAAAAGATGGGAGAAAATACTCTTCGCTAAGTTGGATAGATGACGTCTTTAGTTTGAACAAACACAATCCTACACCACTTTATGATAACCATAAAAACATCAGTATGTAGCTTTCGTAGTGTAAGCCAAGAATGGAAATATAAAACTATTGCAAAAATCGGTCGACTAGGTCGACTAATCGACCCGAGTAGCCGAGTCGGGGGGGTAGCCAACTCGACTAGTCCCCCTTGACTAGTCGGCTGATTTTTACATGAGGTTTTAAGTTTTTTATGTTATTCCCGGTGGCTCCCATTTCTCTTTGTTTATCTTTTTCTTAATTTTTATGCTTTCTCAAGGTTGTAGAAGTCTTTTTAAACTATTTATAACCAGTCATTTTTTAAAGGGATTTTTACCCCACGAACCCTATAAACTATGTAAATTACCTTCTCGACATTTGAAACAACATAATTCCTCCCTTGGCCTCGTAAACTTACTAACTCTTTCCCTATGAACCTCGCGATTAATCTATTTGAAGCTCGTGGGGGTTCTTGGTGTAATTTACGAGATCGATGGAATAATTACATTGTGCAAAAGGTCGTAGAGAAACAAGTTTCCAAGGTTTGTGGGGTAAAAATCCTTTTTTTAAACCATGTTATCATGTTGTATATTTAGTTTATGTTTTAAATGGAATCGCATAATAGATAGCGAGGCCCTCGTGCTGGTAGGATACGATGGCACAAGAGGGACATCATATGGTTAGGATTCAAGGCATATCAATAGTTTATACTTGTTCAGCTTTGTATTATAGTTAATGATATTGCTTACTATAAACATTTACATAGGGCTGATTTATTTTTGTATGTTATTCATTCACTGCTTATGCTATTGGTTAGTATATTTATGATGTTCATTTTTATGAATGTTAATTTTTTTTAATATGTGTAGTATTTTGTTAGCCGACCCTACTTAATTGTGGGAAAAGGCTTTGTTGTTGTTGTTGTGTTGTTGTAGTATTTTGTTATGTTTTAAGAATGTATTATAGTGTTGAAAATGTTTAAATTTATGCAAATATATAAGAATGTATGTATAAAAATTGATTTAAATATATTTAAAATAATTAAAAAATCAAAATCAATTGCCGATTAATCAGTCAGTGACCCAACCAACCAAGTACTGACTACCAACTTCTGCAACCTTGGAAATATTTGTTTAAGGGCAACAGAGAAACTTTTGACGGAAAAATTAATACACATGTGGCATAAGTCACTCCGCTTTAATAAATACACATGGATTTTAAAAGCCACATATGCATTTAAATCTAATAGTGGCAACAAAATTAATAAACTCATAGTTGGTTTTGTCATGACCTGATATAGATTTCTTTTGCATATATAGGGTGACAATTGCTGTACCACTTTACTCATGTAACCTTTCCATTTACCATCCTTTTGGCATCTTTCAAGTGCAAGATCTCCATTTTTCTTCAACATGCAGCCCACATAAGTCCAATATGATAAGAATGCTCGATAAAAGCATTCGTATAATCATGAACATAGTGGTTCCCGGTCCTCGAGTAGCCGGTAGAAACTCTATCTTATGATAAGAGTAGTTATCATCGAATGTTTTATCTCGCATTTTCTCACGGTTTTCGAACCTCGTGATCCAATCTCATCTTCATTGTGTACACCAATTAATAAATGTTCATGAATTATTTCCACATAATTCAAAAGCGAACTATGTGATATAACAAAAAGGAAAAATGAAATTTTAATGGGGAAAAAGGAAAAAATATTTACATTCAAAAATATCATTACTAACCAAGTGAAACCCAAGTCAATTGAGAAAATGGTAAGGAAAACTATGTCTATTGACTTTTGTAGAAGCTAGTGCTTCTATTTTTTTATTTGGTATAATGACATGAATTGCGTAATTATGAATCTTTAATGACTATGTAAAATGGTTAAATGGTCCTTAATTTTTTTCTTCGATATAATAGATAGTTATAGCATAAACCAAGTTTGCATAATAAACACAATTCAAGTAAATTAATAACATAAACATGATATGAACTTTTTGAAAGAATATTAAAATTCTCCGGGTAATGAGGTAAATACGTGTGGCAAATAATGACTCCAGTTCGTTAGTAGTTTTTTTGTCTCTTCATAGTAGACAACTCAACGTAGGTTTTTTAGGCCAAAAATGGGAGAAAGATGTTATAGTGTCCGTCCCATATCTATTTCATTAAAAGAGGAAAAGAAAAATACATGGTTACTTTACAAGACCCATGACTCTAAGGGAGTCTTAGCGTGAATAATTAATGGTGAAGCCTCCTCCAACTTTAAGTAAGGTCAGCTACATGTATTCTTGCTTAAATCCATGTTGAAAGATCCGACTATTTTTTTATGATGGTTGTTTAGTTACCTAATGCAACCCCCACGAGGAGGGATTTGAACCCTGGTCTTTTAGATGGTATGCACACTGCGTTACCACTACCACCATATCATTGAAGCAAGTATAATTGCATTTTCAAAATAAAACCGATAATTAGCTAAAATCACGTTGTTTCTATCTATAGCCAAATCGCCCAAATAGACACCAAAGGGAGAAGTAGCTCATTGAAAAAGAGCTTTGTTTCACATTGTAGATCGAGTCCCAAAAAGCATCATACTCATTATTATCAGTAGTCACCCAGCCAAGCTCCGATTCCTGTCAAACAAGTTTGATCTTCACGCAAGCAAAAAACATGTGGTCGATATTCCCCACCGCTCCATCACAAAACGAACAGCTATCAAAACCACCCACAAAGAAGATGGAACAACGATCTCTGGTCATAATTCGCCTCCTTCGTAATAGCCACATAAAAACAATGATACGTGTTAATAATTTAAGCCCCCAGATAAAATTGCAACCGTGGATAAGTAGTTCGAGCATCAGTGTTGGTGGTTTGTCCACCGCATTGTAAGCGCATCTAACTAAAAAGTCATCGTCCCTCCAAATCCAGTGATCTCTTCCTACCACTGGACCATCCATGTGATTAATAGAATCAAGGAACCCTAAAAGATCATCCATCCGTTGGTCAGAGAAGTTGGCAGAAAAAAAGGCATCCATGGACCATTATCACAGCAATCTGTTACCAGGCCTTACGGTCAGCTGCCAAAGTAAAAAGACGGGGAAGCGAGATGCAAGCAGAACATATCAATCCAGTTGTCTATCCAGAATGCAAAGGAGCATCCATCACCAAGAATTTGGCGGACCAACTCAGGGAACTGAGGCATCAAAGAGCAGATGCCCTTCCAAAAAGCTGAGGTGGCAGAAGAAGGGCATTGCATAAGATGATCATGAGCATGGATTCCATATATTCTTCATATAAGTCTATAACATAAGTCCTCACCTCCGCTCCAGATCCTAGCAATTCATTTTAACAGGATGGCTTTGCTCATAGCTTCCAGGTAAGAGACCCCACGATCACCCTCCACCTTAGGGAGCATGAGAGTATCCCAATCAATCAAATATACTCTTGTGCCAATCCGGCTCACTTTACCTTAAAAATCTCTGCATAATCATTTCAAGGCAATGTTGAACTACAATAGGTAGAAGTTGCACCGCTGTGAAAAAGGCAGGTACAGCAGCAAGGACGACCTTCACGAGAACCAGATGTCCACCTCGTGAAAGCAAAGAAGCTTTCCACCCATGCATTTTTTCTCCATCTTCTGAATGATTGATAGCCAATTCGTGATTCTAAGTCTACCACTAGTCGAGGGAAGATGAGATAACGTCGAAAAGGATCTGTGAGACGTGTCCAACGTTGCATCATAGGCCATGTAGCCACCTTTCATAATCCAAAGGGAATTACACTTGATTATTTTCTATTATATTTAGACCAGATAGCTAGCCAAAAATAACAAGAAAGATAACCATTCCTAATGCTTCATCATTTCCTCCTTCAAAAAATTGTGTTATCAACACACTACAATAAAGGGATAGAGATGTCACATAAAGAGTGGCTCGCAGTAATGGCATGTTTGATTGCTTGTTCGGCCATAAAAGCCAGTACATCAACACCACTAACAAATAATATAGGCGCCAGTGGACAACCCTGCCAGTCTCCACATTAGCTTGAGAAAACTCCTTTTGGGTGTCTGTTAACATGTACGAAATAAGATGTGGTAGCCACGCATCTCTTCATCCACGTAATCTAGAGATCTAGGAAGCCTCGTTTTGCCATGGCTGACCAAAAAGTGTCAGTCTATTGTGTCATAAGCTTTAGAGAAGTCTACCTTCCATAGGAGGCCTCAAGTACGATTACTTTTCCAGTTTGTGATAATATTTGTTGTTATAGCCAAGTTATCATTGATATGCCTCCTAGGGATGAATACAGATTGACGTAGTGAGATAATCCTATCCATAACCACATTCCATCTATTTTCTAGGACTTTTGCAACAATCAAATATTGCAATAGAGAGTTCAATAGGCTGGAAATCCCCCACCCTCTCATAATAGTGCCATGTTCAGTCTATCAAAGCCGGAGTTGACCCTCATAAACTCCTCCACAACCTACTTTACCTCCATGTCCACCAGCTCCCAAAATTTCTAAAAGAAAAATATGAGAAATACATCTAGACCAGGAGCTCCATCTGTGTTTAGACCCCAACCCGCTCCTTCACTTCCTCAATAGTGGTACCCCGCACCAGATGATCAAAGAGTTGTTCGACTAAAGGTAAGACCTCCAGACCCATCCACCTCCATGGTTTGCCATCAGCTCTACGAAAGAAACAACGAAAGCAATCTGCAAGCGATCTTCACATATCCCAATTACAGTCTACCCTTCTGTCTTTTACCAATACATATTGGTCATATTGTGCATCTTCCTTCTACATGCAACTCTGTGGAAGAATTTAGTATTCACAACATCCTCGATCCAATTCTATGTATCTATCTACAACTCTGTCACTGCTCAACTACATGCTTCTTGTACTCCTCTATGATAGTTTTATGCCAGGACTCCCTCACATGTAGTTCAAGTAGTGTTAAGTCCTTTGTGTCTTCAACCTTGTCTAATCGCACCACTTCAATTTCCACTGCAGTGCAACGTGCCCCTCTCTACTCCTGGACTTCCTTCTTATAGGAACAAAGTCTACCACGCAAGGATGTTAACTTTTGGGCCATGCATAAATCTACTGAGCCATAGCATTACGTAGCAAACTAATGCCCAATCACTATCTCTCTAAGGTTCTTCTCCAGCATGCGCGACCTCTCGAACCTGAAAAAGGACCAGGGAACAATGCTTCTCACCAAAAACCCAGATAAACAGGGTGTGATCCGATCTAGATCTCGATCGGGTGATACTGATAAACCAAGTCCATAGATGCATAGAAGGTCGTATCGGCGATATATCGCTGATATATCGGTTTCGACAGGGAAGGGGTTTCGATATCACCCAGTATATCCTTTTACAGGGATATCGTCGATATATCGCCATATCGGCTCATATCTTCGGTACAAAAAATCCCGAATATCGCCCGATATCGTCGATGTTTCGCCGATGTTTCGCCAATATTTCTATATATCAATGTTATTACTCATGCAAGATTAATTCCACTACTTATCTAGCTACACCCAGTATTAAAACACATATCTTGCTACACCTAGTATTAAAACACACAATGGTTTATGTTTTTCTTTCGGGTCGGGGGGCATTGCACTCGCACTTTACGCCACCCTAGACCCCCCCAGTCCCCCCAGGCTCGTTGACCGGGTAGCGAGACCCCCATACTGGTAGGGTATGGTGCGACAGGAGGGTGCATACAATGGTTCTTCAACTTGGTGTGTATTTGCAAGTTATTTCATGTAGTAAGAACTTGAATGAAATCCATTTTCAATATCTATTAGTCAATTCTTTAAAAGAAATATCTTTTTTTTGCTGTGTAAATGTAAACTATATATTCCAAAAAATGAGACTTACAAAAATATGGGGGCTAAAAGAAGTAACCTGAAAAGTAAAATGGACAAACTTAGAGATCAAAAAACTGATCCTGAGAGAAAAAAACAAAAACTCAGCATCCACCCTTAAAATTTAATATGTCTGAAAGTAGCATGAATGTCAGCGACAAGGCGCTCAGAAGACCAGCGGCACGAGCTAGACCAGCGCCGATTTCGTTCCCGCCAAATGTGCCAGACCACAATCGCGAGGAGGGTGGCGAATGAGGATCGATCGGTCGGAGAAGGCAAATTGAGAATCCAGATAACCAATTCATGGAGGACATTCGGAGGAGGGGTCAACAAGCCTATTGAGCTACAGGAACCCTACCAAATCGATGTAGAGATGGGGCACCGGAACAGCAAGTGCTCATGTGATTCCGCCTCCAATGAGCAGAGGCCACAAATGCTAGGGAGAGCAAGCCCAAATGCGATAAGTCTGTCCCTAGTAGGGAGCCTTCCGAGGAATGCTCAGTATAGAGTGAAAGCATAACAAGGTGGGGTGTGGCGGTCCCAAATAACCGCATGCCAGGAGACCTGCACAGCCCGCGGCCGAAGGTGATCATAGGCACTAGCAAATGAGAAACCAGAGGGCGAGGGGATCTATGAAGCGGAAAGAACGTCACCCCGAATGGCCTCCCGCAAAGCAGGTCTGGAAGCCAGCATCTTATGCCAGTGTATGGAGCAGGAGGAGATGGGCGAAATATCCCAAAAAGAGCCATTGCTAAGGTATTTGACGCGCATATACACAGCCCAGATAGAAGAGTCAGTCGAAAGGAGCCTCCAGACCCAAGAGGCAATCATAGTATGGCGGAGGGAGAGAAGGGACTTCAAACCTAAGCCCCCCTCCCTTTTCGGGAGACAAATACGACTCCAAGCAATGTTGTGGCGCGGCCGCCCCCAGAGGAAATGGGCGCACATCTTGTCAAGATGCCTGATGTTAGAAATATGGATAATAACGCCTGCGGCCCAATAAAGAAAGATACCACAAATCACAGAATTCAGGAGTTGCGCCCTTCCCGCCATAGTCAAACATCTAGCATTCCACCCGCGGATAAGATTCCTGATACGGTCTTCAAGAGCTCTCGAGTCACTGCTACGCCCATAGGTAGAGGCCATGGGGAGGCCGAGGTATGTAGTGGGGAGCTTCTGCTGGAGCATCCCCATGTGAAGGGTGGTTGCAAACTCCAGGATAGCCCATCTAGGCCTAAAGATTTTGCTCTTCCTGTGGTTCAGCTTGAGTCCCGAAACTGCTTCAAACTCTTGCAGGATGTCCCTAACGGCAGAGAGGGAGCGAAGAGAACCCTTGCAAAAGAAAAGCAAGTCATCCGCATAGATAAGATGAGAGGGAGCAATGAAACGTCCCCGCCCCAAAGGGTGGAAACGACCAGCCATAGTAGCAATATCGACAATAGAGGTGAGGGATTCCATGCCAATCGTGAAGAGCAGAGGACTCAGGGGATCACCCTGACCCAGTCCCCTAGTACCCTTAAACAAGCCATGGGGGGAGCCATTGATTAAAATGGAGAACGAAGCAGTAGAGATACAGTTCTTAATCCAAGAGATCCACGTAGAGCAGAAACACATAGCCGATAGGGCAGCAAGTATGAATAAGTGATCGATCGAGTCAAAGGCTTTGGATAGATCGATCTTCAGGCATGCTTTGTTGCGGGAAGCTCTATTGTCGAAACCGTACAGGATTTCGTTAGCAAGGCGAATGTTATCACTACTTAATCTCCCCTTAATGAATGTCGATTGGTTGAGCGAGATGAGTGACGGGAGAACGGTCGCAAGCCTGTTGGCCAAGAGCTTCGAGAAAATCTTGTAAATGACATTGCACCCGGAAATAGGCCGAAAATCTCCGATGTTAGAGGGAGTCTGGACCTTGGGAATTAGAGTAAGGAAGGTATGGTTAACTTCCCTAACCATCCTCCCGCCATTATGGAGGAATTGCATAGCAACCTTGATAGAGTCTTTGAACAGTGGCCAATGGAGTTTGAAGAAGTAAGAGTTGAAGCCATCAGGGCCCGGGACCTTGGCGGACCTGATGGATGACAAGGCAGCCCATATTTCATCTTCATCAAACGGCCTGACTAGCCAGGACTTAGCATTCTCCGTAAGACATCTTCGCGGAGGCGGCGGAGCAAGCCTCATGGGATCGGAATCGGAGGGGGCTAATAGAGCAGTGAAATGATCAGCAGCCGCCTTAGCCACATCAATCTGGCAGTCGACCACATTACCACGAGAATCCAGTATATTAGTGATAAAATTCCTTGAGCATCGGATTTTTGCCGAGAGGTGGAAGTAACGAGTGTTGCGATCACCGAGGTTTAACCAATCAACCCTACTTTCTTGCTTCCATAAGGATTCAATATCCTCCTCAAGCGTCATCAAATAACCTTTGACATCGGACTCGAGTTGTGCTAGGTAAGGTTCAAGGGGTGCATCCGCGAGGGCAGCCGATATAGCATCGAGGAACCTCTTGGCACTTTTTGATTCAGAGATAGTGTTAGCTTCCTCTGAAGCCCAATGCTTCAAAGCAAGTTTAATATTTTTAATTTTGCACGCCAGGCAAAAAAGAGGATTACCATAGACAGGGGAGGCCCATCCATCTAAAACCGTCTCAAGATATCCCGGTCGAAGGGTCCAGTAGTCGAAGAAGCGGAAGGGGGTCCTCTTACGGGGGTTGGGGCAGATTGGGACCTTCATTAGCAAATAGTCAAATTGAGGGAGAGGAGAGTAACACAGCTTTGCAGTGGGGAGGGAGGATAGAAATTCCTCGTTGGCAAGGACCCGATCAAGGCGGGCTGCAATACGCCCCGAGCCCACAGAACCATTGGTCTAGGACCAATGATTGCCATTGGCTTCAAGATCGGACAAGCCACAGTCAACAGCACAATCGTTGAAGTCATCCATAGGGGCCCTCGCAGCCGAACGTCCACCCAATCTTTCAGAGGAGAATCTGACTACATTGAAGTCTCCCAATACTAACCACGGGCCCGTAATGCCCGAGTTGACCTCACGCAAATGATGCCACAGATCCTTTCTTAGACTTTGATTGTTCTCCCCATAAACCACGGAGAGGTTGAGTGAAAAACCACCATGGCTAGAACAGCGCACGGATATGGCTTGGTTGTGTATCCCAACAATCTCGCAAGACCAAGAGTTGGTATTTCATAGGAGATAAATTCGGCCAAGCCCAGTACTGTTATGAACCAGGTTCCAGCCATTAGAAACTGAATCCTCGAATCGCTGTCTGTTGGAAGGTCTGATTTTGATCTCAACGAGGCCAATCAGCTCTGCATTATTCGCGAGAAGCTCCTTGAAGATAGCTTTGAATTTCCGGGGCTTATTTAGCCCACGAGTATTGCAAACCACGATAGATATTAAAAGGTGGTAGTAATGGGGGCCTCAGCCCGCCCTTTAGCCTTGCTTGGGACCTTAAGTGGTTTCTTTTTTCTGTGGGTGGCCATGACCCATGCTTGGTTGAGGTCCGAGATGGCGTGATTTCCAGCGGCCAGCTGTGGGGGTTGGTCGTCAGCATCCGTGGACAGGGAGTTCAGATCAAGAAAGTGTGGGGAAGAGGATGAGTTCGCCATGGTAGCCGGTCTCCTACTCGTCGAAGCCATCCTGTGGAGTAGGTGCTTGGTGCCGAAGGCAAAAGATGGAACCTTCGCAGAGGAGTAGGGGCATTTATGAACCTTCCCAAATGAGACTGGATCCCCAGGGGGCAGGAGAGGCACTTCCCTGCGCTAATAACGGAGCCTCGGGGATGAGAGCTTCCGAGGCAGTGGTGTGAGTATCATCGTTAAAAGCATCCGAGGCGGGGATATCATCGGCAGTGGTAGCATGTATGGGGGCCTCCGGGGACTGTTGGGCGTGTTGTTGCAGAGACGATGAGGCAGCGCACGCAGGCGGCTCAGGAATCGCATACGGGCAATGCTGTGTGGAATGCCCAAATGCAACACAGAAGCCACATCTAGGGGGTGCCCACTCCAACTCCACCTCAACAAGTTGACGGATACCGGAGTTGAAAACCAGGGGAAGGGTCGTCGGAATGACTTTCGACGCATGAACGGAGACGCAACACCGCGCGTATTCCATATTCCTCCCCGATGCAGTGGCCGCGTCCATAAACAACGGGACACCGATAAGGCTAGCAAGCTTATTCAGAATAAATTCATTGCAATGTCCCAAGCTAAGGCCATGGAAACGAACCCAAAGCGGGATCTCCGATAGGAGATCCCTCTCTAGGCATGAGGCGGTATCCCATCTGCGCAAGACCATGAATCTCCCTTGGAATAGCCATGGTCCCGCCGCAATGATTCTATCACAGTCATCGGTTGATGAAAGCTTTAGGTAGAAGAATCCGTTGGGGCGAGGCAGAAGTTTGTAATCTCCAGAGAGTTTCCATACCTTGTCGATGAACGCAGGGAGATGCTTGATAAACGGCCGTTTTCCCAGCACGTAAAAAACGATGGTATTATCCCAGATATTGGCGATGGTACAGGCCTCCGCTTCGGAGACAAAAGCAACCTCGACGCCATCGACAAGAACTGACGACGAGAAGGACAGGGGACGAGCTTCGGAAGCCGGAGTAGGGGCACCACCACAGACATCCCTCCAAGAAGGAATAGAGGGGGCCGTAGGGGGGGGAGGAGGGAAGTCGGGTAGGGTGGAAGAGGGTGAGGTTGAGGGTGGGGGTGGGTGGCCATGTCGGGGGGGAGGAACACCGGAGGACTGAGGGATGGAGGATTGGGAGCGAGAGGAGGGGACTAGGGTTCATTGAGGCCTTAAAAGAAATATCTATAAGTCAAGGATCAACATTAATATCGATATGTTCGAAATGATCGATTATGCGATATAAGCTTCATAGTTGATCGATATGTGTGATCTAAGAGTGTATTTGTAAGTTATTTAATGATATAAGAACTTGGATGAACTCCATTTTCACTATATATAGGTCAACAACTAATAGTACCAGCAATATGTTCGATATGACCGATATGTGCAATATAAGGATCATAATCTTCACAAAATGATCTATATGTGTCATCTAAGTGTATAGCTGTAAGTTATTTAATGTTTTAAGAACTTAAATGGAATCTATTTTCCAATATCTATAGGTCAGGAATAAATATTAACAATGATATGTTCGATATGACCGATATGTACTGTAGAGGTTTATATTATGTCATGATGTACTGTTACGTATTTCTTATTTATATCATGTACATCTATGTAATTTACTCAAGGGTTTTCTCTCTATATAAGAGACCCGAGGGCTCTATGGAATAACATAGAAGAGTATCCTTTCACTCTAACATGGTATCAGAGCCAAAACCCTAGCCTAGGGTTTTCTCCACCCCCCCCGCCCCCCCCACCGTCGCCGCCTCTCTCCAGCCGGGCCTCCTCCTCTCGCCGCCAGGCCCTCCCGCGCCCCTCTCCAGTCGCCGGGCGCCCCCTCCCGCCGCCCCTCTCCAGTCGTCGGACCCCCCCTTGCCGCCGCCGGGTCCCCTCCCGCCTCCCCTTGCCGCCGGGGCTCACCCCCTGCCCCTCACTCGCCGTCGGCCGCCATCCACCGCTGATGGGTTCGAGTGCATAAGTCTACATATGTACTTGGATCCTAACGTGTCTTTGTAGACACCGGTTCTGTTGTCTATCATCCCTTGGTCTTCCTCTCCGGCGATATGTCAGACCAAAAGATTGATATGCCCGCCATAGGTGCCTTCAAAGGCTCGGTACCAATAGTCAAGATGGACGGGACGAACTACGAACTCTGGGCTATGCAGTTCCTGAGTCTTATGAAGTCGTGTGGTAAGAAACATATTCTTACCGAAGAGGAGCCGGCAGAGAAGACGGGGATTTATGCCTCATGGGAGGCTGACGATGCGTATGCCAAAGTTTGGCTGTCAGGAACGCTCACGATGGAGATAGCCAACGACGTCCTACATCAACCCACCGCCAAGGCGATGTGGGATATTCTGGCCACTACATACTCTCAAGTGCGGAACGAGACGAAGATGCTGCAGTTGCAACATGATATTTTTACCACGAAGCAAAATGGGAGGCCTCTCCATTCTCTGTGTACGTCTCTTCGTGGAATGTTCGAGAAGTTATATAGCAGCATCCCGCTCACAGCCACACCAGAACAGCAGAAGACGTTCCGCAACGCCACTATGGTAGGCGTATTACTTGCTGCTCTTGACCCAGAGTACGAGGCAGCACGCTCTCAGATCCTTGCCAATGCCACTATTCCACCGATGGAAGAAGTCTACAGGAGGCTCAGTCGTGTCCCCGTTCCATCAAATACAGCGACTCCACCTCCCTCGGCAATGGCAGTCTCCAGAGGACGAGGTAGTTCGTCTTCAGTTCGTGGCAAAGGAAGTGGTGGACGTGGCCGAGGAGGTCGTG
Organism: Ottelia alismoides; assembly: GCA_037367405.1. Classification (NCBI taxonomy): domain Eukaryota; kingdom Viridiplantae; phylum Streptophyta; class Magnoliopsida; order Alismatales; family Hydrocharitaceae; genus Ottelia; species Ottelia alismoides. The sequence goes on along the minus strand of JAZKJV010011511.1, from coordinate 105,932 downwards.
TACGTTATACGCGCTCATTCTGTCGTCGTACTGGTCATTCTGAGGATACATGCTATTCCAAGCATGGCTTCCCTCCTTCTGCACGTGTCGTTGATCATGTTCAGGGTCCACCAGCACCTACTCCAGATCACAGGTTCGAGGAGCTAGTGGCACGGCTTCGTGATATTATGCCACAATCATCTTCAGAGGGTGTTGACACTTCCGACGTTGCGGCTTCGGCGTCAGCTAGTACATCTGCTACTGCCAGTACCTCAGGTAGTACTTCAGTCTCCTATCATAACCATGATCTCACAGGTTGGATTGTTGATTCTGGAGCCACCCATTGATGCAGCATGGACTCGACATGTAGGGTCGTCTAATTATTTAAATTGTGGCCGTTAATTTTATTTACGTTTTTTAAGTTGATGCAATTTTAAATAAAGAGATCGCGTGTGATCTCAATTAGTCTTAATTTGAATTTCAAATTTGGTAGTTAGTCGGTTAACTAATTAGAGTCAGTTTAGGATAATTGGTTGTCGGTTTGAATTATTTTCTATTCTTGTAATGTCATCCCTCCTATATAAAGGGATGAGGGTCCAATGTTTTAGTCAGTTCAAGATGTGATAAAATAGAGATTTATCTCTCTCTCCTCTCCCCTCTCTCTCCTTCTCCCCGCGTGATCTACACGTGTTCTTCTTCTCCCAAACCCCTCGTATTCCCGACGAGTCTCTTCTCTCTTCCCCTCGCGGTCTACGTGTTTCTTCTTCTCTAACCCCGCGCATCCGGCGTGTCTTCTCTTCTCAACCCTTCCAGTTTCTTCTTCTCAACCCCTCTATTTTCTTCTACCATCGAAAATCCACCGTCAAATCTATTTCCCGCGCCGCGCTGAATTCCATTTTGCATCAATTGGTATCAGAGCATGGCAACCGAAACATCCCTACGATTCGACGATCCCGTCGCGCATTGGAAGATGCAATATGATTTGAGTTGCATATCTCATGATTCGCTTTCACGCGCACGTCGACACAAGTTCATGAAGCGCCTTATGTCAAGCCTCAAGGTTCAAGAAATTCGTCGGGAGACGAATTTTTAAAAAAACGGAGGAGAGTTGATGCAGCGTGGACTCGACATGTAGGGCTGTCTAATTATTTAAATTGTGGTCGTTAATTTTATTTACGTTTTTTAAGTTGTCGCAATTTTAAATAAAGAGATCGCGTGTGATCTCAATTAGTCTTAATTTGAATTTCAAATTTGGTAGTTAGTCGGTTAATTAGTTAGAGTCAGTTTAGGATAATTGGTTGTCGGTTTAAATTATTTTCTATTCTTGTAGTGTCATCCCTCCTATATAAAGGGATGAGGGTCCAATGTTTTAGTCAGTTCAAGATGTGATAAAATAGAGATTTATCTCTCTCTCCTCTCCCCTCTCTCTCCTTCTCCCCGTGTGATCTACACGTGTTCTTCTTCTCCCAAACCCTTCGTATTCCCGACGAGTCTCTTCTCTCTTCCCCTCGCGGTCTACGCGTTTCTTCTTCTCTAACCCCGCGCATCCGGCGTGTCTTCTCTTCTCAACCCTTCCAGTTTCTTCTTCTCAACCCCTCTATTTTCTTCTACCATCGAAAATCCACCGTCAAATCTATTTCCCACGCCGCGCTGAATTCCATTTTGCATCACCCATCATCTCTGTCGTGATAGAGATAACCTGCAGTCCTATAGAGCTGTTCAGCCTGGTCGCTCCGTACTCATAGCTAATGGCACTCATTCCCCTATTGTTGGTCAGGGGAAGACATCTTTGTTGCCCTCTATGCACTTACAGAATGTTCTACATGCACCAGAGTTCTCTATGAATTTATTATCAATTAGTCAGATTACAAGAGATTTGCACTGTCGTGCTATATTTGATCCATCTTCTGTCATTTTTCAGGACATACTAACGGGCAGGGTGATTGGTTGTGGCTCTGAGCACAATGGCCTCTATCGTCTCGTACGGAACTCCTATGCTGGCGTATCACTACACTCTCAGGGTTCCGTCTCTCCATATACCTGGCATCTTCGATTTGGTCACCTGCCGCTGCAGAAAATGCGCCACCTCCTGCCTCAGATCTCTCCGAATTCGTCATTTCATTATGAAGCGTGTCAGTTAGGGAAGCACCATCGGTCTAGCTTCCCCAGTCGTCAGGGTCGGAGCAGTCGCTCCCCATTTGAGTTATTTCATATAGATATTTGGGGTCCCAGTCGTGTCCCAGATCATCAGGGGCACAGTTTCTACCTAGTTGTAGTTGATGATTTCTCTCGAGTGTCTTGGACTTTTCTTCTTAAAAATAAATCAGAAGCAGGAAGTGTTATTCAAAACCTTATCAATGAAGTGCAAAATGTTTTTTCATCTACAATTAAGTATGTGCGTACTGACAATGCATTGGAGTTCTGTACTCGTTCCCTTGCTCACTTCCTTTCCTCTAAGGGCATTATCCACCAAACCACATGTGCATACACATCTCAACAAAATGGTGTTGCAGAACGGAAGCATCGACATTTTCTTGATATTGCTCGCACATTACTTATTCAAAGTTGTGCCCCATTAGCCTTTTGGGGGGATGCTATACTTACAGCATGCTATCTGGTCAACCGCATGCCTGCTACTGTTCTTGGGGAAAAGTCTCCTATCTATGTTCTCTTTCCTGACAAGGACTTGTTTTCACTTACACCTCGGGTCTTTGGCACAGTTGTGTTTGTTCACCGGTTATCTCCAGTACTTGATAAGCTCTCTCCTAGAGCTATCAAGTGTGTTTTTGTGGGCTAGTCGAGGACACAGAAAGGATATCGTTGCTATGACCCCATTCATGACAAGTACTATGCCAGTGCCGATGTTACATTTTTTGAACCAGTCATGTACTTCTCCCCTGCAGGTGACAGATTGGTCTCCTCCACACCCACGGATACTAATGTATATGTGTCTCCGCCTCCAAGCCTGGGTCAATCCGACTCCACTACACCACCACCACCACCACCACCTCCGATTGTACCATTCCCTAAGTTCTATACAAGGCGGTCAGGCCATGCTCAAGCTACATGCCAACCATCCAGCACGTCTCAGGTATGTTCTGATGTTATCACTAATGATGGGTTAGATAATGCACCAGTGCAGGAGCCTTTACTACAGGAGGAGGATCCGCCAGTCACCACAGTGATAGATGATCTTGATCGGCCTATTGCTCAAAGGAAGCAGAGAAGACAATGTGCATCATATCCTCTTGCGTCTCAAGTATCATTTCATCGTCTCAATGGTGATTTCCAGAGATTTGCAGCAGCTGTCTCGTCGGTTGACATTCCACGGACCTATCAAGAAGCCATGAAGATTGATTGATGGCGTCTAGCTATGGAAGAGGAGATGCGTGCCTTACAGTCTCGAGGGACTTGGTCTCTAGTTCCCATTCCTCCAGGTCCCTCTGTGGTAAGCTGCAAGTGGGTGTTTACGGTGAAATATCATGCAGATGGGCGCCTCAACAGATACAAGGCCAGACTTGTTGCACGTGGATTTACCCAGACTTATGGGGTAGATTATTTGGATACTTTTTCCCCAGTGGCTCGACACTCTACTCTTCGCATCCTCCTATCTGTTGTTGTGGTACGTGACTGGACCCTTTTTCAGCTTGATGTCAAGAATGCATTCTTGTATGGTGATCTACAGGAGGAAGTCTACATGCAGCAGCCACCAGGGTTTGCTGCTGAGGGGAAGACTCAGATGGTGTGCAGACTTAATAAGGCTATCTATGGCCTCAAACAGAGTCCTCGGGCATGGTTCCAGAAGCTTTCCCAGCTGATTGAACGACAGGGGTTCAAGAGATCAAATGCGGACCATTCACTGTTCATCCAGAAGACTCCTAGAGGTACAGTTGTTATCATGATATATGTTGATGACATTTTGGTTACAGGAGATGATGCTCAGGGAATTGAGATAACCCAATCCCTGTTGGGAAGTCAAATTATTAAGAAGGATCTAGGCACGATACGATATTTTCTGGGGATAGAGTTTGCAAGAAATGCACAAGGAATGGTAATGACTCAAAGAAAATATGTCACAGACTTGCTAGTTGAAACAGGAATGACTGGATACAGACCGTCGAGCACGCCTATGGACCCAAGCATGAAGCTGTACGACAATGATACCGAAGAGGTGGACAAAAGAAGATACAGAGAGATGGTGGGTAAGCTCCTATACATTACTATAACTCGACCGGATATTGCCTTTGCAGTAAACCGGGTGAGTCAATTTATGGAGCAGCCTAGGCAAGTTCATATGGATGCCTTGTATATGATATTGAGATATCTGAAGTCTTCCCCAGGCACAGGGTTGCTATTTAGAAAAGATACAGATCTGTCTATTTCAGCTTGTGCAGATGCAGACTATGCAGGATGTCCAAAGGATCGTAAATCTACTTCTGGATTTGCTATCTTCATAGGAAGCTCTTCGGTTTCTTGGAAAAGCAAGAAGCAACTGTTGTGGCGAGATCCATTGCTGAATCCGAATACAGAGCCATGGCACAAGCAAGCGCAGAGATGATGTGGGTTAGAGCAGTCTTAAAAGATTTGAATGTAGATGTCTCCTTGCCCATGAATCTTCAATGTGACAATCAGGCAGCATTGTTTATTGCCAATAATCCAGCTTTTCATGAGAGAACAAAGCATATCGAGGTGGATTGTCACTATACTAGAGACATGATCTAGAAGGGCTTCATTTCCACTTCTCATGTCAGTTCAGAGGACCAGACTGCTGATATATTTACCAAGCCATTGCTCAGAGGACCTTTCCAGAGATGTTCTTCCAAGCTGGGCATGATTGATATCTATGCTCCATCTTGAGGGGGAGTGTAGAGGTTTATATTATGTCATGATGTACTGTTACGTATTTCCTATTTATATCATGTACATCTATGTAATTTACCCAAGGGTTTTCTCTCTACATAAGAGACCCGAGGGCTCTATGGAATAACATAGAAGATTATCCTTTCACTCTAACATGTACGATACATGAGCTATAAATGACCGATATGTGTGGCATAAGTGTGTATTTGTAGGTTATTTGTTGTTTTAATATCTTGTATGATCTTAATTTCTGAAAAAAACAACAAAAAATGGCTTTTTGAGCCATTTCCGATATTTTCACCGATATCGTCTATATATCGACGATATATATCCCGATATATCCACTCCCGTGTAGGGGTGTAAGAAAATTCTCAAGTTCGATATTCGCTCAGGTTCGGCTCGTTAAAAGTTCGATTCAGATTCGATTCGGAAATAAACGAACCGAACCTGAACACAAGTTTAGGCTCGATTAAATAAACGAACCGAACCTAAAAATCATAGGTTCGCTCAGGTTCGATTCGTTAAAAGCTCGATAAACATACACATAAACATATTTACAAATCCTTATCCGTAGAAGTGGACTTATTTTAGATGAGTAGTTTTTATCCTAGGGTAAGTGAATTTTGTCTAGAGATAACTAGATATTTACGGGACAACTAGGTTTTATCTTGATATAAACTATCCAAAAATAAATAGTCGCATCATGTTTACAACATCTATCATCTATGGTCTAGTACTTTTCCCTTCTTTATCTTCAAATCAACAGAACAAGTACGAATATTACATATCGAATATCTCCGCATTATTCTTATTCCTTATCCCCATCTTAATAGATATAAAATATATTATAATTATACTTTTTTCAAAGAGATGAATCCTTATTAATCTATATTTTTCAAAAAATGATGAGTTAGATAAAGAAAAAATTTATATAAATATTTATTCTAACTGTAAATACACATATATATTTCCATTTCTCTTCTTTTCACTCCTTTATATTAGAGAATTCTTAAGTTCGATATTCGCTTAGGTTCGATTCGTTTAAAAAGAGGTTCGATTCGGATTCGGTTCGAAAATAAACGAACCGAACCTGAACACAAGTTTAGGCTCGATTAAATAAACGAACCGAACCTAAAAAATATAGGTTCGCTCAGGTTCGGTCCGTTTACACCCCTACTCCCGTGCGGACCGAAACGATATCGATACTGTCTTCCTTGCATAGATGCACAGGGCAAGTAAACCATGCCCATAGATGCAAGAAATCATCAAGGGAGAGTCAGTGAGGGATTCAATAAGAGGATTGATTGTAAAAATCTTCCTTTAATTTCCTAAGAAGAGGAGGAAACTTGTGTCCTTCCACGCAGTAATAGTCCCTCCCATGCTGCCAAGGCATCTAAAGCGTTGAATGTTGAGATTTGATAGGCTCCCAAGAATCCCATGGCACATTCGTCGATCCTTGTAACTTTGTTTCTTGCAGTAGAACATTTACATAACCAAGATTGCAACGAAGACCCAATAGATATTTACTTCTCCAGGTCACCCAATACCCAATCGGTAATTATTGTTTTTTTTTGCATTTTAGAAAAGATGATCAATGGTTCTAATGGCAAATTATAACTTATTGGTTGTGGAAAGCAACGAGCTTTTTATGTAGGTGAAGGGTGGGGTAGGGCAAATTGATCATCAGTCGTGTATGATACACTTAGCAAAGAAGGTATCCCATTGATTGCAAATATAAAACAAATAGCCATACTAGTCATCCAAGATAACTACAAAGGTTCAAATCAATCATAGTAGCACATCAAGTGTAGTATCTGTAATTAGTAGCAATATCGAACTCTGCTAAAAGATCCTCAAGTTTGCAGCCATGACAGTTGCCAATGCCTCAGATTGTTATTCTGCTTGACAATTGCAAAAACTTAGTTCAAGATTCGACGTGTTTTATTAAAAGTTTCACCCGTATATGTAGTTTTTTAAAACTGTTGTGGCATGCTGGAGGTATTTCATGCCCTTACTAAGAAAAGGCAGTTCAACTCCTTCAAGGTTTTTTATGATCATTATGTCTCTCTCTCTATCTCCAGCATATTTGGGATGTATGGGTTAGCATATCTCTAATTAAAAAAAATCTCAATCCTTACTGGATGAGATCTGCAAACATGTAAAATGGTATCTTTTGTTTTGTGTAATTTATATGAGTCTCCATTAGAAATAGCATAACATTGACAATTATGTGGATTAAAAGGATTTTTTTTTCATGTTTTGTTATGTAGATTGCATTGTTTTCAATTTTCCTTGTACCCTTCAGTTTACTTCAACATTCTCATGTTGTATCCACAAATCATCTTTTAAAAGAAGATTAAATTCTTTAGTGGAAATAAGCAATAAGACTACAATCGGTATAACCATTATCTCATAAGCAACTTTTTAGTCTACCGAATTGGCCGGTCTCTAAGGTTGTTGACAATATGCAGAGACATTTGGGGAGTGACTGAGTTATTCTTATGACTTGACTATTAGTAGGACAATGGGGATTTTGAGGAGAAACAATCAAGATCTACACATTTGTTTATAAATAATTAATTGTTGGGTAATCATGAAGTTTCTTTACCTACTCACTCAGGTTAACAAAGGGATATAGTATCATGATAAGTCTTCATCAATAAAAGTTTAGATTGGCTAATAAAATATAATGCATACTTTCAAACTACATGGTTAGATTTTACATTTGTATTTGGCAAAAAATCCCAATAAACCTTTTTTAAAATGATCAAAGTACCCTTCATCTAGTAAAGGATAACAATAAAAATTATTCCAGAAACTATTGAGAAAAAGTAGTGTGATTAAATTCTATTCTAATACAAGCCCTCTCATGCAGCGTGGACTTGACATATAGGGCCGTCTATTTATTTAAATCGTGTCCGTTAATTTTATTTACGTTTTTTTAAGTTGTTGTGTCTTTAATTAAATAAACGAGATCGTATGTGATCTCCAGTAATTAGTTGTGGATTTGATTTTCGAATTAGCCGGTTAATTAGTTAGAGTCCAATTAGGATAATTAGTTGTCAATTGAAATTAGTTTACTATTTTTGTAATCACATCCCTCCTATATAAAGGGATGAGGGTCCGATGTTTTTAGACAGTTCAAGTTATATGAAAAAATTGAGTTATCTCTCTTTGTCTCTTTCTCTCCCTCGACGCGATCTTGACGATTCCTCTCCAAAATCCCGCGCAACTGGCGCGCTATTCTCTTCTCTTATCCTCTAATTCTTCCACCAACATTTTCCACCATTAAAAAAAAGTTATTTTCTCAGTTGCAAATTTTTGTTTGCATCACCCTCTTATTATAAAGAAAGACAATGTTGCACATCTTTGATAACATACATCCACAACAATCAAATGAAGTAATTAAACTCATATCAATATTGCACTGTATAAACAATCGGACGAAACAAATGTGCGGTGAAATTACCTTAACAGAATCCGACTCTCAAGCTCAACGTAACAGAAGAATGCTGATGAATGAAAGACCGGCACTCTAGCAAAAAAATCACGCAGCGACCTCAGGGTAAACTGCAGATTGATTTGCTTTCAGCAATATGTATAAATGGAAAATCAAACCTGCAGCCAAAAAAAACATACGGCAACTGAGTTGCGGATCGAATGACTTTCAGCAGTACATATTAGATGGAATTGTGGGAATATAATGGAAACTCAATGACCCGGAAATCCATTCGTTCACTTTAATTAAACAAAAAAACGTATATAAGAGCAGGTGATAAGTCCAGCATGAATGCGAGAGTCGCGATCAAAGAAGGTATCAAATATGAGAACCGAGAACGCGAAGAAGATAGAGGGAGAGGAGGAGATTAAACCATGACGACGGGAACGGGCAAGGGAAATAGGGTTTCACGGGGGGAAGGGGCCACAGAAGAGGGCGGCAGAGGGGAAGGAGGTGGGTGACGGGCGATGACGGCGATCTCCAACGCGGGTACGGCAGTGGTGGGCGATGGATGAGAGGACGTGTGCCCGAAAGACCAGGGCGCCGGCGAGACGGCAGGGGTTGAGGACGACGGGCGTATAGAACAGCGGCGGTGCACCGACGATTACTTGAGAAGAAGTTAGTGGGAACGGCAGAGAAATGGTACCGTTGCAGCAGAGGGTAGGGCGACCAGATGACGACCAAAGGAGAAGGGGGGATCGGCTTCCAGTTCGGAAATCCCAACTATGCCCACATTCGAAAATTAATAAAGATATAGTAATTAGATTATCATCATTTTTTTGTTACTTACCAACCCAAGGGTTGAGCAGGGTTGGCCCAACCCTGGTTACTATTCACAAGGATACTTCCTCCTCACAGATTACTATTCACCCACCCCACCCCAGTCCAACCCAACCCAGTCCAACCCAGCAACCAAACAGGCCCAAAAGAATAATCCTCGGATTACCCTACTACTAATCCCTCCTTTCCAAGCAAAAGAAAAACTTTTCTAACCAAATGCCTAGCTATTTCTTGCTGAGAATGAGGCATCCATCAACTGAAATAAGATGAATGCTTGAGGCATTAAACATATTGCCAAAAATCAATAAAGATGTGTTATGACTACAAGATCAAAGCTTAATGATATAGAGACAATTACACAATCAAATAGCATAATGGTGTTAAACAAGAACAAGATATAAGAAGAACAAGAAGATAGGGGAAAAGATGGATTAAAAGGGCATTGTAATGAAAATCGTGGTGAGTAAGAATGACCTTGAGATAGAGAGGGGGGAGATGTGCCCGATCGTCGGAGCTTCTATCTCTACTCCCTGAACCCTAAATAACCTCGAGCGGCCTCTTCATCATTGCCATTGTGAATGGCAAGGGGAGATTGGTGGACTCGATTCGCACCTACAAGATAAGGATCTTTGCACAGTTTTCTAAGACAATAAATCTATTGTATTAGACCTTATTCACAAACAACCTTTGCAGCGCTAAAAAAGAGCAACGAAAAAAAATAAGGTAAACGCCAAGGACATAACTTTTGATGAATATACGGCACTCGTAAAATTTGCAGCTCTAAATATGTGTGTATGTGTCCGTGTATGTGTGTGGGTACATATGGTAGGGTTTCGATATCCATATATATGTCGATATCCAAGATATCATATGATATCTTGCTAGATATCTCTATATCGACTTGTATCTGTCGAAATTTAGGGCTTGCAGTGTATCTTTTCCCTATCATCAGATATCGACCAATACCAGTGATATTGAGCATATTTTGCTCGATACCACCTTTTTTTACTTTTAGCAGTCGATTTGTTTGGGATTTTTCTTATATAGCTATTCTCGTAATAAAAACTACAAGATGATATATATATATATATAGTTTCAAAGCCGGGGGCGCAATCCTCACGCCCTGCAAGAGAGGTGCATCTCCTCCCCTTAGATCCCTGCTGAAGCTCGTTGATCCAACAACGAAACCCCTATTTCGAAAGGGGAGCAAGCAATGGAGATAAAACAATTCCAAAGCAGATCAAGAAAAGTTACGTACATATATTGTACTTGTTACTATATTATTATTTAATAGTTGATGCTTAATATGTATTAGTAATATAGTGATACATAATCACCTATTCATGATATAGTCCAATCGGTATTGATTTTCTTTAGTTCAGTCAGAAAGGTTTGTTGTTCTGATCTGTTGTATATGGAGAAAGTAAGTCGCTTGGGTCATATACGGGGGAAGTAATTCCCTATATAGAGTTGGGAAAGTTATAATCTGGTTATTGTCGTAAGGAAGTTGTTGCAGAAAGTAATTCGCTTGGGTCATATACTGGGGAAGTAATTCCCTATATACGGTTGGGAAAGATATAATTTGGTTATTGACGTAAGGAAGTTGTTGCTTCTGGCAACGGTTTACCTTTAGAACTGAGTTGTTGGTGGTGGTAGTGGATCCCTCGTGAAATTTTTAAGGGAATCATTCCCTAAGCAAGGAGCCACTTTGACATCGAGCCACAATTTTTGTAGTTTTATGCCGGACATTTCTTTGGATTCTTTCTTGGATGCCTTAAACTCTGCTTGGGCAATGGGCCACATTTGACTGTCATGGTCAATTTGTGAAATTTGTGATTTGTCGGTTTCATCATTGTCCTCAATGTCGTCCATGTGTAGCAACAATAATGGGGAACAGTTTGCTATCTTATAGTGGAAAGACAGTTACGATCGTAGTAGTTTGTTCGCTCAACCATATGCTCTCATTTTGTTGACCAAATACCTAACAATTTCTTGTCGAGAATGATGCATCAAGAAACTAAAATGAGATCAGTGTTGTAGCCACTAAACATACCACCTACAATATCAAAGCTTAATGATATGGACAACTACACAAACAAATAAACAATAAATTGTAGGTATTAAAAAATAACAAGGTGTCCGATCGATATATATGTATATATAACGTACTTTTTGTGAAAGATTACTTGGTAAGAAAAAATTTACATCGCACGAAGAACATGAAGATAGGGGAAAAGACACATAAAAAGGGTGTCACAATGAAAATCATTGGGAGTAGGAATGATCTTGAGTTAGAGAGAATGGGAGATGTGATCGATCATCAGAGGGGATTGCCTACCGTTCACTAGAACTTCTATCTTCACCTAAGGAAACCTAAATGCTCGCGAGCAGCCTCCCCTCTACTGGCACTGTAAAAGGTCGGGGGATTGATGGATTCGATTCACACTTTTTTATTAAAAATCACTTTTTACTCAGATAAAAAACCTATCATATAGACCTTGTTCACAAGTGACCATTGCATATGTTGAGAAAGATCCAAAAAAATTAAGACAACTAGAACGTTTGATTTTTTTCCCGAATGATTACTATGTGATGTATTCTATTATATCTGCACCAAATGAGCTAAGTGATGTTCTAGCTTACAAAAACAGCTCTGAGGTAACGCCAAGTTTAACCCCCTTATATTTAGAGGCTTGTTTACCTGGGAAACAAAATAATTACAATTAGTCCCTTTACAACTGATGAATCCCCATTCATCACTCTTTATTCTTTTATTTTAGCTACAAAACTTTGCAAAACACCAAGTAGATACTTATAAATAAAATAAATTACCAAAATGCATGCATTGTGTAAATATCAATAGTTAGCATGTTTTTGTGCAAAAATAAAAGAATAAAGAAATAAAGAAAAAGAAGGAGATATTTAGAATAAATATCGAGTGACCCAACCCAAGGGAGGGCCAAGCATTGGCCTAACCGCAAAAGAACCCAAGTAGAGAGAGATAGGGCCATTTCCCATTAATATACTCCTTCCTATATATATTAAAATAAAACAAAAATAAAAATGTATTTTTCTTATTTTGTATATATTTATAAAAATAAAATAAAAATGGGAAAAATAAAATAAAAACAAAAATAAATAATTTCTCTCTCCTCAGTGTACATATACCATGTATATATGAATAAAAGATATATTTATTTTACCCTTGTAAATAATTAATAAAAATCAAAAAAAATTATTTTATATTCCAAATTTTATTATGTAATTAAATAAAATATAAAATTGTAATAATTTTACATAAATAAAATAAAAAAATAAAATTCAAAAATACCTAGGTACATATACCTGTATATAATTATAATATAATGTATATGCATAATGTATTTTTCAAAAAATGAATAAAAATCACAAAAAAATACTTTGAAAATAAATAAACATTTTTTATTTTGTAAATATTTTTAAATAAAGTCGTTTTCTATTTTATTTTGAATTTCCAAATAATTTCAGAATGGATTTTTCCCCTTGGTCCACGAGGGATGTTGACCCCCGGTCAACTCTCCCCCCAAGATCACATCTTCGCGGATCTGTGTCCCCGACCCGATTTTGTCCAAATTTCCTGGATTGATCTGATCGCCATTCACCCAAACCCAGGGCTTCGATTGACCAGCATACATTCGAGATTCACGCCCGAGCTTCTTCTTAGGGATCCGAGTCTTGATTTGCGTGCCCAACTCCCATCTTCTCGGACCCTTCATCATATTTAACTCATCGGAGCCGCACTTTTGTTTCGGATCTTTGGCCTTCCCCCTCGCCTCCGATGACCCCCTCTCCTTCACCTGAGTGACAGCCGCGTGCGAGAGAGTAGCAGAGAGGGATGAACAGCCGAGAACCATTGATCCGGCGGTCATCTCCACCGTGCTCCGCCGCGAGGCGAGCCCGGGCCTCTGGACCCGTCAATCCATCGAGGCGACGACCCCGGAGGTCCCCGACCTCCAGCCTGGACGACCTCAGCAACCCATTAGGTTAGATTCTTTCTAGTGTCTTATGATTTTCGATTTTTCCGATTCTGGCCGCCAACGTTCACCACCTATTCCATGCCACTACATTCATCTATTTCCCCTTCCGACCACACCAACACCTTCACGAGACTTCTCCTCACCTTCTCCGCCCTTTCTCTCATCCCGGTTCGCCCCGGACCCGAGCTTTCGACTCTCCTCCGTCGCCTCATCCTTCATCCCTCTCGCGCTCTAACGGGTGGAGGCACTTTGCCCTCAACCCAGTTTTCTTCCTGTACAGGTCGAATCGAAGAAGGACCTCATCTGGAGGTCCAACCACTTGGGCACAGAAGCTCCAGGAGCTTCACGCCGCCGAGGCGCCTCGGGCATCCTTGGCCTCATCAGAGACCATCAGAAGCTGCGGACGACTTCGGGCTTCGTTTCCCCTCTCAGAGCAGTATCGGAGGAAGTCATGATCGCGTGCATAGGCCCGACGAAAGTCGCCGGCGACTTGTTCTTCGAGGACCTTCCTCCGCCGTTGGATAGAGACCTCGCACCAGTTTTAATTGCCACCGTTCGTGCTTGGGGAGCTTGCAGTCGTTGGATCGAGCTCAGGATCTCATATGGAGCGTCGATCATCGAAGGGATACCCGTTCGTTCTCTACCGTCAGATCGTACACGTGGACCCCCCTTCAGCCGTGGATCTTAATAATGGGGTAATATCACTTAGGCCCCTGTTCTTTTTGCATTCATAGTTTAGTCCTGTAAACATTAAGTGTAGTTGTTTTTATTTTGGTTAATTTGCACTGTGGACCTGATACTTTCTCGTATTTACGATTTAGTCCCTGTGAGTATGGAACACGTGCTTCGACATGTGAGTATTTGGTTAAATTGCATGTAAGGGGTTTGTACTTTTTTGTTGCTATGGATTGATATTTTATAAATATGAATTACATAAATACCCCTCTGTGTGCTCATCACGTGTGTGCCTCGTGTTTATCATGACCTTTTGCAACTTTGGCCCTGTGGTTTTTACACGTGTTATCTATTTGGCCCTAGAACTTTGTTTCTTTGCACTTAGGTCCCTGTGTGTTGTGGCTTTTATATTGGTTGAATAAAATATCAGATAAAATCTAAATCTTGTGAAATTTGGATACAGTGTCCCTGCCACTGTGTAAAAATTTCACAAATTTTTTGGGACATTTTTATTACTATTTGTTATTTTTAAAAAATCAAAACCCCTATTTTTGTTACTGTTTGGTTTCTAAAATCAATTAAAAATAAAACTCATTTAAAAATTACAAAAAAATTAGGTAATGTTTCTTTTAGTGTCTTTGAGCTTCAGTTCGATTTTTATCTTATTTGGATTTATAAAACCTACAAAAATATAAAACCCTAAAAACCTTATAAACATTATTAAAAAATCTATAAAATACAAAAAATTACAATTTGGTTTCTTATCTTAGTTTTTATTTCTTTTTTCATAAAATTACCTTCAGATTTTTAGAGGCTTATTAGATATTTTTTATTAGCCTTTTAAATCTGGTTGCACATTAGTTCTTTGTTTTTGCCTTTTTCGATTTTTATAAAATCAATTAAAAAATATAAAATTCTAAAAAATTACCAAAAACATTTAAAAATATATAAAATAAAAAAATTATTGGAATTTTCTGAGTTGTTTTGAAGTGTTTAATAAATTGTAGATGTGTGATTCTTGCCATCTTTTTATCTTTTCTTCATCATTAAAAATACAAAAAAATTTAAAAATTTATAAAATCTATCAAAAAATTATTTTTTTTAGTTCTTTTTCGACTACTTCGTAGGCCGACTCGGCCAACCCGTGCTCCTTGAGTTCGACCCTGGTCGCTATACCAGGTTAAATAAATAGCGAAGACCATTATTCGTGCTTGATTGATTGTTTGATTTATTTTGGTGATCTTATCTTCTTATTGAGTCCGAACCGCGAGATCCGGGTCGCAACGACCCTTGATTGATTTTACCTTCAACTGGGTCTTGGGGGATTTTCGGGCCCATCAACAACACCATAGATAAATCAGTTCAAGAGGAAGCAGATGTCCCTCAAAGCATAGTTGATGAGACATTGTGCAGTGGACCTTCTCGAAGTTGCCCATCGACAATTACGTTCTTTCCATATCCATGAGATGATAGTAGCTAGACCAACCCCTAGGTGGGCATAATGCTTTCATTCACTTCATGCCTTGCCTTGATGTCTATCAAGATGCCAAAAATATTCCCATCTCTATACTGAATAGAGGAGATTGAAAGTGTTGCAACATCTTTCCAAACTCTTCTAAGAAAGGACAATCCTAAAAACATATGATTTCTTGGTTCAAGTTGATGGTCACAAAACATGCATCCTAATTCGGAGCAAAAACGAGTCAAGATAAGCGATCCCTTGTGTGGGCCTTGTTTTTTACCGCTCAGAAAAGGCAATACTTCTGCTTTGGAGCTGCCTTAGAGATCCACACATCTTCCCACCATCACATGGGCCACACCCGACCTCTAATCAAATCAAAGTACCCCAAAAAGAGAATTACATTGGATCCGCATTCTATGAAAGGGGCATGTATAGCCAGAATTGGCAACAATAGTGGTTGTAACCCAAGCACAACCTTCCATAGTGGGGAGAGCCCCTAGGGAGGCCACAACACATAAAAATTCATCTTTAGATACTTGGATTGGAGAAAATCAACCCATAAAGAATTCTCATCTAAAAGTAGTCTTCAAAGCCCATAAACATTCGATGTTATGTTAAGGTCGACATAGACCTAAGACCCAATCCACCGTCCTTCTTTGGAAGACAAGAAATACTCCATGATATATCATGTCGTATGTAGTCTTAAAGGAAGTATAAGCACATTGACATGACATGAGCCACCATAGAAGAGGGTATTGTGGTCCCAACCATCCATAAAAAGGTAGAATTCAATTATTATTGAATTTATTAATTGTATGCGGTCAGTCATAGAGAGAGCCTTCACCTTCCACACACACAATTTGTGAGTCCGGCACAAGAGGGGAAGTAAATTGTGCAATATGCAATTATCCAATAATAATATCCAAATAAAAAATATTTCACAAATCACAGATATAGAAGAATAACAAACCATAAAGACACAACGATTTTTACGTGGAAACCCAAGCAGGTGAAAACCATGTTCTAGGATTTTTCCTTTGCTCTATTGGCGAAGCTTGTTTCCACTATTCCAACGCTACATTAACTCGAGGGTAGCACAACCTCTTGTACAACATGTACCCTTCCTTGGACGACTCCCAAAGGAATATTTTATCTCTCTCTTACATAAAGAAAGCTACAACTCAGATACCTGTACAAAAATGCTAAACATAATATAGTTAAGCAATGAAACTTGATTTCACGAGCATACAAACTTAAAGTACAGAATACGCTCGAGGATAACAAAGATGGTTGCAGGAGAGACCAGAGAGCACAAACAACTTTAGTGCTAAAAGCTTTGGATTGAAGATAGCTCGAGAGAGCAGAAACGTTGTAAGAACTTGAATATCATGGAAAAAGTTCACTCTTCTTTTCTTTTGAGAGTAGAAGATGTTTCTCTTGGTTGTACATCTCAAACAATGAGCCATAGGGTTCCCTTATATAGATAACCTCAAAGAGTCGTTGGTGTCCAAAAATGGAAGTACAATGTTTTGATTTCTAAAATCGTGAAATGGTCGATCATAGAACAAGGGTGATCGATTATGTTACAAATGTGATAGATCATATTTGATTGTTGGTCTAAATTTCAAAAAGTGATCGATCGTGTTAAAAAATGGTCGATCAGGGTTAATCGATCATGAAGAACAAAATGGTCGATCATAGGTGATCGATCATAGGTGTTAAGGTCATCAATCATATGTTCGAAAATAGAAAATGTAAAATTGATGATTCTAACTTAAGTTTTCTTGGTTATCACGAATATGCAAAAATTATAAGATCATTTTTCAGCATAAAATAAAAAGTATGTAATAAGTCACATCAGCCTCCAAAGTCTTCAAAACTTGAGCTTTTGGAGTCTTTCTTTGATTCTTTCAACGATCTGATTCTGAATCTTGAACCTTTTAGTTGAGTCTTTTAGAATCATTTTTAGGCTTTGAGTTGGCTTCTAACTTGTCTATACTTTTTAACGACAACGTTCTACGAGCTTCTACCTGAAAAGTTAATCAAGGTACAAAAACAAATATGCAATTGTCATTAGGGAAATCGAAATCACTAACAATCTCTCCCTTTTTTGTTAATGACAAAACTTATATTTGTTTTTCAAAAAAATCAACTAAATTTTTTTATCTGATTTAATATATTTCAAACTATATTACTCCAAGTATTAACTCCTTCTTTGTTTTTTCTTTTAATTTCTCTACAATAAATTTTAGTACTTTTTTATTTTCAAGAACTATATCCCCCTTTTTCTTATTATCAAAAAGATATTATCAGTAAATTTCTCCCCCGATCTTAAGGATTTTTTTCTCTCCCTTTTGTCCGAAACCAAAGGATGACTTAGCTCCACTTTTTGAAAAAGTTTGTTTTAAAGGGTAGTTTTTAGGAGATGTCATTAGGTTGGCATAAACCTAAGTGTCTTCTTAGATAGGAAAATCTATCAAGGTTTAAGAGCTTGTAAAAATATCAGCAAGTTGATCTTCTAAGTTTACAAAGTCTAAGGCAATCTCTTCTTTTAGAAGACTGTCCCTTAGGAAATGATGTTTATGCCAATGTATTTAGTCCCAGAGTGTAACAAAGGATTCTTAGAAAGATTTATAGCACTTGTATTATCAGAAAGGAGTTTAACTTTTTCAAACTTTAAACCAAAGTCATTTAAGGTCTGCTTCATCCACAACACTTGCGAATATGAAAGAGAGGCATATATGTATTCAGCTTCTATTGTTGATAAGGGTACACAGTTTTGCTTCTTAGAGAACCAAGAGATCAATGCATTTCCAAGAAAATGGCGCGTCCCACTAGTACTCTTCCTATCATTCGTACTTCCAGCATAATCAACATAGCTATAAGATTTTAATTCAAGGGATGGTGATCTAGGGTAAAACAACCCATAATTATAAGTATCTTTCAAGTATTTTAAGATCCTTTTTACAACTTTTAAGTGACTTTCTTTAGGGGTCTATTGTAACCTAACACACAAACAAGTAATAAAAGGTATGTCTGATCTACTAGCAATAAGATATAATAAAAAACCAATCATATATCTATATTGAGTCGCATCAATATCCTTACCATTTTTATCGGCATCAAGCCATTCTTGAGCTCACATCGGTGGCGTCTTCCCTTTTGTACGTTCTATCCCAAACCCTTTGAGAAGATACAAAGTACTTTGTTTGACTTATGAAGATCCCTTGTAATAGTTGTTGAATATGCAAGCCTAAAAAGAAACTAAGTTCTCCCATAATACTCATTTCAAACTCCTCCTGAATCTGCTTACTAAAATCTCTGCACAAATCTTCATCATTAGCTCCAAAAATAATATCATCAATATATATTTAAACTATTAAAAAATCATTTGGATTTTTAGTAAACAAAGTTTAGTCTACTTTTCTAATTTTGAAGCTAGCAGACAATAAAATACGGGTGAGGGTTTTCGCCTTGCAGATCACGGAAGCATGGAGATCGCGTTGTATGTGATCTAGGTCGACTAGTCGCACTACTTGTAAGGGGCAACATAAATTAAATTTTTTCGATGAAATCACTCATAATTCCCATGCTGTTTCATCTTAATTATAAACAAGTATTAGGGTTACCTCTTGTAGCATGATTGTGATCCTCGTGCCTGTAAACAAAGAGACCTCCTGTCTCAAGTCCTTCGACTGAGTGAGCTCTTGTGGGTGCACAGATGAGACGCGTACTTCCCGCAATCTGAGTTGGTGATCCGAGCATGAATCCTTAGGATTTTGTCTCATGAAATCAGTATTCTTCCTCACGATCACGGGGCACTGAAGAAGACAATGATCCACAAGTAGTCGATCCGGCAACACGACGACAATGAAGCTCTCATGAAATCCTAGAGTGGACGGTCACTAGGATTTGAATGGAAGAGAGCTTGTACATGTATATGAGAGAGAGAGAGAGAGTTTTGTTGCTTCAAATTGTATGTAGAAAAGCCTAGGGTTGATTCTTCTTTTATATGATTCAACTATTGAATCAACAGTTGTATGATCAAGATGGCCATGGTACATCACTCTAATTGTATCAAGGGACCTTACAAGTGCATTCATTCATTAATCTCAATATATGGAGTGAAAAATCAATAACTTTTACTGATATATAAAAAGGACTACAATAACATTTATTGTAGAAATAGTTCGTCATGGGCTCACATGTCAAACAATCTCCCACTAGCCCTCAGAAACATTCAGGTACAATCCTCAAACCCATACTCATTGCATGTTGGTCAAAAACTTTTGGGGACAAAGGTTTGGTAAGGGAATCAATAACGATGTCGGCGGAGGTCACCTTAGTGATGATGATATCACCATGCTTTTGTATCTCCCGAATGATATGATATTTCCTTTCCACATGTTTGCTCTTTTGATGCCATCTGATTTCTCTTCCTGAGTTATGGCTTCTGTGGTATCGTAGAGCAGCGAGATGGGAGTATCAGAGGAAACTACACCAAATTCTAGGATGAACTTGCGCAATGTAGCATATGATGTGGCAATGTATTTAACTTTTATCATTGAATCAGTTGTGGTGTCCTTCTTCTTGCTTCTAAAAAACACCACCTGATCACTTGTCTTCTGAACCTGTAAAAGAGTCAGAGATAAATTTCGGTCGTCGTATCGACCAGGTGAGTTTACCAGAAAAGATTAGGTGAATTAATCTTTTTAATTTTATTTATACTCCTAAACAAATTTGTATAGTGATTCGTACGGGTGTGTCGAACTCATGGATGCAAACTGTATTAAACTAGGAAGAATCGGTGGAAAAACTTAGATTTTTAGGTTTCCTAATTTTTATGTTATTTTTAGAAATTTTATGGATTTTTATGGATTTTATATTGTTTTTGTAATTTTTTATTATTTTATGATTTTTTTAATAGTAGAAAATGTTTTTAATTTTTATTTAATTTTTATTTTGTTATTTTTATGTTTTATTGTTATTTATTTTTTTTATAGATTTTAGAGGGTTTTAAAGATGTTTATGAGGTTTGGTGAAATTCCCTTTAAAACGATATATTGTGCGTTTTTAGGGGATTTTTATTGAGTTAGTTATGAATTTTTATATTTTTTATTTAATTTTTAGTATTTAATTTTTTTGTTTTATTTTTTCTTTAAAACGTATATTATACTGTATATATATGAAATACTGTATTTATATGATTTTTTATATATTTTTATGTATTTTACATTTTTATTTATCAAGTACGGGGTATGGGTGTAAAAATACTGATACTGCAAGGGCCTTCATGCAATATAGCAAAGTGGACGAGGATGTGAATGCAATTTGCTGTGAAATGTCTTCTCTGTACGTGAAGTGCAGGTGAGGCTTCTTTTGTCAGGATCTGTACGTATTTCAACGGAAAGTGGGAGGTATACACGCAAAATGTCCGCAAATATCTGGATTGCACTCGAGGTTCACGTGACTTGTGCGAGCTCCAGGACGTAGCACGTGATCGAATTAAAGCGGCGGGGCGGTGAGTCTTATGTATACGCGCGGCTGGCTAAGGGCCCTTGGATCAGAGCTGATCCAAGGGTAACTGTAGCACCTGGTTACTTCGTTCGTTCCTCCCCAAGTAGAGTTTGTTGATGTGATTCGCCGTCGACGCATAATGTAGGTGCGAAATGAAACCCAAAGTCACAGAAATCTGATGCGGCAGTGCTGTAAATGCTAGGCGAAGCGGTGGTGCGTTTCACACTTCCAAGCAATGTTGATCTATCGATGTTCAAACTCAGTCGCGTCTTCAGATCGTGATTAACGACTCAGTTGATCCGTTGAGGCTGCAATGTTTCAAAAGGTCGGGAGGCGGTGTTTGGGGATCCAGGCAGCGGTTTGGATCGAAGGGTGTCTATATTCCTGTACTCAGGCGGCAGGCCCTTGCTTCGGTGATGCTCTAATCGGAAGCTCGATAACGTGAAGGCTTCAAAAACCTCTCCGATGCTCGAAGACGATTTCCTGATGCATGCGCTCAGACCTCCATTCGTAGTGGAGATCGAAGATACTCAAACTATTTAGTCTCAGATGCCCCGCCTCGATTAGATCCTTATGTTCCTGGTCACCTGCAATCAATGATGTTCCTGGGAGTCGGATGCTTCAGATGTTGACTCCCTTCAGATCAGATATGCACTTTATCATACATACACCTGCACTGACCGATTTCGAGTCGAGCACGAAAAAGCTTGATTCTCAAATGCAAACACACGTGAATGAATGGAGCTCCTTTGATGGTGATATAGATTGGAGCCAATCAATGACAGGGTGTGAAGAGATAGAAATAGAATTGGCAGGGGAGTTATGTGGTGATGACATCAGGAGATGAGAAACGAAGGCATCGAGATAAGAAGAGATGGAGAAGGAGGGATCGGGAAGAGAGAGAGAGGAACCGAGAGAGAAGAGAAGAATACAGGAAGGAGATAAAGGCGCAGCTTGTTGTCCATCTCCCATCAATTTCTATGTAATTTTGAATTTTCTTCACATGAATAAGAAATCTACACGTGTAATTCTTATTTGAGATTTGCAAAAAAATCTAACCTGGACGAGTGGATGAATGTTGTCGCCTAGGATCGAAGCTTGCGGAGGAGCTCCAAAGTTACCGCCTCAACACGGCGGCGCTCCGCGGAGGCTACGACGTGCGGAGGAGCAGGGCTCTACACCGGCGACCCGATCTCGCCGAACTTCGTCGATCCACCTTACTCGACGGTCGGAGGATACGAAGCTCCTGTCACAAGACTCTCTCTCTCACGTCGGATCTCACAGGGAAGGTGGAGGAAGTGAAAATGGCGGATACCGAGCTCGGCGGGGGTTGACGGGTGTTTATAGGGCGAGGGGAGTCGGGTCACCGTGGCGGTGACCGGATGCGGAGGAAGTTGGAGGAACGGCCGGCCAACGACCGGCCGTTGGGGACGTTGGCCGTTGGTGAAGAGGAGGAGAGGAAGGGGATCGACGGGGAAGAAGAAGATGGGGAAGAAAGATTTGGTAAAGTAAGAGAGAGAGAAAGGGATGAGAGAGAGAAAATAATATTAATAAGATTAATAAATAAATTAAATTCAATAAGATTAATATAATTAATAATAAATATAAATTAATTAATATCTAATTAAATTCGTAATTAATTAAATAACCAATAATTAAAAATTATTAAGAAGGTAATTAAGTAATAATTAAGTAATTAAATATTAATTAATTAAATAAAAATGTATTTAAGTAATTAATTAAATCAATAAATTAATTGAATAAATAAATTAAATAAATAAAGTATTATTTATTTTTTTAAAAAAAGGGATTAATATATTAAATAATAATATAAGTTACGGCTTATTGTATAATCATACCAATACGGACCCCAAAAACCGTGTTTTTCGCATTACCTCTGATTTTAGCGAAACTAGTGACATTTTGTAGATAATTGAAAAATATAAATTTAGGGACAGAGTTTGCTAATTTTGGAGCTCATACGACCGAATTATGAGGCCCAGACGAAAAAAGTAGCGGCTTCGGGCCTCCGAATTTTTTCGGTATTTTAAGTTATTTTTATTTATATTTTTATATACAATTTTAGATGATTTAAAGAAAAAGAATTAAGTTAATCGGAGTTACGGTTATTTAATTAAAAATCGGGGAAGTTTTTACATATAGTACATATAGACAACGGGTCCAAAAAGCTAAAACTCACTGGTTTTATCTGAATATTTTTCTGATATTTTTAATAAATAGTATTATGTACAAAATGGATTTTAAAAGTGAGTTTGGTCATTTTGGAGTTTTTTATAAATAGATATGAACCTCAGAAGTCGTCTTTTACGGCTTTTCCGGTTCACTACGGTTATTTTATTTTTGTGTCAAAATATTTTTCTAATATTTTTTATAAAATAATAAATATTTTTATGAACAACTTTTATAAAAGGAGTGTTTTGATTTGAAGTGATTTTGATGGTAAATAAAATAGGTGAAGTATTTACATGGTGAAAAAAAAGAAGTAAATTACATTTTTGGTCTTTATTTTCTGAAGATTTTTATAAGTTAGGATCCTTATTTCCCCCTACTTATTTATTTTGTCGACCCGGTCAATATTGACCTGGTCTCGGGGTTAGGATCAGTCTGTTTATATTCTATATACATCCTTCTTTTATTTTTCTTTTATTTTTATCTTTATTCTTTTATTTTGGTGAAAATAAGTGTTAATTATATAATATTAATAATTGTGGTTAGAGTGATAATTAATTAGAATTAGTGGATATTTACATGTATTTTACTAAGGATTTTAGCCAAAATGAAAGATAAAAAGGCGATGAATCACGGATTTATCACTTCTCCATCTCACAATACCATCACTCAACAAGAATACAAATCCTAAAGTTGACTTGTGGTCATCAATGTCAGATCGGGAGTCTAAATTTCTATATCCTAAGACTTGAAGGTTATTATCTCCATAGACTAAGATGTAATATCATATCCTTCTCTAGATACTTGAAGATGTTCTTCACTACATTCTAGTGGTGTTCAACATAGTAGGATTGATAATGACTTATCACTCCCACTGCATGGCATATATCCAATCTTATGCACATCATGTCATACATTAGGCTTCCCACACATGATGCGTAAGAGCATCCATATATGACCTTCTTTTCTTCAACATTTGAGGAGCTATCCCTTTAGATAAGTGTATACCGTGTCTTAAGGGAAGGAAGCCTTTCTTGGAGTTTTTCATATGGAATTGTTCCAAGATCCTCTTAATGTATCCATGTTGAGACAGTCCTAAAATCCCTCTTTTCTCTATTTCTGAACAGTTTCAGACCTAAGATATAAGAGACTTCTCCAAGATATTTCATCTCAAAGGTATGGGATAGCCATACCTTAACACTAGTCACCATTCATGTATCATTCCCAATGATAAGGATATCATCTACGTAAAGTATGATGAACACAATGACGCTCCCACTTAGCTTCTTGTACACACATAGTTCATCATGATTCTGAACAAAATCATAACTCTTTATGGTTTCTTCAAATATGATGTTCCGGCTACGAGAATTTTGTTTGATCCCATAAATGGATTTCTTTAGCATGCATACTTTGCCTTCCTCAGTTATGAAGCCCCAGGCCTCCTCCATATAGATTTCCTCCTCGAGGTATCCATTGAGGAATGCGATCTTGACATTCATCTGCCATATGTTGTAGTCAAGATATGCAACTATAACTAGCAGTGCCCTGATGGACTTAAGCATGGACACATGGGAGAATGTCTGGTCATAGTCAATGTCTTCTCTCTGTACGTGCCTGATGGTCCCTACCTTCCCACGAGGTCCCCTCTTTCTCTTGATGATCAATTTACACCCGATGGGTTTTACCCCCTTAGCTGGATCCTCTAGGGTCCATACACCATTCTTGTGCATTGAGTATATTTCATACTTCATATCTAACATCCATCCATCTATGTCATGATCCGCAAGTACTTCATAAAAATGAAGTTGGATCATTGTCAGATTCTCCTGACACATGGAATCCATACTTTTCAGGTGGCATAACCACCCTCAAACTCCTTTGAAGAGGTACAAGTGCTTCATCTTCATTTGTTTTCAGTTTCTGGCTTATGAATCTCAATATGCTCAAAGGATTCTGTGAATTACTTTACTCCATTCGTGTCTTGACTTTTAAGGAAGTCATCCTCTAAGAATTTCACAACATTAGAGACAAATATCTTTCGAGTCTCATGGTAGTAAAGTTGGTATCTAATACTGTCCTTTACATACCCAATGAAGTAGCACTCTCTGGTACGAGATTTTAGCTTATTTGTGTCCGCATTCTTGGCATGGAATAAGCAACCCCAAATCATCAAGTGCCTAACACTAGACTTGGTTCCAAACCAAATAGAATGAGGGGTTTTGGGTACAAATTTGCTAGGAATCTTGTTAAGGATATATATTGCAGTCTCTACTGCATATCCTTAGAAACTAAGTGGTAAATGTGCTTTACTCATCATTGATCGGATCATATCCATGATGATCATGTTGTGTCTTTCAATAATACCATTTAATTGGGGAGTTCCAGGTGGAGTGAGATTAATACAATTCCTCTCTCTTTTAGGTATTCCTTAAATTCATCTGAGAGGTACTCGCCACCTCGGTTAGATCGAATCCGTTTAATCTTGCTATCGATTTGGTTCTCAACCAAAGACATGAATTCTTTGAACTTTTCAAAGGTTTCAGATTTATGATGTACCCATATTGTGAATGGTCATAAATAAATATCAAGTAATATCGATGTCAATTTCGAATCATGGTACTGAAGGGACCACATAAATCGATATGTATTAGGTCAAGTATACATTCGTATTGTGTACCCTTATTTCAGAAGGGTGATTTGGTCATTTTACCTCGAATGCAATGTTCGCAAGTATGTAAATTTTGGACCTATAGAAAATCTAATGATCCATCTTTTACCAATCCATTGATCCTATCAGCAGATAAATGACCAAGCCTTTGATGCCAAATCACGGTTAAATGATTTCCATCCTCTTTAGATCTTTCATGTTTTTTATCAGTGATAGTAACATTTGTGACAGATTCATCAATGCACAATTCAAAGAGTCTACCATGAGTTATAAAACAATCTGCAATATGTTTATTGTGTCGACTTATGATAAGTTTTTCATAGAACATGAACAAATATCCATTTCTAACCTATTTAGATACATATAATAAGTTCCTTCCAACATCTGGAACATAGAGACATTCTCTAAATAAACGGGCTCTCCTATTAGATAATGATAGTCTACGCATCCCGATGATGAATGTTGCAACAGTTGCATCGGACCCCATCTGGATGATTGTCTCTCCATCAAGTGTTTTGGTTTCCTGAAACAGATGCAACAAATTGCATACATGAATATAAGCATCAGAATTAATGACCCAACTACCTTCTTATCCTATGAGAAAATTGGTTTCAATGACTAAAGTAGATTTTATAACTGCTAAAGTCTTACCCTTTTCTACATTTTTCAGGTAATCTAGACAATTTATCTTCCCATGCCCCGCCTTCTTGTAGTGATGAAAGACATCGGTTTTCTTCGATGCTATCAGTGTGGAAGCTGAGAGAATGAGCCAACAACTTGACTCTTCTTCTTCTTCTTCCGAGCCAGACTCTTCAGAGACCCTTGCTTGCGATTGCACCTCCCTTTGACATGTGCAAACATGGCACTATCGGTATGATTCTCTTTATCAAGATGTCCTCAACAGACTTCAATGAAGATATGAGCTTAGCATCTATCAACCTCAAATTATTCATGTGGTACGGTACCACAAAGTTGTTGAATGACTTTGGCAAAGACAACAAAATGAAGGCATGCGGTATGCATGCATTCATCTGTGCTCGAAGGGTATCTAGTTCAGAGAGCCCCAAGTCAGATGGCATGTCTGCATCATCTTCTGACTCATCTCCACTAAATATCACATATCTAGGGCAAATGGAATCATGGAAAAAATTTTTGAGTGGCTTATTGGTTTAATTCCTAACTTAATTAACGTGTTTCCAACATGTTTCATGATAGGAAAATAGTAATAAAAGGGTTTAGTCACATATCCGAGTTTACATGCAAAAACAACAATACTGTTGGGATTTTTTATTTTTAAAATAATGCTCGTTTGATGTCAACCATTAGCGAATCTTTTGTGGACATATTTAGACATTATAAATGCATTTAAGTATCTAAAAATTTCGTTCAAATAGGGCACAAGCAGTGCTTTTTCATGAGCAAAAAACTATATGAAAAATCCATCTATGCAAAAATAAGCCCCCCGCACATCCGATATCCAAAACCTTGTTCTCGTAAGCTTTGGATCACATTCATGACCTTCGAGCAAGGCTATGATACCACTTGAAGGTGAGAGTTTTTGCTTCGCGTATTATGAAAGCATGGAGATTGTATCGTACACAATCTAGGTCGACTTGTCATAAGGAGCAACAGACATTAAAATTTTTCGATGAAACCACATGACGTGGGAATCATTATCATATCATTTCATCTTGATCACAATCAAGTATTAGGGTTACCGCTTGTATCTTGATTGATATCCTCGTGTCTCTAAACGAAGAGACATTCTATCTGAAGTCTGATCTGACTGTGAGCATTTGCGGGCACATGGATGAGACACGTACTTCTGCAATCCAAGTCGATGATTCAAGCACGGAACCTTATGATTTCATCTCACGAAATCCATAGTCTTCCTCACCAGTACATGGCACTGAAGAAGATGGAGATCCACAAGCAGTCGATCCAGCAACTGCGGCGGTTAAGCTCTCACGAAATCCTAAAGTGGATGACCACTAGGGATTGAAAGGAAAAGAGATTGGGCGTGTATATGAGAGAGAGAGAGTTTTATTGCTTCAACTTGTGTGTAGAAAAGCCTAGGGTTGTCTCTTCTTTTATACAAAATTGGATGGCTAGGATGTACTCCTGATTGAAATCAATTGTCTTAATTTGTTGCAATAATTTGAAAAATTAATTAATTAATTTAAAAGAAATAAATAAATTGAAGACATTCTCCAGTAAATTTAATTATCATTAAATTAATTTATTGTGAAATAATAAGGAAGGAGGACGACCTCCTTCCTAATTAAGGTGGATGGCCACCATGGAGATTATCCGCGGCATCTGGATTTCCCACAACATTTTCATTGTTTTGACTTAGTTGATGAATAGACTTCCCCCTATCCTACCTATCTGGGAATTGATGATGACCGTCACTGAAAATTGGTAGACTCGTTGAGTCGAAGCAGAGTCAGTACGATGCTCCTGAGGCTTTGATAGTCCAAGGAGAATCCGGTTGGCTGAAAGATGACCTCCCCTTGGGCTCTTGACTTTCCGGGCAAAAACATCTCTAATCGAACTGGACGTTGACTATAAGGTATAAAAGGCCGTGAAAAGAATATGTAGTTCTAAAAGCGCTGGAAGAGTCGACAGAGGAGGGAAGAAGGTTTTTTTCCCAAAAAGGTGGGGCATAACTGATATTGCAATAACTCAGAGGGTTACAACTGACAAAAACCCTTTTTTATATGTTTCAAGTGAAGCTCCTCCTATCTTAATATTTGAACATGCTTATAATAAAATTTTAAGAACATGTTTCAATATTTTTTCTATATATGATCATAACATAATTTTTAAGCATCTCCACTAAAGTGTAAACAATGACACATGGATTCATATGTAACCATATCATTATACATTTTAAAATATGAATTTGAATGCATATATAAAGCTGACATATATAAAAAAAGTCTTATCAAATTTTATAAAAGCAACAATATATATATATATATAGAGAGAGAGAGAGAGAGAGAGATAGAGAGGGCTTATCTAGAGGGCCCTATGCCCATTTGGGGTCTAATGAGCACCGTATGAGAAACGTTGGATTATAATCTTGTGGTTAAAATTAAATAGAAAATTTAATAGTAGATTTGACACGTTCTGATTTCCATAACCGTTCAAGCGAATTTCTCGGACATTGATTTCCTTTTTGATAACGTAATTAATATTCAATTAATTACCAAACAATTCATTAGGGATTTCTGGCTGCCGCAGACGACGAACAAACAAAGAGAAACCCTATTCTCATTTTCTTTGGTGATCGATTGAAGGTAGTTCTGCATCGACAATCAGTAAGTTTTTTAGTTTATTAACATTCAATCAGCAAGTTCTAACACATGAAATTTGTTAGTACATTTACCGTATGTGTAAGAACTAATTTATTATTTTTGTCTATGAAAATGAAGATTTCAACTTATCAGATTCGTTTAGTATTTGATTACGAAAAAAATGGATTAATTACTAATACAAGTTCTTACATATTTTAAAACACATCAAAAGAATGTTACTGGTAGTAGTCGAAAGCTTACGAAGTTACGAAGCGATTTCTTATTTGTTACTGGTAATAGTCTAAATCTTACGTATACAACTTGCAAATCATATATTACTAATGTATAACTAAAAGTTACTGACAATTAAGAGAATGTTACTAAAGGTCGAAATAAAGTTGGAATGTTACTCGTACAAAGCTTTTGGTAAATCTTACTTATACTCATTATCAAGGTTACTTGACTAAATTACAATATTACCATCGAAAATTACAATATTACAAATAGAATGCTTTTTTGTTACGTACGTATATTAATAGCTTACGGGAAATATTAAGATTGTTACTGAAATGATAATTGTTACTTGTCTTAGTAATATTCTTACTGATACCAAACTTTGTTGATTTGTTACTTGTGATTCTTAAGAAGATACTGATACATATTTCTTAATTGTTACTGGTCGTTCCTAAGAACTTACTGATGATGTTGCAAATTTTACTTGTGTTTCATAAGACCTTACTGATGCTGTTGCAAATTTTACTGAATGCAACAACAAACTTACAATACTGTGGGAATTGGGTTAAACTTACAATACTATAGATATTACCTTTTTGTTAGATTTGATTTTAATTATTTTAATAAATACATGGTATTGAGTTAAAGATGGCTATTATAAAATTTATATGTCAAATACAAAACAAAATACTATAGGTTGCATTCGGAGATACCAATGGTATTGTTAAATACTATAGGTTGTATTCGGAGATACCAATGGTATTGTTAAGTGTTACTGCTCGTTCCCTCGTTCATACTTTTACAAGTAAGATTATACTATTTACTTGGGTTTCTTAAGAACTTACTGATGCTGTTGTAGAATTTACTGAACTCATTATATTAATTTTATTTTATAGAAGGTCAAGGGGTCGGCACGGATAAAGTATTACTATCCATTCACTCATTCTTACTTGTACAATATACATGATACTTGTTACTTATATTTTTTCATATATTACTAATGATAATAACTTTATTACAATAGTATTGTTAATTGTTACTGGTCGTTCATAAGAACTTACTGATGGTGTTGCAAATTTTACTTGTGTTTCTTAAGACCTTAGTGATGTTGTTGCAAATTTTACTGAATGCAACAACAAACTTACAATACTGTGGGTATTGAGTTAAACTTACAATACTATAGATATTGCCTTTTTATTAGATTTGATTTTAATCAAAATAATAAATAAATGGTATTGAGTTAAAGATGGTTATTATAAAATTAAGATGTCAAATACAAAACAAAATACTATAGGTTGCATTCGGAGATACCATTAGTATTGTTAAGTGTTACTGCTCGTTCCCTCATTCATACTTTTACAAGTAAGATTATACTAATTACTTGGGTTTCTTAAGAACTTACTGATACTGTTGCAAAATTTACTGAACTCTTTCTATTAATTTTATTTTATAGGTTTTCAATGTAACTCGCATTGATTATGCTAGATATGATGTGATTTCTAAATCTGAGAGAGCAGCAATTCACGAATTCTTAAAGGATCCTGTCACCAAGTAAGAATAGTGTATTATAAAAATATTTTGTAAATTTATTGGTTAACCAAATTATGCTGTGTTCTTTGGATAATAAAATATCATTTAAATTTCAGTATGGGAGCAATTTATCATTGTCCAGGAGATAATTTTTGCATTGGAAGACACATTGAAGACCTACTCTATAACAAAATGGTCATTGATGTGTATATTGGACATGTTCATGGATGTACTATACAAATCTTATCAAGAAAATGACGCAGAATGTCCTTTCATTTTTGCAAATACGGCTCAAATGGTATGAATACTTAAATATATCTCTTTTTAAGTTATATTGTATTACCTAAGTATTTTTTCATTGCAGCAATTTTTTTAGAAGACTGTCAAAGATGCAAGTGTAGATGATTATGAGCTTTTGAACAATTTGTTTTCATGCATAAGGATAATGTTTGAAATTGTAAAGAAGGTTTTTTGTGTAATCCACACATCAAATCGTTGGCATCTTCTCGTGACTGACTTTGATGCCAAAAAATTCATTTCGTACAATTCACTGACTGGAATGAAAAAACACTGGTTGGATGTATAAAAACGGGTAAATATTCAATTTCATAAAAGTACATTAAATTGATTTTTGAGTTTATTTATTTGAGAAATATTTCTTTCATTATTATTGCAAGGTTGATTGGATGGCGTAATACTTCATGCTATTCACTGGAGAACAACTTGAGAAGTGGCCAATTGATATAGCAAAAGGCATCCCAAAGCAGCGAAGTGATTCCATCGACTGTAGAGTTTTTGTAATGAAATATATGGAATACATTTGCAAAGGAAAAGAGCCGGTCTTTCACATCAAAGACATACCAAGGTTTCACATCTAGATAGCTGCTATTCTACTAACAAGTGGAGAGAAGAAGAACTGAAGAAAATAATTTCTTTTAGACTTGTAATTAGAGAAACTTTTTTAAAAATATATGTTACATGATGTATTCACAAATGAAAAAACGCAACATTTCGTTGTATACATATATATTTTAATGAATGAGTGATGATCCGAAAATTAATCTCCTAAATCCGGGTAGGTGATGAATAATCATTCATCACTCTTTATTCTTATATTTTAGCTACAAAAACCTTTGCAAATGCATGTATATAGTTGTAAATAGAAATAATTACCAAAAGCATGGATTGTGTAAAAACCTATAATTAGCATGTTTTTGTGCAAAAATAAAAGAATAAAGATTAAAAAGAAAAAGAGGGAAATATTTAGAATAAATATTGAGCAACCTAACCCAAGGGAGGGCTCAGCATGGGCCTGACCGCATAAAAGCCAAAGTAGAGGGAGATAGGGGCTCATGTGTGTAAATATCTATGTAAATAAAATAAAAATATTTTCCTCCCAAAAAGAGACTAAAATAGGCTTGTAAATACTTGTATATATTTATAAAGATAAAAACAAGATAAAAATAGAAAAATTAAAAAGAAAACAAAAACATCACTTTCACCATGTATATATTCCATTCATCCTATATTTATTAACCTTATAAATAAATAAAATTAATTTCCAAAAATCTTGTACATATTCTATGACTTATGGTGTAAATAAATAAAATAAATTAAAACAAAAACAAAATAAAAATAACAAAATTAAAAGTCAAAAAGACTATTGTAAATATACCATGTATATAAATGTACATATGTATTTATTTCACCTATGTATATAAATAATAAAAATAAAATAAAAATATCTTTTTATTCCTAATTTTATGGTATAAATAAATAAAATATAAAATGGGAATAAAAATGTATAAAAATAACAAATTAAAAATCAAAATTAAAAACCCTATATTGTACATATACCTATATATAGCTATATAATATAAGTACCTTATTTTTATTTTGAAAAATTAATTAAAAATAACAAAAAATAGAAAATATTAAAACAAAAATATTTCATGTTTTGAGTTTTAATTAAATAAGCCATTTGCTATTTTTAATCGAATTTTCAATTATTTTCCAGGTGGCAGCTTCCTATTGGCCCTGGGGATTGTTGACCGCCCGGTCAACTGCCCCCCCAGGACCACTTCCCACGGGTTAGGTGCCTGACCCGACTTCTCACTAATTTCGCACCTAAACCCGATCCCCTATCACCTAAACCCCGGGTCCGACTCGTTCATGTTACATCCGAGACCCTCGCCGGAGCCTTCGCCTCGGGATCCGCGCACTCCACTGCCCTACCCGCGCTCGTCTTCCCAGACCCTCCAACGTATATAGCTCGAGCTCCACCACCTTCATTCCCATCTTTGGCCATTCGTTCCACCCCCCAGTGAGCTCTAGTGCGTGAGTGAGAGTGACAGCTCGCTCCCCGTGCTGTCGAAGCGAGGAGAGGGACCGGATACCACTGATCCGGCGAGATACACCGCCGTGCTCCGCCCAGAGCCGGAGCTCGAGCCTCAGAGACCGACGCTCCTTGAGGCAAGGACCAGGAGCTGCGCAAGCTCGTCCACAGTCGATCCATTCATTCAGGTAGACCCAGTTCCTTTCGCTTTTCTTTGATTTTCGATTATCCCCAATTCGCGCCGCCGCCGCTTTCTTTCGATTCCGACCACCTCACAGTCACGCTCGATCATCGGAATCCACATTCGCCTCCGCCTTCCTCCCACGCACGTTCTGCACCCATCCACTCAACCCAGCTCGCACAGGAGCTGGGGTTCGAGCTCCTCCGTCCACACCTTCGCCGGAGCTCGCCCACATCGACCCCTCGACCACCTTCACCTCGCCTGACCGGGTCGAGGCAGTTTGCCCTCGACCCGCGAGTCTTCTGGACCCATTTTGCAGGTACATCGAGGGCTGTCTGAGGTCCTTTGACTCAGGTCCAGCAGATACGCCTCCGCCGACCTCGCCGTAGCTCTCCAGAGCTCGGTTGGGTCATCGGAGGGTACCACTTGACGCGGAGGCGCCTGACGATTCTTCCCCGATCACCAGAGCCCCGCGAGGAGGCTCGGAGCGAGTGTACTGGGCCGGCGAAGTTCGCCGGCCACCTGTTCTTCGAAGACCTCCAGCGACCGTCAGATCAGCCTCAGAGCTCCAGATCACATCCTGACCGTTCATTCGCGGAGATGCAGATAGCGTCAGATCAGTGGAGGAATGATCCCAGTCGTCGATCCGGTGAGGTTTAGCCGCGACGCACCGTCACCGTCAGATCTACACGTGGCGAGGCCCAGACCGTTGGATTCGCCCGAGAAGCTCAGCGTTGGAGTGCCATCTGATCCGAACCGTCCATCTACCACGTGGCATCCATCCAGCGGCTCGACTTAATAAAGGGTAATTTACCCTTAGGCCCTGTCTTTTCTTCTATTTAGCATTTAGTATTGTAAATATATAATTTAGTTCTTTAGTTTCTGGAACAATTGCATTGAGGACCCTGAACTCTATTTCTTTCGCATTTATGCCCCTCTGTATGTTGTAGCACGTGCTTCGACACGTGGTTTTCTGGGCTTTTTGCATTTTATACCTTGTAGTTCTGAGTTGTTATGAATTGAATGAAAACTTTTGGATTATTGCATTTATACCCCTGTGCGTAATTTAATAGTGCATGTGCGTATATTATTGGGTTAATTGCAGACAAGCCCTTGGGCTTTTGGTACCTGTTACTAAATAGCCCTCGGAACTTATTTTCCTTACATTTGGGTCCCTGAGTGCCTCAGGCACGTGCCACGCGTGTGTTCACCTGGGAATTTTGCACCAGACCCCCCAGGACTCTTGGTATTTGCACTTAGGTCCCTATGCACAGTACCTCTTCTTGATTTTTAAATAAAATAGCAAACAAACTCCAAATCCAATGAAAATTGGACACATGGCTCCTGCCATAGTGTAAAATTTTCTGGAATTTTTGGGGACAATTTTGTTTTGTCTTAATATTTTTAAAAATTCAAAAACATCTATTTTTGTTACTGTTTAACTTTGAAAATCACAAAAAATATTAAAATCAATCTAAAAATTACAAAAAAATTACCTATTGTTTCTGTTGTTGTGCTTGATTTTCTAGCCAATTTTGGCTATTTTTCATTACCTAAAACACCTAAAAATTGAAAAACACTTAAAATTTTATAAAAATTCTAATAAATAAACTAAAAACCCAAAAATAATAATTTAGGTGCTCAAATTTTCCTTGTTTATTTCTCTATACAGGAAAATTACCTCCAGGCTTATTGGGGATTTCTAGATATTTTATATAGGTCCCTTAAGCTCGGCTGGACAATACCCTCTTTTCCTTTCATTGTTTGATTTTTAGAAAATTAAATAAACATCAGAAAAACCCCAAAAATTCATAAAAATAGTAAAAATTATAAAACACACAAAAATATTTTTATTTGAATTTTTGGTCGATTTTTAGTGCATTTAATAAATAGTTGAATTGCTTGCTTTTCTTGTTTTCTTTATTTTCTTAATATTTTAAAAATCCAAAAAAATATAAAAATATTTAAAAACCACCAAAAATACCTTTTTGTTTCCTTTTATTTTTGACTACTTCGTATGCCGCGAGGCCATTTCGTGCTCCTTGTGTTCGACCCTAGTCGCTATACTAGGTTAAAATAATAGCAAGGCCGCTATTGATTTCGATTTTGATTTTATCTTTGATTAGTGGTCTATTTTTCTTGATTGACACGACCAAGTGATTGAGGTCGTGACGACCATTTAGTACCTTTACCTTAGTCGCTCGGATCTTCGTGTTATCAGTAAGGTAAAAATCACTCTCGGGTCGTTGCGACCCGGATCTCGGAGGATCGGACTCAACAAGAAAAAGATAGAACCACCAAATCAAAAATAAAATCAATAAAAATAGGAAGCGGTCCTCGCTACTTTTATTAACCTGGTATAGTGACCAGGATCGGACTCAGGGAGCACGAGTTGGCCGAGACGGCCTACGAAGTAGTCAGAATCGAAAAACAAAGGAGAAAATATTTTTGGTGGATTTTAATTATTTTTAATTTTTTTGTGTTTTTGATTTTATAAGAAAATGTAAAAACAAGCAACTTCAACAATTATTAAAAATATTAAAAAATAACAAAAAATTCTAATAAAAATGTTTTTATATTTTTTAGATTTTAAGTGTTTTTGGTGAATTTTTCAGAATTTTTTAATTTTTAAATGATTTTCTAAAAATCAAGAAAGAGGAAAAAGATGGGCTACTGTGAAGCCAGATTTGAAAGATCAATTAAAAATATAAACTTGATTTATAAAAGTCTGAAGGTAATTTTTATGAAAAATATAAACAAAAACTAAACTACAAAAAAAGAGTTTGCAATTTTTTGATTTTTATAGAATTTATTAGAATTTTTATAAGATTTTTAGTGTTTTTTAATTTTTAAGGGTTTTATAAATCCAAAAAAGTACAAAAATTAGATAGAAATTAAAAGACACTAAAACTAACTATCCAATTTTTTTTTAGAATTTTTAGACAAATTTTTTTATTTTTCTTTGATTTTCTAAGTCAGACAATAACAAAAATTAATGTTTTTGAATTTTTAAAATATCAAAAAGCCTAAAAAATGTCCCAAAATTGTAGGGAAATTTTTACACAGTGGCAGGAGCCACGTGTCCAAATTTCACCTAATTTGGATTTAATTTGATATTTTATTTAATAAAAACAAGGCACACAACAGTTAGGGACCTAAATGCAAAGAAAAGTAGTTCCAGGACTAAACAATAACACAGATAAAACATGTAGGGCCTAGAATGCAAAAATCTCACAAAATACGCGCGTAGCACGTGGCTCAGACACGAAGGGGTAGAACTGTAATTCCTATTTAGAAAGATTCAATCAATAACACCAAGAAAATATAGGACTTAAACTGCAAATGACCTAAAATCTCACGTGTCGATGCACATGGCTCACATACATGGGGACTAAAATGCAAATAAAGAAAACATAGAGGTCCACAGTGCAAAATATCCAAAATAAAAACAACTGAACTTAATATTTACAGGACTAAACTATAAATACAATAATCAGAGGGGCCTAAGTGATATTACCCCGTTATTAATAATCGACGATCGAGAGTTCGCCGCGTGTAGGATCTGATGGTGCTGGATCGTGGGAAACCCTTCGTTGGGTGGATGGTCCGGATCGAACCCTGGTCAGATCGGGTGGTAGACGTGTCTCGCGAATGGACGGCCACGATCACAATTGGAGCTGGGGGTTGATCGGACGACAACTGGAGCTCCTCCAAGAACAGACCTCCGGCGAACTTCGCCGGATCAATGCGCGCGGTGGAGTGCTCCTATAAGGCTGCTGGGATGTGGAAACACTCCGTCACGATGGTCCATAGTTGGTGGGCACCTCCGATGAGACCGGGAAGCTCCGGGGAGCTCCGGCGACGATGGAGGAGCAAGGCAGCTGTGCTCGAACCGTTGGGCCCTCAGACGGGTCCCTTTGACCTGCAAAAAGGCACAACACGACTCCTGGGTCGAGGGCAAATTGCCTCGACCCGTCAGGGGGTGGAGATGATGGTCGGATGAGTCAAAGCGGGGACCTTCGGCGAAGCGACGGTGAGGGAGGTCCGATTCTTGGTTCCTGGGCGAACCAAGTTGAACGAATGGGCGAAGAAGGTGAATAGGAGTCTCGTGATCGTGAATAGGTGGTTCGATGATCGAATAGATGAACAGATCGATGGGAATCGGCCGGCGAAGGCCGGCGGCACAAATGGGCGTAATCGGAAATTAGAGGATCCTAGGGGAAATCAACGATACCTGATGGAGGATGTCGACTGTGGATGAGCTAAGGAAGCCCTGGGGGTCTTTGCCTCAAGCAATCGTCCGGGTCCGAGGCTTGGCGCATCTCACGGCGGCGCACGGAGATGAGCTCGCCGGATCAGTGGCTGGGGCCGCTCCCTCCTCACTGCAACACTCTCCTCGGGCAGCTGTCACTCTGGGGAAGAGAATGGAAGTCCTGGGATGAAAGGTAGAGGCCAAAGATAGCGGGGAATGTGCGGCGGAGGTGCAGTCTTATACTGCTAGGGGTCCGGCTAGATGAGGGTTGGGCGAGTGATTCGGAGCACGGGTCCCTAGGCAATCTCCCGGGCGAGGGTCAGGGATGGATCTAGTATAATGGGGACCCGGGGTTTAGGTGAGATGTGCTCGAATCGTTCCGTGAAAAATGGGAGAAATCGGGTAGAAACCAGATCTGGGCGCTGGGTGGTCCTGGGGGGAGAGTTGACCGGGGGTCAACAATCCCTCGTGGACCAATCACATGCCACCATTGGAAATTATTTTAGAAATTCAAAATAAAATAGATAATCACCTTATTTCAAAAAATTTTAAACATGAAAAATGTTTATTATTTTTCAAATTATTTTTTAGTAATTTTTATTTAATTTTTTGAAAAATAAATAACATATTTACATTATATTATTATATATAGGTATATACATACATGTATTTTTTATTTTTATTTTTAATTATTTATTTTTATATAATTATTCCAATTTTATATTTTATTTAGTTATAACATAAAATTTGTAATAAAAAGGTATTTTTATTTTATTTTTCTTATTTATTTACATTAGTTAAATAAATAGGTGTATATACATATGTACATGGTATATATACAAGGTAAAAAATGGATTTTATTCTTATTCTTTTATTTTATTTTTATTTTTCTGATTTTTATTTTATTTATTTACATCATGAAATATGGAATATAGAAATATTTTTATTGGATTTTTATTAATTAGTTACAAGGAGAAAATAAATAGGTATGCTATTTTATGTACATGGTCTATATACACTGATGAGAGAGGTTTTATTTATTTTTATTTTTCTTTTGTTTTTCCCATTTTTATTTTAGTTTTATTTTTATAAATATGTACAAAATAACAAAAAACACCTTTTTACTTTTATTTAGAGGAAAATAAAATTATTTATATACATAGGTATATATACAAGTGTGATTGACCTTATCTCCCTCTACTTGGATTCTTTTGCGGTCAGGCCCATGCTGAGCCCTCCCTTGGGACTAGGCCACTCAATATTTATTCTAAATATTTCTCTCTTTTTCTTTTATTTCTTTATTCTTTTATTTATGCACAAAAACATGCTAATTATGCATAATTACAAGATGCATGCATTTTGATAAATTATTCTATTTACACATATATACATGATGTTTTGCAAGGATTTTGTAGCTAAAATAAAAGAATAAAAAGTGATGAATGGGTATTCATCAATGAGACACT
This sequence comes from Ottelia alismoides, assembly GCA_037367405.1. NCBI lineage: Eukaryota > Viridiplantae > Streptophyta > Magnoliopsida > Alismatales > Hydrocharitaceae > Ottelia > Ottelia alismoides. Next base: position 66,986 of record JAZKJV010011511.1, on the reverse strand, counting down.
TTTGCTTGATATTACTTGTTCATTATTTGAGATTCTTGTACAACTCATGAAGTGATACTTAGTGTAGTGTTATTGAAATATAATATAACACTTACTTGTTATATAATTTCTATTACTAAAGCAAGTAAAGACCAGAAAAAATTTAAATGTGTTACTGGCAATTTTTATGAACTCACAGATAATTGTTATATTGTTACTGCGTTAAATTACATAGCTTATTTATGATGTACAAAGAAATTACTAAAGAAAGCATCCGTTGTTACCAATAGAAATGATACGTGTTACTTATAGTAATGATACGTGTTACTAATCAGTAGTAGTAAATCACTGATAATTAAGAACTTTTACTGTATTCAAATACAAAAATTAGTTGTTATGTAAAAACATATTACTAAATACCTCCGATGTAAGAAATATTAATGTTAAGGAATACTAGCCAATCACACATTCTTACTTGTAAAACATACATAATACTTGTTACTTATGTTTTTAAATAAATTACCAATTATAATAACTTTGTTACAAATATATAACTTTTTACGTATTACTGATTGCAGATATTGCGTTAAAGTTGGTAAATAAAATTTTAGTTGTCATATGAAAATAAAATACTGGAGCTTGCTATCGTATTTACCAATAGTATTGTTGATTGTTACTGCTCGTTCCCTTGTTAATGGTATAAAAAATTACATTATACAATTTAGTTGTGTTTCCTAAGAACTTATTGATACTGCTGCAAATTTACTGAGTGCAACAACAAACTTACTATACCTTTTCTTTTATGATATACTTCAAAAAACTCAATGTATTCTACATATGTTTGTCGCCATTCTTATCAAATAACCGATAATTATTGCTACAAAGATAATTATTGTTAAGTATTAATGAAGATAAATATTACCTTTTTGTTATATTTTATTTTAATCAAATTAATAAATAGATGGTATTGAGTTAAAGAGGGCTATTATAAAATTTAAATGTCATATAAAAACAAAATACTCTTGGTTGCTTTCGGAGTTACTAATAGTATTGCTAAGTGTTACTGGTCGTTCCCATGTTCATACTTTTACAATTAAGATTATACTATTTACTTGTGTTACTCAAGAACTTACTGATGCTGTTGTAAAATTTATTGAATACAACAATAAACTTACAAGGCCTTTTCTTCTGTGAAAGATATGAAAAGAATTTCTTTTCAAAAAATACTTCAAACAAGGAAATGTATATTAAATTTGTTTGTCACCACACTATAACAACAATTGATAAGTGATATATTGTAACCAATTCTATGTATTATCAAATTACTAAAAGAATTTCAATTCTTACCACAACTGCTGAAATGTGGTACTGGTCATTATCTCTTTCTTACTTATACGAATTACATGCTATTTTATACTTACTTAACATAAAAATTTATTGATGCTATTTTAATATTTGCTGAAATAAACAAAAATATTACAAATTTACTCATACAAGCAACCGATAACGTTGGAAGAGGAACTCTCAATATTAAGAACATGTTAAATATCAATAACATTCTACACCATAAAAAAAAGGATAAAAAATTACACAACTTCGACCTGGATAAATAGTTTACAATTCACTAAAGATTTAAAAAAAAGTATACAAATAGAAAAAAAAGAAAATCTTCTATAAAGTGAACCGGGGAATGCCAAATTATGCTCCTATCTTGTCTTTCCTTTGCTATATCACCAACTTTCATTCCTCTGAATATCAGCTGCATATAATATATATCAATTTGTTGTAAAAGAGAAAAAATATAGATAATGTTAGAATAATGTTAATATAATAGAAATACAATATGAATCATAACAATTACTGAACTTCTCTTACCTTTAAGGATTATATGCAGATTTTGAAGGACAATTTCTTGAATCGTGTCCAGCATTGACTTTATGACATAATTTGCATTGTCTCCGCTTTGAGGCATTCTCTTCACTAATTGATTTCAATCGATTTGTGCTTCCCTTTGGTCTTCCACTTTTTCCAGAACCTTTTGGTTTTGCTATGTTAGGATCTTTCACAACAATAACTGATTTATCACATTTTTCATTGCCGTCATGCAAATCTTCAACATTAACAATTTTTCTTTTGCTATTAATAGCTTTGACTGCTTCAGAGGCATCTATAAGTACCTTCTTAATATATTCGTATACTTCTTGCTTACCATCAGCTTCACTAATGAGTTCATTTGACAATACCCGTAACTGACTATTGTCGTCTTGTATTGTTCTCTTCCTGTATAGTGGATAATAACCATTTCCCTTAATATCTTTCTTTCATCTATTCAATAAAAGAGAGGAATCAACCTCTAACGCATCTGTATGTTTTAAAACACTGATGATGTGTCTACATGGAATACCTATTGATTTCATTTTCATAAAATCGCAAAGAAATTTGTTGTTATGAGCATGGCAAGTAACTCTGTCAAAATCTTCAATCTTTCCAATAAGGTATACTCTGTATTGTATAACGTCTTCAACTCTTGGAAATGGAATAACATTCAGTTCAATACCTTACAAAAGCTCTACCTTAACCATGTAAAACAAAGTCTTTGTGAAATTCTCAGATAATTATTTTTCAATGCCCCACTGCATAGCCAACTTTGGAATTTAATTTTCAGTATCATTGTCCATCTTATTAACATGCTCTCTCAATCTTTCAACTGCAGTTTGAAATCTGGTCATGAACTCATATAAACTATTCAACTGATTAACATTGTTAGTCAAGAAAGAATTCATTCTCTCACTCCTCTGAGTTGTATTCATGTCATCAAAAAATATCTTCTCAAGTAAATAGGAACCCACTTTCTCCTGATCCGATACATGACATTGATCCATTTGTTTTTTTTAAATTGCATTCTGATAGTATTCTGCGTCACTCAGATTCAAATTCTTCTTCATTTTTTGCAGCCCAAATAATCTTATTCAATGATGGAATTGCTATTTCAGCTTTTTTGGTAAACCAATCATCTTCTTCATGTTAGCTGTAACGTGCCAAACACAATATCTATGTTTCGTAGTGGGAAAAACTTCCCTTATAGACGTATTAATAGATGGGCACTGATCAGTAATCATTGACTTAGGAGCAACCTTAACAACCAACAAAAAATTCTGGAAAAGCCATACAAAAGAATCGTTTGTCTCATTCATTAAGAATGCATTGCAGAAAAATACAGTCTTGTTATGGTTGTTAACACCGCAAAAAGAAGCAAAAATTAGCTTGTACTTATTCGTATCATATGTTGTATCAAATGTAACTGCATCACCGAACAAGTTTTAATCTTCTATAGAATAAGAATCTATCTACATGCAATGAGTTAAACATGAATTATTGTCTTGCTTGTACACGTAAAAGAAATCCGGTGTTATGCTTTTGCAGTATTCAAGATGGTCCAAAAGCATAACCGCATCGTGACCATCCATTTTTTTCTTCAAATCTCGCTTCAAATTATAGATATCTCTAGCTATAGAGCTAATACGTTAATCAGGCCCACTTTGCTTGTCCAAAAAAGTTATTTGTTTTGCCGTAGGAATGTTAACCTCTGACATAGAAGATAACAAATTCTTCGTGGCCTAAGTTATTCTCCTATTCGATCTTAAGTATTTCTTTTTGCTTAGAGAAACAAGTTTATGGTTATGTTCCTTAACAAATGAAATAACATCCCACTGTTTTGATATCTGATTTAACTTCATACACAACTTTGCTTTACAAACACAACGGCTTATTCCACTTCTTCTTCCCTCACCATCTATTCCCTCTTGATTAGCTTCTACATCAACCAATGCCAAACTTGATGACATTTTTCTTTTTTGAGGAATTTGAATATAATGTCCTTCCTTCCAACAAACAAAGTTTTTGAAAGAAAGATTCCTAACTTTGTTTTTTCGATCAAAAAAATATTTTGTGCTGCTCCTTTTAATATTAAAGCCACTTCAGTGGCATATTTCTCATAAAACAATTCACAATCCTTGAGGTTTGCGAATGAAAGACCCTTTCGAGGAATAATTGCAGGATCTACAGCTGATATGAGGGAATCTTCATCGATTAATCCTTTAAAGCTTTCATATTCATCCAAGTCTAAAGAAATACACAATATAAAATACTTATTAACAATTTGAAGAGACATCAACAACTTAATAAAAATTCATTAACTAATGAACAAACATCATCAACAAATAGTATCATCAAATCACTTGTAATTCTGATAAAATCTCTGTTATACGATATATAGTTACATGTGTCAATTACAAAACTTACTTTTATTGTAAAAACAAATCACTAACCCAGTTCTCCAATTTTACTTATTAATTATGCTACTTAGTGACTTAGTAGCGGGCGTTACTGATACATAATCACAATATATAATCACTTGTTAGTTGTGCTGCTTAGTGACTTACTGATACATTAAAGCAAGTTACTGTTCGCAATACGAACATTACTTCTTACATTTTTATTAAAATAAATTACTAAAGCAAGTTCTAAATGTTACGAATCATTTGAAATATATTACTGTCACATTCTCATTATTACTTAGTGACTTACTAGCGAGCGTTACTGATACATTAATTGTGCTACTTAGTGACTTACTGATGAATACTCATTCATCACTCTTTATTCTTATATTTTAGCTACAAAAATCTTTGCAAATGCATGTATATAGTCGTAAATAAAAATAATTACTAAAAGCATGCATTGTATAAAAACCTATAATTAGCATGTTTTTGTGCAAAAATAAAAGAATAAAGATTAAAAAGAAAACGAGGGAAATATTTAGAATAAATATTGAGCAACCTAACCCAAGGGAGGGATCAGCATGGGCCTGACCGCATAAAAGCCAAAGTAGAGGGAGACAGGGGCTCATGTGTGTAAATATTTATGTAAATAAAATAAAAGTATTTTCCTCACAAAAATAGACTCAAATTGGTTTGTAAATACTTGTACATATTTATAAGTATAAAAACAAGATAAAAATATAAAAATTAAAAAGAAAACAAAAACACCACTTGTATGTACTCACCATGTATATAGACCATCCACATCTATATTTATTTAGCTTTGTAAGTAAATAAAATTAATTTCCAAATTTTTTGTAAATATTCTACATTATATAATTTAAATAAATAAAATAAAAACAATTAAAACAAAAACAAAATAAAAATAACAAAATTAAAAACATAAAAATATATTGTAAATATACCATGTATATAAATATACATATGTATTTATTTCACCTATGTATATAAATAATAAAAATAAAATAAAAATGTCTTTTTATTCCTCATTTTATAATATAAATAAATAAAATATAAAATGGGAATAAAATTGTATAAAAATAACAATTAAAAATCAAAACTAAAAACCTATATATTGTATATATACTTATATATAACCCTACTATGTACATATCTTATTTTTATTTCAAAAAATTAATTAAAAATCACAAAAAAATAGAAAAAATTAAAATAAAAATATTTCATGTTTTAACTTTTTCATAATTCGGCTATTTGCTACCTTTAATTTCACTTCCAAATTTCAGCCACGTGGCCGCTACCCATTGGCCCTGGGGATTGTTGACCGCCCGGTCAACTGCCCCCCCCCAGGACCACTTCCCACGGGCTATGACACCCGACCCGACTTCTCGGATTTTTCGTGTCTAAACCCGATCCCCTACCACCTAAACCCAGGGTCCGAATCGTTAATGACATATCCGACACCCTCGCCGGAGCCACCACATCGGGATCCACGCTCCAGAGTGCCCTACCCGCGCCCTTCTTCCCGGACCCTCCAGCGTATAAAGCTCCAGCTCCGCCTCCTCCATTCTCATCTTTGGCCACTTGTTCCACCCCCCAGTGAGCTCCATTGCAAAGGCGAGAGTGACAGCTCGTCCCCCGTGGTGTTGCAGCGAGGAGGGAGGGCGAGCCCATCGATCCGGCGATCAAGCGCCGCCGTGCTCCGCCCACAGCAGGAGCTCGAGCCTCGGAGGGAGACGCTCCTCGAGGCGACGACCCAGAGCATCGACAGCTCGTCCACAGTCTCATCGTCCACCCAGGTAGACCCTTTAGCCTTTCCTTTTCGCTAATTTTAGGTTACCCCCAAATCTCGCCGTCGCCGTGTTTCGCCGATTCCGACAACCTCACAGCTCTATTCGATCATCGGAATCCATCATCACCTCCGCCTTCCTCCCGTGCACCTTCTCCATACCTCCATCCAACCCAGCTCGCACAAGAGCTGGGGTTCGAGCTCCTTCGTCTACCCCCCTTGCCGGAGCTCGCCCATATCGCACCACCGGCCACTTTCACCCCGCCTAACCGGGTCGAGGCAGTTTGCCCTCGACCCGCGAGCTGTTTGGTCTATCTTGCAGGTTCATCCAAGCCCATCTGAGGGCTTGGACCATTGGGTCCAGCAGCTACAGCTCGCCGACCTTGCTGGAGCTCCCTAGAGCTCGGCTGGGTCATCGGAGACCCCCATCAGACGTGGAGGCCCACGCCAAACCTTTTCCGATCACCAGCACCCCGCGAGGAGGCTCGGAGCGAGCGCACTCGGCCGGCGAAGTTCGCCGGCCACCTGTTCTTCGAGCATCTTCCCCGACCGTCCGATCGTCCTTGACCTCCAGTTTGCATCTCGACCGTCCACTTGAGGAGGCCCCGTCACCGTCAGATCCTTGGAGAGGAGATCTGGACCGCCCGATGCGAGAGGGTTAGCCACCTACGCCCTTCACCGTTCGATCCCCCACGTGGCGAAGCCTCCACCGTCGGATTCGCCCGAGGAGCTTAGCTTGGGAGCGCCCGTCACCCGTCACCGTCAGATGCTCCACATGGCATCCATCCAGCGGCTCCATTAATAAAGGGTAATTTACCCTTAGGCCCTCTTGTTTCCTTTATTTCGCATTTAGTCCTGTAATTACTTAGTGTAGTTGTTTAGTTTTTGGTACTTTTGCATAGAGAACCCTGCGCTTGATTTTATTTGCTGATATGCCCCTGTGTATTGTGTGACACGTGCATCGACACATGACTTTCTGGTGTATTTGCATTATATGCCCTGTAGTTCTGAGATGTTAAGTAATGAATGAATACTTTTGAGATATTGCATTTATACCCCTGTGCATATTTTAATTGAGCATGTGCGGATATTTTTGGGTTATTTGCAGATAAGCCCTCGGACTTTTGGTACATGTTACCAAATAGTCCAGAGACTTATTTTTTAATACATTTGGGTCCCTGAGTGCCCCAGGCACGCGCGACGCTCGTGACTTCCTGGGTCTTTTGCACCAGACCCCTCAGGACTTCGGGTATTTGCACTTAGGTCCCTATGCACAGTACCCTCTTTCTATTTTTGAATAAAATAGCAAATCACCTCCAAATTTAATGAAAATTGGATACATGTCTCCTGCCATGATGTAAAATTTTCTATAAATTTTGGAGACATTTTAGACACTGTTTGATATTTTTAAAAATTCAAAAACACGTATTTTCTTCACTGTCTGATTTGAAAAATCACAAAAAATATTAAAACTCATTTAAAATTATAAAAAAATTACTTACTGTTTGTCTTTGATTGCTTGATTTTCTAGCCAATTTTGGCTATTTTTCATTACTTAAAATACCTAAAAATTGGAAAACACTTAAAATCTTATAAAAATTCTAATAAATAAATTAAAAACCCAAAAATAATAAATCAGGTGCCCAAATTGTCCTTGTTTTCTTATCTTTATAGGAAAATTACCTCCCGGCTAATTTGGGGCTTCTAGATATTTTATCTAGGTCCTTTTAGCTCGGCTGGACAGTACCTACAGTTTCAGCCCTTGTTTGATTTTTAGAAAAATAAATAAACATCAGAAAAATCCCAAAAATTCACCAAAAACAGTACAAATTATAAAACATCTAAAAATATTTTTGTTAGAATTTTTGGTTGATTTTTATTGCATTAAATAAATTGTTGAAGTGTGTTGTTTTCTTGTTTTCTTTATTTTCTTAATACATTAAAAATCCAAAAAAATATAAAATACTTAAAAGCCACCAAAAATACTCCTTTTATTTTCTTTTATTTCTTTTTGACTACTTCGTAGGCTGCAAGGCCAATTCGTGCTCCTTGTGTTCGACCCTGCTCGCTATACCAGGTTAAATTAATAGCGAGACCGCTATCGTGCTTTCGGATTGATTTTTATTTTTGATTGGTGGTCTATTTTTCTTGATTGATCGAGTCTGAGTGATTGAGGTCGCAACGACCATCTAGGTACCTGATTACCTTAGTCTCTCGGGATTTCTCGGTCATCAGAATGGCGCCGTTGCCGGGGAGCACAGCTTAGTAGTTTTCATTTTATTTTCATTTTGCTTTTCGCGGCTCTTTCAGAGTTCGCGGCTTTTCGCGGTTTTTTTTGTTTTTATTTTTTTGATTTATTTTGCTTTATTGTATTTTCTTTTATTTTTATTTTTGTTTGATTTTTGAGTGTTTATTTTATTTTGCATTTTTGTATATATACCCTCATTTTATTTTCATTTATTTTTCTTACTATTATTTGATTATTTTGGTCTGACCACTTATCTCTTTTCTTGCGAGGGCTCGAGGACCGAGGCGACCGATTTCGAGAAGCCGACGCAACCGAGGAACTCGGAGGCGGCTCCCTTCTGTACGGAGCCGCAGGAGAGCGTGAGAGGAGAGTTGAGAGGGAGATGTTTAGCTTAGTCTCATTTTATTTGATTATTATTGTAATAATACAGGGACTCAGAGACTTGGACTGTGGATTTGAACTCTTAGCGGGTCTGTTTCGCCGAGCACCGGTGTGCTCGGGGGACCCTTAAGTGTTTTCGTGGTTTTTCTCGCGATTTTGGTTTTCTTTTTACTGCCTTTGATGGTTTTCAGCGGTTTTTCATCGAGCCCCTAGACTTAGGATTTTCTGCTTGCTTGTGCCGTAATTAGTAGGATCCCCACACCTAATTATCTGCCTGTTCATATAGTGCGATTAATTGGACCTACTAATAATTGATTAATAAAAATAACTGACTCATCTCCTTCGTAGCCTACGTGCCGTAGTCTGCCCCGCAAAGCGCTTTTTCCTACCCCTGATGTGTCGGGCAGAGGAGGGGTAGACCGATACCGGACCTTTGGCTTGGAGGTCGGTGACCAGTTAGACGGTTCTGCGAGTAGACTTGCTCATCTAGGACTCGGTTTTCACCGTTGCATCATATAGGGTAGTTTTATTTCAGTCTTTACATTTCTGCGCGGATCACTTGCATGTAGAGTGCTGGAGGAAAGGTATGCATTTCTATCTTTGCATGCATCATTGATTTCATCGCGCATCGGCTTTTTCGTCTTCTCCCCTTGTTTTGGATTAAATAACCAGGAGAACCAAAAAATTCGTTAGGCCTTTTGTTTTTATTGAAAAAAACTAAAAAGAAAAACCATAAAATTGGGACTGCTAAAACTATTGACCCTAAAAGACACCTCACTTAAAAATTTGTCTTGAGGAGAGCAACCCCCTCATTATTTGGTTTGATTGCGAGAGAGTGACCCACACCCTAGGTAGAGCCCTCCGATGCTATTTCCAGCTAACTACCGACTCTTCCGTGCGGGCCAGTCGGTTGGAGTAGCATCGGGTATCCCAACAGGTCACGTAAGCGCTATGATAGATTGCTTGTTCACCTAATAAAAATTGACAAGATAATTTGACCGAGCCTTTACGGTCTTCAGCTCGTGTTGTGTTGGTGAACAGAGGGTTTGGTTGCTCATCATAGTTTCTCCAGATCTCATCCGCCTTACTCGTCAGATCACGATGATGGGTAGACGCTCTCTTAGGCAGCCTCTGGCTGTACCGCTTTTGGGCACGTCTACCCATTCATCTAGGTTGGCCCGCGAGAGCCGAGACCAGTTCTCCGAGCCCGAGTATGATTCCGCCATGTTCCCCCTCGACCCCCTTTCTTTCGGTTCTGAGAGATATGAGCCAGAGGAGAGACTAGCAGATTTGACAGCACCTGAGTTTGGCTCATTCGATTTTGCAGACGCCATGGCCGGCAGTTCCGAGGATCGCTCCCGAGGTCCACAGCCTGAGCACTTTGTGCTGAACCAGGGCGCGATCAACTCCACCCTGATCGCCTCCTTAGAGACCGTGCAGCAGCAGTTGAGGGATCAGGGAGCATTCATGCTCGACATGAGGAGAGAGATGGAGCAGATGCGAGTAGAGAGAGCAGAGCGAGAGCAGAGGAGAGACGGGCCGAGGATCCCAGAGGATGCAGATGCAGCAGCCGCAGCAGCCGCCGCAGCGGCAGCAGCCGCTGCAGCCGCGGTAGGAGGACCACTGAGACCGATGCGGGAGTTGCACAACCCCGGATCGACGCTGACGCACCACTGGGTCGTACTTCCAGCCATCGTGGGCGACTTCAAGTTCCCCCCGAACACTTTGCAGCTACTCCCCGCTTCCACGGACTCGCCACTGAGGAGCCCCATCTCCACCTCCAGGAGTTTCTGATGATTTGCAGTACTGTCCACGACCGTCAGGTGGACCAGGACACGATCAGGATGATCGCCTTCCCCTTTTCCCTAACAGACAGAGCAGCCACCTGGCTGAAGCACTTGGGGAGGTTTGTTTACACCTGAGAGCAGCTCCGCACCGAGTACTTGAACAAGTACTATCCACTCGGGCGGACCAATGCAGCGAGAGCCCTCATCAGCAACTTCTCCATGCTCCCCAACGAGCAATTCCATGAGGCATGGGAGAGGTTTCGTGAGCTGACTGACCGATGCCCGCACCATGATATTTCGAAGCCCAACCTTGTGCAGAGCTTCTTCAGCGGGCTGAAACCAGAGCTCCAGGGCTTGGTGAATGCTTCTTGTGGCGGGTCTTATTTCGCCAAGGATCACGACCAGGTCTGGGCCATCTACGAGGAGATGGCCGTGAACTATATGGTGATGTCCCAGACCCGGTTATACACTCAGGCAGACCCCAGCAGCAGCCAGGACCCGTATAGTACCAGAGGATAGCACGGGTCGACGCCGGTCCATCCAGTTCATCCGTAGTAGCAGCAACACAGGCAGAGTCATCCGCTGCGGATATGGGTATCATCAGTGAGAAGTTGGATCGGATGGAGCTGATTGAGAAGAAGCAGTACCAGGGCATCACGCAGATGGAGCAGATGGCACAGACTCTGAGCGACATGAAGACCCAGCTCATGTGTCTCCAGGAGGCACAGACGGCTTCACAACCCTGTCTTCAGTCGCGAGGCGATACCGTTGGCAGCAGCAGCTCGTCCCAGCACTCCAGCTCCTTTCAGTAGCCTAGACAGGTTCACCTTGTACATGCGGAGCCGTACCAGCAGCAGCAACCCTCTTACCAGTCCCCACCATCTCCAGACATGCTGATGGTGGTATACCAGCCGGATCAGCCTCTGGCAGTACTCCCGCCAGCCCAGTACGACTCAGAGCCGTTGATGGATGTCAACGGGATTTGGTATAACCGTCCCCAGCCTGGGATCCGACGAGATCATCCCGGATTCAGGTGGGGGAGTGGAGGTACCCAGCCCTAGCAGCAGACATCCGGTCAGGGAGGGCAGTATAGCCAGCAGAGGGATCACCAGCAGCAGCAGCCCCCAGTCTACCAGCCACACCAGCAGTCATCCTTCGTTCCTCGTCCCTATCAGCAGCAGGGACAGTCTTGGAGGCGAGAGCAGCCTCACCAGCCACACCAGCAGTAGCACCCTCCTTCTTACCCCTCTCACCAGCAGCACCAGTTCCAGCAGCCTCAGCACCAGAGAGGCTACCCGTCGGGCTCTCATGGTCCACCATACGAGAGCCCCGCTTTGGATGACATAGCCCGCCTCCTCTCGGACCAGCAGGCTACCTTCAGACGGGAGATGGACGAGTTCCGCCAGGAGATGCGGGACATTGTGAGAGGGAAGGCCGCCATTCCTGCCGAAATAAAGCCGAATCCCAACAGCCTGAAGCGAAAATCTGAGCAGGTAGTGTACACTGAGCATGCCACTCCTAGTGATCCATTTGATGATATGTCTTCGGATCTATTTGATGCGGATTTTGTTACGCTTAGGAGCGGTAGGACACCAGCAGGCGGTGGCGCCTCGTCTGAGCCACACCACGAGGATACATCCGGGGCGCCAGATGAGGAGGAGGAGAGCGGTACTGAGGCCGCTCATGATGATGACGGTGGCACTGATGCCACCAAGGATGCTGATCCCACCGGCGGTACTGAGGCCGCCGCTTCACCAGTTCGAGGAGGTGGTACTGACGCCACCCGAGTAGCCGAGCCAATACGCGGTACTGAGGCCGCGAGACGTCCAGCAGAGCCAGCCCGTGGTGGTACTGAGGCCACCGGTGTTCATTCAGAGAGAGTTGTTGTTTTTCCTCATGCTGATGTATCTCAGAACACTGTTTTGAATAAAGGAAAAGGTTTAGTTTCTTCTGGTCCCACTGTGGTGATTGATGTATGTACGGATCCGGCCGTCGAGCCGTCTAGACCTATTCCTAGTCCTTCATCTGAGAAGGACCCTGTGATCCCCTTCCCTAGAGCCCTTCAGATGGGGAAGGGGAAGAAAAGAGAAAAAGACCTAAAAAAGAGAGAGCAGGAGGAGTTCAGCCAGAGCATGATCGACAGATTTCACATATAGCTGACCCTTCAGGAGGCTTTGCAGCACATACCCCTTCTTCAGCGATCGTTGAGAGATAGGACCACAGTCAGGAGGAGGAGGAGGAATCACCAGTCAGAGATTCATGTGCTGACGAAAGCTACGTGCTTCGCGATCCAGAACCGTCTGCCGGCCAAGAGGCCAGATTCAGGAGCCCCGTATGTCAGATGTCATATTAGTGAGCAGAGGTTCGACCGGACTCTATTGGATAGCGGATCGTCTATCAACCTCCTTCCGGTAGCCTTTCTCGACCGCTTCGAGTTGGGCACTCTTAGACAGAGCAGGACAGTCCTTCAGTTTGCTGATCGATCTGTCAAGAGGCCGAAGGGGTTGCTGCGAGACGTTATCATCACGATTCAGGGCCTGCAATTCTCCGTGGACTTCGTAGTGTTGGACATGGAGATCCCTGATTCAGTGGCCGATACCCCCATCATCCTCGGTTGTCCGTTCTTGGCCACAGCCAAGGCAATGACTGATCATGATAGTAGGAAGGTATACTTTCGCGTCGAGGGCGAAAGTGTACAAATAGAGACGATCGAGGACTACAGAGCCAGAGACAGAGCATGCTCAGAGACCAGCACAGATACAGAGCAGCTGACAGATGTCGGGTTAGATATCCACCAGGACTGTGATTTTGTGATCACAGATGATGAGGCAGCATGGGCAGACCCTTCAGCACAGGCCATCCTCTCATTTCCAGACACCGCTGATGCCGAGATGACAGTAGAGGAGAGCTTGGAGAGCACAACCCTGGTCCAGGATATTTCAGTGGCAGCAGAGCCGGTTCTCGACCGCGACACGGTTTCTAGTGATGGTGGTGCTGAGGCCACCTTGTTTGATGGTGGTACTGATGCCACCTTGGTTGATGCAGATCCCTCAGATTCAGAGTCTGATTGGGCAGATTGTGATGATCAGATGCCAAATCTGAGTCCTACAGAGCCTATAGCTGAGGAGGAGGTAGATGCAGAGCAGATCAGAGGCAGTACAGTTGAGCAGCCTTCTCCAGATACAGTTTGCGAGAGTTCGTTTTCATTCTCCCAGGCAGATTTGGAAGATTTAGCAGCATACACACATCTTCTTCCGAAGCCAGATTTGCCAGCACCCAGCTGTCCAGAGCTGAAGCCGCTCCCTACTTCGCTAAAGTATCGATTCCTTGCGGGCGAGCCTGAGATGTACCCAGTCATCATCTCCGCCGATCTGACTGGAGAGCAAGAATCCCGTTTGATGGGGGTTCTTGAAAAGAACCGCAAGGCAATCGGATGGAGCGTAGCAGATCTCCATGGGATTAGTACATCGTTGTGCTCCCACCATATTTATCTTGAGGAGGGGGCGAAGCCGTCGCGTGAGTTCCAGCGGCGGCTGAACCCCCACCTGAGAGAGGTCGTCATGAAGGAGATTTCCAAATGGTGGAGTGCAGATTTTATTTATCCCATTTCCGACTCCAAGTGGGTCAGCCCCTTGCATGTGGTGCCCAAGAAGACGGGCATCACGACTGTGATCAGTGAGTCGGGAGAGGAGATTGCTACACGAGTACCCACCTCTTGGAGGGTCTGTGTTGACTACAGGAGACTCAACCAGGCCACCAAGAAGGACCATTTCCCCCTGCCTTTTATTGACCAGATCATTGAGAGACCAACAGGGAAGAGCCATTATTGTTTCCTGGATGGGTACTCGGGCTACAACCAGGTGGCCATCGCTCCTGAGGATCAGGAGAAGACCACCTTTACCTGTCCCTTCGGTACATATGCCTTTCGACGCATGCCATTTGGGCTATGCAATGCCCCTGCGACTTTTCAGAGGTGCATGCTGTCGATCTTTTCGGACATGGTAGGGGAGTGTTTGGAGGTCTTCATGGACGATTTCTCGGTCTATGGTGACGGATTCGACTCCTGTCTTGACTGCCTAGACCGAGTACTCCAGCGATGTATAGAGGTCCATTTGGTGCTTTCTTGGGAGAAGAGTCACTTCATGGTGACTCAAGGGACGGTGCTTGGCCATATCATCTCCAACAGGGGCATGGAGGTTGATCTGGCCAAGGTTGATGTCATTAGAAAACTCGCACCGCCGTCCAATTTGAGGCAGCTACGGTCATTCCTGGGGCACGTTGGTTTTTATCGGAGATTTATTCATGATTTCAGCAGGATTGCCCGGCCGTTGACTGACCTCTTGACGAAAGACACCGAGTTCCTTGTCGATGACAAGTGTCTTTCGTCCTTTGCAACTCTCCAGCAGTGTGTGATTGAGGCTCCTGTTCTCCAGCCACCCGATTGGTCTCTCCCATTCGAGATCATGACGGATGCCTCCGATTTTGCCGTAGGGGCCGTGATGGGACAGAGGAGGGATGGAGTCCCCTTTGCTATACACTACGCTAGCCGCACATTGGATTCCGCCCAGCGGAATTACACGGTCACAGAGAAGGAGATGCTAGCCGTAGTGTTCACCCTAGATAAGTTTCGATCTTATATCATTGGATCTAGAGTGACCTTGTACACTGATCACACCGCCATCCGATACCTCATGGCAAAGAAGGATGCCAAGGCCAGACTTACTAGATGGATCCTTCTACTCCAGGAGTTCGACATTGAGATCAAGGATGAGCCTGGAGTCAAGAATGTGGTGGCGGATCACCTCTCCCGTATAGAGCAGCCTGAGGAGTCTGAGCAGATTGATCCCATTTGTGAGACCTTCCCAGATGAGGCGATCCTTGCTATCGCCTCACTCATGTGGTATGCCGATATTGTGAACTTTCTCGTTGCTGGGAAAGTCCCACATGGCCCAGGCAGAGGCTTGATACCTTCCTTGCGAAGGCCAAGTCCTACCACTGGAAGGATCCCATCCTTTACCACGAAGGAGGGGATAACGTCTGGCGTCGGTGCATTCCTCAGGAGGAACACCATAGCGTCCTCACTTACTGCCACAAGCTTGAGGCAGGAGGACATCATTCTGGGAGGAGAACGGCACGGAAAGTGCTCAAATCTGGCTTGTGGTGGCCTACCCTCTTCAAGGACTCTGATGAGTTCGTGAAGAGGTGTACTGACTGTCAGAGGATGGGCACTTGTGGACAGCGTGATATGATGCCGATGCAGCCCATTCACTTCTGTGAGGTTTTTGACGCATGGGGCATCGATTTCATGGGTCCATTCCCTAAGAGTCAGGGATTTGAGTACATTCTGTTGGCCGTTGATTATGTTAGTCGTTGGGTTGAGGCTATCCCCGCCCGAGCCGCTGATGCGAGGATAGTTTGCAGATTTTTGAGGAAGCACATCATCACGCGGTTCGGGGTTCCACGAGTTTTGATTTCTGATGGGGGGTCTCATTTCATCAATGACCAGGTGAAGGCCCTTGCTAGCGAGTTCGGCATAGACCATCGTGTTGCTACACCTTACCATCCACAGACGAATGGTCTAGCTGAGGGATCGAATAGGGAGATCAAGACTATATTGCAGAAAGTCGTCCGCTCTGACCGAAAGGATTGGTCACAACTTTTGGACTCGGTCTTGTGGGCATATAGGACGTCTTTCAAGACACCATAGGGCACATCTCCCTTTCGCCTCGTATATGGCAAGCCGTGCCATTTACCTGTTGAGCTGAGGCACAGGTCACTATGGGCAGTTACAGACATACTTATGGATCCATATGGTGTAGGAGACCAGAGGAGGGCAGAGTTAGCAGCCCTGGAGGAGTTGAGAGATACCACCTTCTCAAACAGCCTACAATATAAGGAGAGAGAGTAAAGGAGTGGCATGATTCTCACATCAGCCACAAGCATTTTGAGATTGGACAGAGAGTATGGCTATTTGATGCGAGGCTTCGTTTATTTCCAGGGAAGCTACAAAGCAAGTGGAAGGGACCCTACTTGGTCAGAAAGGTACACGACAACGGTAGCATTGATATATCCGAGTTGTCTTCTGAGAGTACCTTTCGAGTGAACGGCCAGCGGCTCAAGCCATTTCTAGATCATGAGCCGTGGGTCGTTGATCTTGCCCCTATTCATTTTGCGTGAGATGTGGTCTTTGACTCACATCTAATGCATCTCACGCCTGAGTTTCACTAATCTTCCGCCTTGTATAGATCCAGATGTCTATATCACCACATTCTTTAGTCCCACATCCCTTTCCTCATCTATTGATTATGCTATACTTAGGGTGCACTTTACCCTAAGTATAGGGGGGATGTCGGACCTTCGGGTATTTCTTTTGTTTCTCTCTACCCCTGTTTTTGTTGCCTATACTTAGGGATATTTCACCCTAAGTATGGGGGGGGGGGGGGTAGACCTTGTACATTCTCCTCTCGGTTTTCCCTTAGTATACAACCTGCTATACTTAGGATTACTTGATCCTAAGTATAGGGGGAAGACCCGAGACCCTCTTGACTTTTCTATTTCATCTTTGTATATAGCCTTCCTTTTCACTTCCCTATACCTAGCACGAGTTATGTCTTCTTCATCGCTCTTGACTCTGAGGACATCGTTCGAGCTAAGTATAGGGGGGTGTGTATATATTTCATATATACTTTAGCCATAACTCGTACTTTGTGTGAGTGTGTTAATAAATAAAATGGCTAAAAACCTAAAAATCACAAAAATTAAAATTTTTTCATGTACATAAACTTCTTTTATTTGCACATAAATAGCTAGTGTACAAATTATTTTTGTAAAAATGTTTTCAAAAATCTTTTGTGTAAAGCTTGTGTAAATATTTTCTTATCAAAATTATGTATATAGTACAAAATTTTTCCAAAATGTTTTGAAAATCAAAAGTTTGCAAAAATCTTGTGTAAATGTGTGTAAATATCTTTTTGCAAAACTTGCACTTCATGAATCATCCATTCATGATTTCAAAACATTTTTCAAAAATTTTGCATGATTGTAAAATTTGTGTAAATAGCATCTTTTGTACATATGTATATAGTTTTTCTGGATGATAGTTGACATTTAAACTAGCCTGGAATCAAATTGAGAAATGGAGCTTGATTAAGATCTTAATCCACCTAATTTCTAAGAGGAACCTTATAGGGCTTAGGTTTAAGGCTTTTCAGGTCCATGGTGACTTAATTCTTTGAGTCCACTAGGCTATGATCACATGTCATCTCAATGAGCCTAAGTAGAGCACTTAACAACAACACATGACTCTTATAGATTATGGCTTTACTTGGACACCAGCACTATGCACTGAGCTCTCTACGGATGAAGTGGTGAGGAGGCAGTCTTCCTTGACTTGGGGTAGCATATGAGGGTAGTACTTCTAGTCGGAACCTCTCTTCTTCTTTTAGTGAAGGAAGTGCGTCTCAACTTGGTCTGGTTGCCATGAGGTCTAACGACAGGAGATGTGGGTTGCAATAAAGCTTCAAAAGAGGGATAGTCTACTGGCTCAAGAGGAAAAACTCTTTGTATATATGCTGCACTTGTATATGTTGTATAGATGCACTTGAAAAAAAATGCAAAAAGAAAATAACTCCAAAAAAGTGGTGGGTCTGAGAGAAAATGATAATCCCACCGGAGTATGTATATAGAGTGCAATAAGCAAAGCTTGAGTATCATGATCCACCTGATGTAGCTTGCAGCAGGGAGACTTGGCTACACTGGTCAAGCTCCCAAGGGTACTTGGCTACACTGGCCTTGACCCATTCTCTTCTTCCTCCTCTTCTTCAGCCGGTTGAACTTGAACTTAGAAGGGAATACCCCTCTCCTCGAGGAAAGAGTGGCCAGATTGAGGTCATAGAGTTACCTTGTTGGGGGGGGGGGTTGTCAAGTCGCCATTTCTGAGGTGGAGAGCTTAGACTTCACATTCACAGGACAAGAAAAGATTCATGGTCTTCAGGGTTTGTGATTGATGACTTGTTCTGAACTGGAGCATTGAGGAGTCTTGGTTATAGATTAGTGGAACTTAGAGGCTGTTGAGTTTTAGACTTAAGTCCAAATAAGGTTCCGACACATTAATAATCCAAAGATCTGATCGAGCTCCATACCTTAATTTAATGAAGGCAAGTTTAATAATCAACCTTGATCCATGTACATTCTCTTTTTCTTTCTTTATTTCTTTTTCACTTCTTTTTCAAATAAGTGTTTGCTAAGGGACTAGCAAAGTTAAGTATAGGGGGGTGATGAATACTCATTCATCACTCTTTATTCTTATATTTTAGCTACAAAAACCTTTGCAAATGCATGTATATAGTCGTAAATAGAAATAATTACCAAAAGCATGCATTGTATAAAAACATATAATTAGCATGTTTTAGTGCAAAAATAAAAGAATAAAGATTAAAAAGAAAAAGAGGGAAATATTTAGAATAAATATTGAGCCACCTAACCCAAGGGAGGGCTCAGCATGGGCCTGACCGCATAAAAGCCAAAGTAGAGGGAGACAGGGGCTCATGTGTGTAAATATTTATGTAAATAAAATAAAAGTATTTTCCTCACAAAAATAGACTCAAATTGGTTTGTAAATACTTGTACATATTTATAAGTATAAAAACAAGATAAAAATATAAAAATTAAAAAGAAAACAAAAACACCACTTGTATGTACTCACCATGTAAATAGACCATCCACATCTATATTTATTTAGCTTTGTAAGTAAATAAAATTAATTTCCAAAATTTTTGTAAATATTCTACATTATATAATGTAAATAAATAAAATAAAAACAATTAAAACAAAAACAAAATAAAAATAACAAAATTAAAAACATAAAAATATATTGTAAATATACCATGTATATAAATATACATATGTATTTATTTCACCTATGTATATAAATAATAAAAATAAAATAAAAATGTCTTTTTATTCCTCATTTTATAATATAAATAAATAAAATATAAAATGGGAATAAAATTGTATAAAAATAACAATTAAAAATCAAAACTAAAAACCTATATATTGTATATATACCTATATATAACCCTACTATGTACATATCTTATTTTTATTTCAAAAAATTAATTAAAAATCACAAAAAATAGAAAAAAATTAAAATAAAAATATTTCATGTTTTAACTTTTTCATAATTCGGCCATTTGCTACCTTTAATTTCACTTCCAAATTTCAGCCACGTGGCCGCTACCCATTGGCCCTGGGGATTGTTGACCGCCCGGTCAACTGCCCCCCCCAGGACCACTTCCCACGGGCTATGACACCCGACCCGACTTCTCGGATTTTTCGTGTCTAAACCCGATCCCCTACCACCTAAACCCAGGGTCCGAATCGTTAATGACATATCCGACACCCTCGCCGGAGCCACCGCATCGGGATCCGCACTCCAGAGTGCCCTACCCGCGCCCTTCTTCCCGGACCCTCCAGCGTATAAAGCTCCAGCTCCGCCTCCTCCATTCTCATCTTTGGCCACTTGTTCCACCCCCCAGTGAGCTCTATTGCAAAGGCGAGAGTGACAGCTCGTCCCCCGTGGTGTTGCAGCGAGGAGGGAGGGCGAGCCCAACGATCCGGCGATCAAGCGCCGCCGTGCTCCGCCCACAACAGGAGCTCGAGCCTCGGAGGGAGACGCTCCTCGAGACGACGACCCAGAGCATCGACAGCTCATCCACAGTCTCATCGTCCACCCAGGTAGACCCTTTAGCCTTTCCTTTTCGCTAATTTTAGGTTACCCCCAAATCTCGTCGTCGCCGTGTTTCGCCGATTCCGACCACCTCACAGCTCTATTCGATCATCGGAATCCATCGTCACCTCCGCCTTCCTCCCGTGCACCTTCTCCATACCTCCATCCAACCCAGATCGCACAGGAGCTGGGGTTCGAGCTCCTCCGTCTACCCCCCTTGCCGAAGCTCGCCCATATCGCACCACCGACCACTTTCACCCTGCCTAACCGGGTCGAGGCAGTTTGCCCTCGACCCGCGAGCTGTTTGGTCTATTTTGCAGGTTCATCCAAGCCCATCTGAGGGCTTGGACCATTGGGTCCAGCAGCTACAGCTCCGCCGACCTTGCCGGAGCTCCCTAGAGCTCGGCTGGGTCATCGGAGACCCCCATCAGACACGGAGGCCCACGCCAAACCTTTTCCGATCACCAGCGACCCGCGAGGAGGCTCGGAGCGAGCGCACTGGGCCGGCGAAGTTCGCCGGCTACCTGTTCTTCGAGCATCTTCCCCGACCGTCCGATCGTCCTCGACCTCCAGTTTGCATCTCGACCGTCCACTTGAGGAGGCCCCGTCACCGTCAGATCCTTAGAGAGGAGATCTGGACCGCCCGATGCGAGAGGGTTAGCCACCTACGCCCTTCACCGTTCGATCCCCCACGTGGCGAAGCCTCCGCCGTCGGATTCGCCCGAGGAGCTTAGCTTGGGAGCGCCCGTCACCCGTCACCGTCAGATGCTCCACGTGGCATCCATCCAGCGGCTCCATTAATAAAGGGTAATTTACCCTTAGGCCCTCCTGTTTCCTTTATTTCACATTTAGTCCTGTAATTACTTAGTGTAGTTGTTTAGTTTTTGGTACTTTTGCATAGAGAACCCTGCGCTTGATTTTATTTGCTGATATGCCCCTGTGTATTGTGTGACACATGCATCGACACGTGACTTTCTGGTGTATTTGCATTATATGCCCTGTAGTTCTGAGATGTTAAGTAATGAATGAATACTTTTGAGATATTGCATTTATACCCCTGTGCGTATTTTAATTGAGCATGTGCGGATATTTTTGGGTTATTTGCAGATAAGCCCTCGGAACTTTGGTACCTGTTACCAAATAGTCCAGAGACTTATTTTTTATTACATTTAGGTCCCTGAGTGCCCCAGGCACGCACGACGCGCATGACTTCTTGGGTCTTTTGCACCAGACCCCTCAGGACTTCGGGTATTTGCACTTAGGTCCCTGTGCACAGTACCTTCTTTCTATTTTTGAATAAAATAGCAAATCACCTCCAAATTTAATGAAAATTGGATACATGGCTCCTGCCATGATGTAAAATTTTCTATAAATTTTGGAGACATTTTAGACACTGTTTGATATTTTTAAAAATTCAAAAACACGTATTTTCTTCACTGTCTGATTTGAAAAATCACAAAAATATTAAAATTCATTTAAAAATTACAAAAAATTACTTACTGTTTGGCTTTGATTGCTTGATTTTCTAGCCAATTTTGGCTATTTTTCATTACTTAAAATACCTAAAAATTGGAAAACACTTAAAATCTTATAAAAATTCTAATAAAAAATTAAAAACCCAAAAATAATAAATCAGGTGCCCAAATTTTCCTTGTTTTCTTATCTTTACAGGAAAATTACCTCCTGGCTAATTTGGGGCTTCTAGATATTTTATCTAGGTCCTTTTAGCTCGGCTGGACAGTACCTACAGTTTCAGCCCTTGTTTGATTTTTAGAAAATTAAATAAACATCAGAAAAATCCCAAAAATTCATCAAAAATAGTAAAAATTATAAAACACCTAAAAATATTTTTGTTAGAATTTTTGGTTGATTTTTATTGCATTAAATAAATTGTTGAAGTGCGTTGTTTTCTTGTTTTCTTTATTTTCTTAATACATTAAAAATCCAAAAAAAATATAAAATACTTAAAAGCCACCAAAAATACCCCTTTTATTTTTTTTATTTCTTTTTGACTACTTCGTAGGCCGCAAGGCCAATTCGTGCTCCTTGTGTTCGACCCTGGTCGCTATACCAGGTTAAATTAATAGCGAGACCGCTATCGTGCTTTCGGATTGATTTTTATTTTTGATTGGTGGTCTATTTTTCTTGATTGGTCGAGTCTGAGTGATTGAGGTCGCAACGACCATCTATATACCTGATTACCTTAGTCGCTCGGGATTTCTCGGTCATCACTTACTAGCGGGCATTACTGATATATAATCACGATATATAATCACTTGTTACTTGTGCTACTTAGTGACTTACTGATACATTAAAGAAAGTTATTGTTCACAATACAAAAATTACTTCTTATGTTTTTATTAAAATAAATTACTAAACCAAAATCTGAATGTTACGAATCATTTGAAATATATTATTGGTCACATTCTCATTATTACTTATGCAAATAACATTATATAACCAACTTTCTTATTAGATACTTATATATCACAGACTATTAGTAATACTATTATATTGCATTTTGTTACTTGTGGTACTTAGTGACTTACTGATACATTAAAGAAAGTTACTGTTCACAATACAAAAATTTAATTCTTACGTTTTTTATTACTAAAGCAAGTTTTGAATGTTACGAATCATTTGAAATATATTATTGGTCACATTCTCATTATTACTTATGCAAATAACATGTACATGACCAACATTCTTATGAGATATTTATATATCACATACTATTACTAGTACTATTATATTGCATTTTGTTACTTGTGCTACTTAGTGACTTACTGATACAGTAAAGAAAGTTACTAATGACAATACAAAAATTACTTCTTATGTTTTTAATAAAATTATTTACTAAAGCCAATTCAGAATGTTACAGCTCATTTGAAATGTATTACTGGTCACATTCTCATTATTACTTTTGCAAATAACATGAAAAAATTAATTTAATACGTTTTTCTAAATAAATAAAAGACACCTGATCTTTCAGAGTTATTGTTCTCATCAACTAAATTGAGATGACTTTCTTCAATATCGACTTCACAACAACAATCTTCACTTTCTAAACCTTCGAGGAAATCATTTTTCATAATTACTTCTGAAATATACCAATCACGATCCATTCGTGAATTATCCATGGGCGAAACCTAATAAATAAATATTCGCAACGAAATAACATATAAACATAAGAAAATCTATCAAAATACCTTTTATTCCGAAAAGGCTATGGCAGAAATAATAAAACACAATGATTCTGTGAGAACGATCGATCTATACCCTCTCGAAATGTGACAAAATGAGTTTTTTCTCAATACAATATCAGACGACACCAAAAAAGTCTATTGCTATTTAGGAAAATTCATTAATATTCAAAATTAAAAGCATTGTCGTTACCATTATCGTTCTTAAAATCATGAGATTGAGACATTTGATCTAATGGTGGATAAGATGGGCTCAATTTAACACAAACAGGCACAGTGCTCTCTGGATAAAAATCATATATATATATATAGAGAGAGAGAGAAGTGATTCTATGAGAGCCAAAAGCTGCGAGAGCATGCATTCTGGACTACATGATTCAATCAGGAGAGAGAAAATAGAATCATGTGGTCCAAAATGCATACTCTCATGCTCTCATATTTTTTTGCTCTAATAGGATATATATATATATATGGGAGCTGGGAGCCTATACCCAGGGGTGTAGGTAACTACCTACACCCGGTCATTTTTCTCATGATTTTTGGGTTTTTTAAAGGAAACCTTAGGCTCATTTCAAAAAAAATCAAAAAATAAAGAAAAAATAAGTCGGGTGTAGGTGGTTACCTGAACCCCCGGGTGTAGCTCCCTTTTTCCTATATATATATATATATATATAGGGCTGATCCTGTAAGAGCCAAAATCTGTGAGAGCATGAGAGCAGTGAATCTGGACCACTAGATCCTGCCACTACTAAAGTCTGGGATATTTTCGACATAGCATTAGCGGCGGTTAGGATATCCGCCGCTAATAGTTGGCCATTTGCGGCGGTTTTTAGGTTAACCGCCTATAAACAACATCTTCTTTTTGCGGCGGTCATTAAAAACCGCCGTAAATGAGCTTGTATCTTATTTTCCAGGTCGCCCGTCGCCCGCCCCTTTCTCCCTTTCCCCTCTCCCCCGCAAACCCTCACCGCACACCCCTCTCCCTCGCAAACCATCGCCGCCAACCCCTCTCCCCCGCTAACCCTCGCCGCCCACCCCTCTCCCCCGCAAAACCTCGCCGCCCCCTTTCCCCTCTACTCCGCAAACCTTCGTTTCCAGCCAAACACTCCGCCCCCAGTGCTCCTCGCCATCCGCGCCGCCCCCTCGGCAAACCCTCGCCGCCCCCTGTGCAACTCGCCGCCCACGCCGCCTCCTTGTCTACGTTTTCGATCTCCGGCCCCTTCTGGAATCCGTTAAAGGTATAATACCTCCCGATCTCTTTCACGTGTATAATGCAGAATTGTTTTGCATATTTAGATTGATCCGATTAATAAACACTTGCATATACCAATCTGAATATAATGTTGAATTGTTATGATAATTTTGGATCATATTTTCCACATGGTTTAATATTGTATATTATGGTTCTTATACATCGAACGTGGTTTGAAAGGTAGTGGCTAATACATTGCATGACGAGGAATTGTGATTAGTTTATAGATGGATAACATATACAAGTAGTTGGTTGTTTCATTTAGTATAGATTATGGATATATTTTGAAAATGTTAACTAGTTGGTCATTGGTCTTTATGAGTGCAGCATACTTCTCCGTTAATGATATTTTTCACATAGAGAGTGATGTTTACCATAATTCTCTATGATTTAAGAAACAAGAGAACAAAGCGAGTAAAATAGAAAGACTTCATTGGGAGAAACATTACCAAACCATAGGTAAGGCACTTCTATATAATATACTAGAGCCTTTTATTTTGATAAATAAAGTGTCTACCTCACATTCTTAAAAATCAGAGTTAATATAATAAAGTGTCTACTTCACATTCTTAAAAATCAGAGTTAATGTAAAGCCGGTTATCTTATCATACCAGGGTAGAGGTCCTTGTTAGGGACGTAAATAACCTTCTTAAGTTTGGAGGTGTGATCGAGGTTCGCAGGGTCTTCAAAACCCTAGATGTTGCTAAACATAAATTTGTCCCTAGATGAAACCATTTATAAATATACTTTTTACATCCATTTGATAATACTTGAAATCTTGGTAGCAAGTAAATGGAGACCAAAAATTCAATTAACTTAATACATTAACAATGACAAGTTTGGGAGGGGGTGTTCAAGGGTTACACAATACACGATCTATCCATCTTGTGATGATACGGTCAGGGATAGATATGTTCTATTCATTAACAATGACAGGATCAAGACTATTTAAGTTCCATCTATTATAAAGGAATTATCTAAAGTAACCACTGATCATGTTATCTAGTCTACCTACACCTTCACTCGTCTAGCTCTTATTAGCCTTCACTCGTGCAGATGTTATTAGCTCTTACATCAGTCTCTAACAATTATTATTTCCTTGTAAGGTCTTAAGCATGGATAAGTCATGGTTAACGAAGAGAAGGACAGATTATCCTTCGTACAAAGCTGGAGTTCTGACATGGTTAGAGTGGGCATTTCACATTGACCGAAAGAGATTTCGGAAAGGAGCAAATTATGAGATGATTCCTTGTCCGTGCAAGAAATGTTTGAATGGATACTTACAAGAAAGGGATACCGTGTTAGAGCATGTAATTATCAACGGATGGTGGGACTTTTATATCAACTGGACGGTTCATGGTGAGGAATTTGCGGAGGCATCCTCATCGGTAGATGGTGGTTTTCAATTTGAAAGTAGTGGACAACCAAATAAAGCTGATGGAAGATGTTCTTGATCGTGATCATGATCTTGTTGAATTGATAGAGGATAGTGGTCAATTCTTCACATTTTTGAAAGATGTAGAAGAACCAATTGTCCCGGGGAATAAGATGTCTAGATTGAAGTTCTTACTAGAATTATTCCGAATCAAGGCTAGGCACAAATTGACCTCAATTTGTATGAATGATATTCTTGAACTGATAAGACAATTATTGGAGGCAAAGGATGGTTTCCCTAATAGTTGGCGGGATGCAAAAAAAGAATTTCGAAAGTTAGGACTTCAATCCGAGAAGATTGATGCATGTCCGAATGATTGCATTCTTTTTCGAGATGCTTATAAGAATTTGGATAGTTGTCCGTATTGTGGTGTATCCACATATAAATGTGATAAAGCTGGTGACTCGCGCTCAAAGCTAATACCAAGTAAGGTTTTGCGTTACTTTCCTTTGATCCCAAGATTACATAGATTATTCATGTCAAATAGAACCGCCAAATGGATGACTTGGCATCAGAAGAGTCATTCAAATGAGGGTTTTATGCAACATCCAGCAGATTCAATTGAGTGGAAATCATTTAATGATCGCTTTCCCGACAACGCGAATCCTGGTTGGATTATTCCAATAAAGGTAACTCCTCGAGGCTATCGAGTGCCTGTTGAAAATGAGAATTATGAAGAAGAGGAGGCTTATCAAGAACACGTAGAGATATAAAGTACAACATTCTTCTTTTTTATTTGTTTAATTATTCCGTCTTGAATTTAAATTGTTGTTAATGAAGTTTATTGTAATACCTCATTTATAAATGTAGATGGTACGTACACGTTTTTCTAGATGACATGAGCCAAGCAAGCTTGAGGAGACAGTTGCAGAGGAGAATGCAGAGGAGATTGCAGAGGGGAATGAAGATATACATGACACACATGAGAATGAGGGCACTCAAGCTCCTTCTGATACTGCAGGACCATCATCATCAGGTATAAATGTGCATATCTATGTTTCTTACTTAAATTGGCAGTGAATGTAATATTTTTAGAAACAGCTCATCAACAAAAAGGAAGAGGTCGTGCCAAATGCAATCAATTAAATAAACTGAAGCCAGGTGAAAGAATAAAAGTTCAAGTGACCAAGGGTGGGCAAGCTATTGGGGATTACAGTGGTCCTTTTTCTAGTCGATTGGGAATCACTGCGAGGATGCATATCCCAATGAGTACCACCGACTTTAGAAAAGTCCCACCAGTAGTGAGAGCTGCTATAATCTCAGACATGAAGGTAAATGAAATTAAAGTTAAATAAATTGGTCATATCTTTTTACATGACTTGTGTTTTTTTTGTGTACCCAGAATGTATTTGATTGGGGTGATGATGCTGACATCGAGGAGGGGATTCTGCAACGAGCAGGAAAAATACATCGGGACGTACGCAGTAGAGGGAAGAAGGTGGGTAATAAATTAACCATTTGTTACATTTGTTTGTGTAGCGTCTTGATTGCATGCTAACTATTCCAAAAATGAAGATTTTCGACCAATTCACATCCGAGGCTGAAGCAAGAGCCAATCCGCCTTTGGGCTGGCAACATGCAGAGTGGGAGGCTGCCATTGATTTTTGGACCAGTGAGGAGTTCAAGGTATAATCAACATAGATGTAAATATATTTAGTATTTTGAATCTTTCTTTACAAATTTTATTACTTTCTTACGTACAGAATATATCTCAAACAAACACGACCAATAGAAGAAAAGCTCCTGGTCCCACACATACCTTGGGAAGGACAAGTTTAGATCAGTTAAAACACATCCATGTAAGATCCATTTAGTTTTGTTCTATTGTAAATGCAATAGTTGCTGATGTATTCTATAATTATAGGCTGCATCAGGGGAGATGACGGATCGAGTGAGACTTTTTGAGAGAACACGGCAGTCGACGGACAAAGAAGGAAATAAGTTTTTTATCCATGAGAGTTATGCAGAAGCTCATGTAAGTCAAGCTTTCATTTTAATCCAACTTTTAAAAGGGAAGGGTATCTATAATTGGATGAATGACATTCAATTTGCAGGGTCGCATGGTAGAGTTCATACAGAGTCAACCTTCATCAGACCATGCGACTCCAGAACAATTGGGTGAGGATGCTTTTCGCCACGTCTTTCCTCCTGCTGCCCAACATTCAGGACGGGTTCTACTTGGTGGTGCATCTTCCACCAAGACAAGTTGGTATGGACGAATGGGTGGTGGGCCATCGCAGGAGGAGTTCGAGAAACTTAAGGAGACAGTTGTGGACTTGAGAGATGATCTGGATAGGGCACATGAGAGGGAAGATCAACTGCGAGATTTAGTGCAACAGAATACCCAAACGATGCAACAAATGCATAGGTTGATTGAAGAGCTGAGTAGAATGAACCATGTAGTTCCGCATCGTGAAAGCAACGATAGCCCTCCCCCCGGCGACACTGATGCTGCACCTCATAATTAGCTAGCTACTATTATATATATCTAGAATCATGTAAAAATATATGTTATGGAGAACATTTCCTTTGTGGAAGAACTTGTTAGAAAGTTGTAATATGTGTATGACTTACTTGTTTTTGTTGTTTGTTTCCAACCTTGCATGATGTGACTTGCTTGTAGATCTATGTTATGTTGCAATATATACTTGCTTGCAGATTTAGAGAAGCTCAATTACTATGTTATGTTATGTTGCAGATCTATATGAGTTGTAATATGTTATGTTGCTATGTTATGTTAGACTGCTAGCAAAGGTTCTGTTCTGGATTTTTTTTGCGGCGGTTGCTATTTGCGGCGGTTCTTAATGACCGCCTCAAAAAAGCTGGTATACTTGTTGCGGCGGTTTGTATAGGCGGCGGTTACTGTCAACCGCCGCAAAAGGTATTTGCGTCGGGGTTATTTGCGGCGCTTATTAGCGGCGGTTTTTTACTTATTTGCGGCGTATATTAACCGCCGTAAATAGTCCATTCTCTTGTAGTGTGCTCTTCCCTCTCCTCCTTCAATTGATGAGGAGAGAGATGACAGAATCCAGTGGTCCAAAATCATTTCTCTTATGCTCTCACAGATTTTAGCTCTCACATGATCAACCCTCTCTCTCTCTCTATATATATATATATATAACAGAAGTACACACGATTCATGAATAATAGAAGAAACATTTGATAGAGTACCATAAATAAATAAATAAATAAATATATGTACACATGTAGGTAGGGATGAAAACGGTCAGATACAGACACGAATATAGGTATAATCATATCCTTATCCATTTTAAAATATGAATACGAATGCTGATACGAATGTTGACGGATGTAAAAAATACGTTACCATATCCTTAAAAATGAATACGAACCAGATACGAATAATAACATAATTTTTAATAGATTAACTAAATTATACATGTTTAGGATGGTTTACATATAAAATAGATATAGCAGATATAATAATTTCACAACAATTATATCAATTATGGTGAATGCAATTATAAAATGTTGTTACCCACAATTATAAATAAATATATTACTATACTTATGTACGAAAACGAATATACGAATACGGATGCGAATATTAGCGAATGTCAAAGTGATATCCATATCCGTATCCATTTTAAAACGAATACGAATACGAATGTCAAAATATGTATATAAACGAATATGATAGCGGACCGGATACGAACATGTTCACATTCGTTTTCATCCCTACATGTAGGCATGCATGTATTTCACAATTGACATGTATGTGAAGCAAAAAATGCTATATGTATTTATTCAAGAAGAATCATGTTAAATATGGTGAAAGAATGCAAAATATATTGTTACATAGAGTTATAGATAAATTTACGATTTTATTTATATGGTAAAATATATTTACATAAGAAAGTGAAGGCATTCGTATGGATTTTAAAATGCATATAAATACACATGCCAAAACTATTATAAAAGAGATACTATGATAATTAAATATGGATATATCAATTTCCATTTACACCTATGGTATACTCCATCGAGATTTTCACAATTATATATATATATATATATATATATATATATATATAGATCTAGAGAGAGAGGAGAGAAGTCGAAAAAGCCAATGCGCAATCAAACAATATGATGCATGCAGAGATAGAAATGCGTACATGATTCCAGCACTCTGGATGCAGGGTGATCCGCGCATAAATTAAAGACAAAAAGTAAACTAACTAAATCATGCAATTAAGAAATCGGCCTTAGACGAGCAACTTCTACTAATCGTGACTTTCATTTTTTTTCAAAATTTTTTATTTTTGTTGAGAAATGCTTCCATGGATTTTCATAACTATATCCCTCTAATATGTTATTCAAATTTCGTCAGAAACAGAGGCCCATAGGCCTCTATCCAGATAGTCATTTTTTAACGATTGCCGATTGCTGTATTTTACCTGTTCTGGATGGAGGCCGTAGGAGTCTCCGTTTCTAATGAAATTTGAGTGACATATTAGAGGAATATAGTTATGAAAATCCATGGAAGTATTTTTCAAAAAAAAAGGTAGAGAAAATGAAAATAGAGTAGGTAAGTTACCTACTCTGTGGAGTAAGATCCATTTCCTCATATATATATATATATATATATGAGGAAAATGGGGCTGCCCCCTAGGGGGAGGTAACTTAGCTCCCCCCGCTCTATTTTCTTCAAATTTTTTATTTTTTTGAAAATTTTTTCCGTGAATATTCATCACTATATCCCTATATTATGTCATAAAAAATTCGTGTGAAACAGAGACTCTTACAGCCTCCATCTAGACAATCATTTTTTAACGATCTCATGATTTTTTAAATCGACCCCGTCTGGACGGAGGTCGTAGGAGTCTCTGTTTTGCATGAAATTTGAATGACATAATATATGGATATAATAATGAATTTACATAATTTTTATTTAAAAAAAATAAAAAAACACGCAAAAAATGGGCAGGGGGAGCTAGCTCCCCCTAGGGGGCATACACATTTTACCCTATATATATATGGATAAAATGGGCCTGCCCCTTTGGGGGTAGCTAACTTGGCTCCCGCACATAATTTTACCCGTTTTTTTAATTTTTTTGAAAATTTCTTCCGTGGATTTTCATCAATATATCCTTATATTATGTCATTCAAATTTCACGCAAAACAGAGACTCCTACGACCTCCATCCAGAAGGGTCGTTTTTAACAATTTTGTTAATGTTAAAAAATGTCTGTCTGGATGAAGGCCGTAGGAGTCTCTATTTCGCACGAAATTTGAATAGCATAATATAGGGATATATTGATGAATATTTACGGAAGAAATTTTAAAAAAAATGGGTGAAATTGCGCGGGGGAGCCAAGTTAGCTCCCCT
Organism: Ottelia alismoides; assembly: GCA_037367405.1. Classification (NCBI taxonomy): domain Eukaryota; kingdom Viridiplantae; phylum Streptophyta; class Magnoliopsida; order Alismatales; family Hydrocharitaceae; genus Ottelia; species Ottelia alismoides. The sequence goes on along the minus strand of JAZKJV010011511.1, from coordinate 35,540 downwards.
AAAGGGGCAACCCCATTGAACTCTCTCTCTCTCTCTCTCTTTGTGTGTGTGTGTGTGTAGGGGACCTTTCAAATGAGGTGGTGGCTTTTCTGAAATTGTAAAAGCCACTGCGAATTTAGTAAAAAATCTGTAACAGTTTTGTAAAATATAAACTGCACATTGTAAAAAAATGAATTTTGTAAAATATAACATCTAAATTCAAATCAATATTTCCATCCATTATAATAATATTTTCATAATTTTATTTCACTATACATGCTGTGTTAATATTTATTATTATATGTATGAAATAAGAATTGTAAAATATAGGGATATTTACCCAGCGAACCCTGAAATCTTTCGAAATTACCTCTACGACCTTTGAAACATCGATATTCCACCCTAGACCCCGTAATCTTGCTCCGTCTTACCCAACAAACCCTGCCGTCAATATTAACTATATTTGAGTCAAATACCCGAGTTAGTCTTGAGTTAACCTAACCAATTATCATCGGACGGTTAAGATTAGCCAAAATAAAAAAAAGGGAAAAAAATCATGTAGGCGTTCTTCGTCAGCGCAGGCGGCTACATCGCGGGGAGGGGGGGTGGTGGCGGGCCAAGCAACAGGGACGCCAGAGGCCCATCGTCGGCGGGGGACGCCGAAGCAGCAGCAGGGCATGCAGGGGGGAGCCAAGCAACTCGTCGGCGGGGGAGGTGGGGGGCTCCATCGGGAGCCCATCGGGAGGGGGACGAAGCAGCAGCTGGGCGCGCGCGAGGGCGGAGGTTCATCGTCGGCGGGGGAGGTGGGGGGCGGGAGCCCATCGGGAGGGGGCCGCAGCAGCAGGGCGGAGGTCGGGAGGTGGGGGTGGAAGCCCATCGGGAGGGGGACGAAGCAGCAGCTGGGCGCCCCCCGCCACCATCCTCTCCCTCGCATTTCGCCGCCTCGCTGCCATCCGCAGGCGAGAGGAAAAATGCCCCCTGACCTCAAGCTGTCACCCCCGACAGGCGAGAGCCCTCCATCTGCTCCTCCCCGAGCCCTCCCCGCTCCTCGCCTCTCCCCGAGCCCTCCCCTGCGCCGCCGACCGCTCTCCCCTCACCGCTCCTCGATCATGCGACAGGCGGGGGAGAGGATGGCGGCGGGGCGAGAGGGATTGAGGTCGCCGCCGCCGACCCTGCGACAGGCGGGGGAGAGGATCGGGGAGAGGGCGAGAGGGCTTGAGGTCGCCGGCGAGAGGGGCTCGGGGAGATGGTCGAGAGGCGAGGGGGCGAGGTCGGGAAGAGAGTCGGCGGCAAGAGGGGCTCGGGGAGAGGTGGGGGTTCGGGGAGGAGACGGGGGTGTGCGGGCGCAGGGGAGGGCTCGGGGAGAGGATGGGGCCGCAACAGCAGAGCAAATGGATGGGAGTTGGGTATAATGGCAATGAATGTAAATTTAACAAACAAATTGAGTATAATGTAAACAAATATAACGGAAGCCGGTTAGTTTTAACAGACAAATGGATGGGAGTTAACCAGAGGGTCTGCACGGTAATGGTTAGCAAGATTACGGGGTCTAGTGAGGAATATCGATGTTTCAAAGGTCGTAGAGGTAATTTTGAAAGATTTCAGGGTTCGCTGGGTAAATATCCCTAAAATATATTAGAAAGATGCCTAAATTGAGGGTGGCTCACCATATATATGGTGAGACCCCGCCTCATTTGAAGTTTCTCCCATATATATATAGGGTTAAATGGGGTTGCCCCCTGGGGGAGCTAACTTGGCTCCCTTGCCCCATTTCGCCCGTTTTTTTTGTTTTTTTTGAAAATTTCTTCCGTGGAATTTTATCATTATATCCATATATTATGTCATTAAATTTTTGTGCGAAACAGAAAAACTCCTACGACCTCCATCCAGACAGTCATTTTTTAACGGTAACAGAATTACTAAAAATGACCCGTCTGGATGGAGGCCGTAGGAGTCTTTGTTTCGCACGAAATTTTAATGACATAATATAGTGATATATTGATGAAAATCCACAGAAGAAATTTAAAAAAAATAAAAAAAACCAGGTGAAATGGGGCGGGGGGACCAAGTTAACTCCCCCCATGGGGGCAGCCCCATTTTACCCATATATATATATTATATATATAGGAGAAACTTCAAATGAGGCGGGGTCTCACCATATATATGGTGAGCCACCCTCAATTTAGGAATCTTTCTAATATATTTTACAATTTCTTGTTTCATACATATAATAATAAATATTAACACAACATGTATAGTGAAATAAAATTATGAAAATATTATTATAATAGATGGAAATATTGATTTGAATTTAGATGCTATATTTTACAAAATTCATTTTTTTACAATGTGCAGTTTATATTTTACAAAACTGTACAAAGTTTTTACTAAATTCGCAGTGGCTTTTACAATTTTAGAAAAGCCCCCACCTCATTTGGAATGTCCCCTATATATATATATATGGGTAAAATGGGGCTGCCCCCTGGGAGTAGCCAACTTGGCTACTCCCACCCCTATTTTTCCTTTATTTTTTATTTCTTTGGAAAATAAAAATTTGTATATTCATCACTATATCCCTCTAACATTTTATTAAAATTTCGTCGGAAACAGAGACTCCTAGGCCCTCCATCCAGACGTCATTTTTTTAACGGTCGCAGGATTTTTTAAATTGATCCTGTTTGGATGGAGGCCGTAGGAGTTTCTGTTTCTGACGAAATTTTAATAGAATGTTAGAGGGATATAATGATGAATTTACAAATTTTTATTTTTCAAAGAAATAAAAAAATAAGGGAAAAATAAGGGTGGGAGTAGCCAAGTTGGCTACTCCCAAGGGGCAGCCCCATTTAACCATATATATATATATATATATGAAATTTATCCAGAGAGCACTGTGCCCATTTGAGTTCAAATGAGCCCTTGCTTTCATCCTTCAGATCATGATCTAATGATCCTATTTTATCTCATCCATTTTCCTTTTTTAGCGTCAATCCTTACCATAACAACCCCCCCCCCCCCCGCATTCTCCTCGTGACTGATTTCCTTTTTTGATTCGCAATTAAGTCTCTCCGACGTTGCATTGTATTTATTTTCGAAATTTCCAAAATCATCTATGGATTCGTCTTCCTGCGAAATCTCAAGATCTCCAGCGACGAAAGAAGATCGTCTTCAAGTCCTCGATTTGTAAGTTTTTTCGTTGTTTATTAGACATTTATTTATTGTTCTTTTGTAGAATTTGATCGTTTGTTTTTTTGTTCTCATTTTCAGTTTCAAATGCGATGGATCATCTGTGAATGGAAACTGATCATGATTCCAAAGAAGCAATGATGAACGATGCTTCATGGATGGATTTGAATCGTGAAAAGATCGTATCAAAAGGAGCGAAGATGGATGTCTCACAATTGGATTTAGATAGCAAAATCATTATTTCAGAAAAATTATACCAAGTTACTGATGACATTTGCATATGTTACTGATAATATATCATGTATTACTTTCTATTTTATCATTCTTACTGATTAAAATCCATTCATAGTTACTTATGTATCTTAAGAAAATACAAGTTCTTTCTATCAAATACAAGTTAAGTAATTTATACGTAGCTATCAGTAACACTTGACGTATTGTAAGTAACTAAATAGACTTACATCAGTGATTTATACGTAGCTATCAGTAACACTTGACGTATTGCAAGTAACTAAATAGACTTACATCAGTAATTTATACGTAGCTATCAGTAACACTTGACGTATTGCAAGTAACTAAATAGACTACATCAGTAATTTCTACGTAACTATCAGTAACACTTGACATATTGCAAGTAACTAAATAGACTACATCAGTAATTTATACGCAGCTATCAGTAACACTTGACGTATTGCAAGTAACTAAATAGATTACATCAGTAATTTATACGTAGCTATCAGTAACACTTGACGTATTGCAAGTAACTAAATAGACTACATCAGTAATTTATTCATAGCTATCAGTAACACTTGACGTATTGTAAGTAACTAAATAGACTACATCAGTAATTTATACATAGCTATCAATAACACTTGACGTATTGCAAGTAACTAAATAGACTACATCAGTAAAGAAGGCGGGGATGGACATTAGTAACAATCAAAATGAGTACAGTAAAATGGATAATTGTAATCAGTACTTCTTTTATGGACATTAGTAATATACATACTTAATTACTGATCTCACAACAATAATTACTTGAGAACTGAATATGTATTACTTGAGTAACATGAATGAATTACTGAATTCAGTATAACGTAATATTACAGATGTAAATTACTGACCACTGTTTCAATATTACTGATCGCGCAACACATAATTACTTACATACAATATATACATTACTGATCAAATGTACAATAACTATTTATTCGAAACGAAATTAAGGATTTGAATTTATCTTTCCAAAACCGTCTTCCTTTTTTTAAGGATTCAGTATAATTGGAAATAGAAAAGGCTCAAACATATTAATATCCTTCCAAAACCATATCCTTCGAAATAGGAAACCATTGAAATGAAAATACACGTGGCGAACCCACGTTTGGTGCTCAAAAAAACTCAAATGGGCACAGTGCTCTCTGGATATGCCCTATATATATATATATATATATGAGGAAAGGGAGCCTACTGCATGAAGTAAGTAACCATACCTACTTCATATCCATTTTTTACATTTTTATTTTTTCTTGAAAAATACCACCATAGATTTTCATAACCATCTCTAATATGTCATTCAAATTTTCAAAAACAGAGACTCCCACGACCTCCATCCAGAACATACTATTTTAATGGTCTTAGATTTGCTGTAGTCGACCTGTCCTGGATGGAGGACATATGAGTCTCTGTTTCTGATGAAATTTAAATGATATATTAGAGGAATGTAGTTATGCAAATACATGGTAGTATTTTCCAAAAAAAATTAAAAAATGCTAAAAATGTTACTTACTTTATGAAGTAGGCCCCCTTTCATTACACACACACACACACACACATAGGAGACTTATCCAATGAGCCTTGCGCCCATTTGAGATGAGATGAGCCAACTCATATTTTACCAATATTTTCTATCATTTTGACTTCAGTGCTTATTTATTTACAGTTGTTATATCATATTCTTACTATTAGTAGCTATTTTCATATAAAGAAAACCTTAGATTCACTGGAAATGATTATTAGTAAGAATAAAACTGGCACTAATAATACGAATAATAACACAATCATTTTGTATGAATTTAAGTTTTTTTTCTGAAAATAGTTACTAGTAATAAGAATATGATATAACACTTGTAAACAAATAACTATTAAGCTCAAAATGATAGGAAATAATGGTAAAAAATGAGTGGGCTCATCTCATCTCAAATGGACATAAGGCTCATTAGATAATTTCCCTATATATATGTGTATGCGCGCGCGCGCGTGTGTATATATAGGGAAAACTTCAGATGAGGTGAACCTTTCCTGCATTACGATCTACGGTTGTAGTTAAACCACCCACCCTCAAAACCACTCCCGATTTTCTATTTTTAAGAATGTTTCAATTTAAATCAGAATACTGGATTGGTAATTATGCTGCTTACGGTACTTTCTGATTTTGTAATTTTCACCTTGCCCCCAAAACTCCTTTCTACCATAACAATCTCACCCACGTGGCCCTCAAAGGCTCGAGGATCCCCGCCACCTCTCCTCTCCGTCCTCTCCGGAAACCCTCATCATCGCCATCCAAGTCTCTCGTCCTTGTAGAACATCCTTATCTCTTCATCGTGCTCCTCTATTCAGACTTCTCTTTCTCCACCTCACATGATCATCGATAGGATGTTCTTGTTGTGGATCTCATCATCCGGATGCCAAGGAACGTGGAAGGGAGGGGATGCGTGGAAGGGAGGGGATGCCAGCAGTGGATGGCGGTCCTGGATGTCGTAGAACTGGATGGCGGTGTGGGCGGAGAGGCAGATGCGGCGGTCACACGGGCCCCTAGAAGTGCAGACCTTGCTGTGGTGGTCCTTGCGGACAATGCGCCCCCCGTGGAGCTCCACCGCACCGCCCCGGGGCCTCCGCCGGGTCGACGGCAGGCATTGGAGGAGGTAGCTGTGCTGGCCGTCTCCCATCTCGGCGTCAGCATCTCGCAGTTGGCCACATCTAGATCCAACTCTAGATCTTTACTTAAGCAGCAAACAGAGATGGGGATTTAGACTTGCCTTCTCGCTGGGGGAGAAGAAGAGTTCTCTCTCCTATCGCTATCGCCTCCCTATAATTCCCCTTTTCACGATCCCCGTCCCTCTTCCATCTGTCCGAGTTGATCGTCGTGGTATGTCTCTCCTTCGTTGTGTTGTATTAAAATTTGTATTTAGGTTTTAATTGGAAAACCTATTAATTACAATTAGCATTAATTTGGTTTCAATTGGGAAACCAAATAATGGTTTGGAGGGAAAGTTGGGAATTCCCAAATTTGAAACATGGCTGAGTTTGGATGGAAGTTTAGTACCATACCTTAGAGATCTAAACTTTTGGTGGACTTATATATGAGTCCACACCCCAAGCTCTTGTAGCAATAGTAGAGAGGAGGAATGGAGGACCACACACGCGCGCACGCGCTCTCCGCTCCATCTCCGTCTCGGGCTCGGGCTCGGGCTCGGGCTCAGGAGAGTCAATTCGCAAATTAATTTAATCGCGATAACATTGGGAATCGGACTTGATCCAAACGACTCGATTTAGCCGCGGGTTTGGAATTAGAATGGACATGCCCGTTGAGGGGCGTTTTCGGAAAGCAAAGGTCACCGCGCGCTAGGGCACGCAAGCCCCTCTTTTTTATATCCCTCACCCGACGCCGTCTTTCTTCACTCGCAAGAAAAACCACTCACGCCGTCTCTCTCTGGTTCTTCCTCTCACGAACGAACGTCTTTCTCTTCTTCTCTCGGCTGCAGTTCTCTGAGGTACAATCGAGGACGATCCTGTTGGTGTGCGTCGACGAAGATCATGAGCCGTCGTATCCTGGGAGCGGATCGCCACATACCCTACGCACCGGTATTGTGGGGGCGATATCTTCTCTAAGGACAGCCCATTTCATGGACGCTTCGGTGAATTCTAAACTAATCTTTATTTCATTTTGGTTGTCGCAATATGTTTATTGCTTTACCCTTCCTGGATCATGCCCTTATTTATGTTTCTGTTCATTTAATCGATTCCTATTTGCATATTATAATCAGATAATGATTGGGAAACATACGATTAATATAATCTTATTCGGTGTTGTTTCTCTGTTAATTCATTTGGATCCGTTGATTTACTGTTTAATATATGCATTGGTAATCTTATTAACAACAATCTTAGAGAAGATATCCCGAACCGATTCTAGAATGTCGGAAACAATGTTTAAATCGAGGGTAGATATGACGGGTATGCTTGAAAAATTCAGTGGACAGAACTTTAAGCGTTGGCAACAACGCATGAAAATCTGGTTAACCACCATAGGGTTAATCTCGATGCTTGAAATCGACTGTCCTACGGTGGAGATAGAAAATCCCTCACCCGATAGCCATAAGGCGCAATCTGCGTGGAAGGAACGCGACCGTATATGTCATGGTTGCATCTTGTTGGCTATGTCCAACACGTTGTTTGACGTATACTATTCATCCACGCAGACTGCGAAGGGGCTATGGGAAGACTTGGATCGAAAGTATAATACCGAAGATCTCGGTATTGAGAAATACTCCGTAGCTAAGTTTTTGAAGTTTTCCATGGCCGGGGGAAAATCAGTTTCTGAACATGCACACGAGTTTCTACTCCTACTCCATGGTTTAGAGGATGCCGAAATGAAACTTCCAGAGAAGTTTCAGGTCATGTGCATCATAGAAAATTCCCCAAGTCGTGGGAAGACTTCGGTATGACCCTGAAACACAGAAAGGGGATAATTTCTATGGATGACTTGATGGTGGCAATTGCCATAGAAGAGGAACACAGGACACAAAAACCTGTGCTTCCTGTTGATATTCTGGCTAAGGTCAATTTCATGACCTCGAAGGGCAAGGATAAGAAGGGAAAGGGTCCTAATAACAATAAAATGAAATCAAAGGGCAAGATCCAGAAAAAGTCAAAGAATAAATCCTGCTGGCACTGTAATCAGGTTGGCCATTTGAAGAAGGACTGTCCGTCCTTGAAGGCTCAACCTAAGGCTACAGACGGGAGTCCACAAGTGAACATGATCACTATGGGACTCGGGGCTAGCGAGAGGTATGTCTCTGTAAAACCTGAACTATACAATATCCATGATCCAAATGAGTGGCTCATGGATACAAGAGCCGATGTAAATATATGTTCTGACAGAACGTTGTTTTCTTCTTATCAGACCTGCAGCGGTGGGACTGTGAAGATGGGGAACGATTCTGCGGCCAGGGTGCTAGGGTTGGGACAAGTCAACTTGAGGTTCTCCTCTGGACGTGTCTGGACGTTGCACAGGGTGCTGCATGTTCCTGACATCAAGAAGAATGTGTTATCTGGCTCTATCTTAGTTAGAAATGGTTTTGAATTAAACTTTAAATGTAATAAAGTTGTTATTCTGAGACATGGCATTTTTTATGGAAAAGGCTACTTGGCTGATTTTGATTTGTTATTTAGAATTAGATGTGATTCAGTAAACATTAATGAATTGAATGTTTTGAATTCTGAATGTTCTAATTCTGTGTCTCATGTTGTGAATAATCAAGAATCTTGTGATCTGTTGCATGATAGATTGGGACATGTAAACCTAAATTCAATTAAAAGAATGATGAATTTAGAGTTGATCCCTAAACACACTATTGATAAAACTCAAAAATGTGATATATGTGTGCAAGCTAATACACCTAGGAAGTCTTTTCGGTCTATCTCTAGAGATAGTGAGATCTTGGATCTAGTGCACACAGATATCTGTGAGTTTAATGGTGTATTGACCCGAGACAATAAGAAATACTTTATCACCTTTATAGATGATGGCAGTAGATACTGCTATATATATCTAATGAAAACCAAGGATGAAGCCTTAGAGAAATTTCTTATCTTTAAGAATGAGGCTGAGACACAAACGGGAAAAGTGCTTAAACGCCTTAGGTCAGATAGAGGAGGTGAATATACCTCTAACTTATTTGATGAACAATGCAAATCTTTTGGCATAGTTCATGAAGTTACGGCCCCATATTCACCGCAATTAAATGGGATAGCAGAACGGAAAAATAGAACCTTAACTGACATGATCAATGCTCTCCTACAGAGTTCTGGACTTCCAACCTATATGCGGGGAGAAGCCTTGAATACGGCTTGCCATATTCTGAATAGAGTTCCTCCGAGACATATGGAAAAGTGTCCCTTTGAAATTTGGAGAAATAGGAAACCGAGTTTAAGATATCTCAAAGTGTGGGGCTGCCTCGCTAAGGTTTTAGTCCCAGAACACAAGAGAAAGAAACTTGGTCCTAAAACTGTTGATGCGGTCTTCTTAGGTTACCTGAAAAATAGCTATGCATATAGGTTCTTGGTAATTCGGTCCGAGATACTGGGCATAGATGTCAACACTATTGTTGAGCTCCGTGATGCTACCTTCTTTGAGAATGTCTTTCCGTTGAAGACTGGGATTCCTCAAAATCTGACCATTGAGGGCGCCTCTACATCAGGATCCATTCCAGTTCAAGTGGAAAGGATAACGAATGTAGGGGTTGAGACTCAACCTGAACCCAATGATCTTTCTGAAGAGATTGAGCCAAGGAGGAGTAAAAGACCTCGGAGAGCCAAGGATCTGGGTAGCGACTTCGTTGTCGATCAGATCGAGGGTGATCCACCAAGTTACAAGGAAGCCATGGCTTCATCTGAAGCAAAACAATGGAAGGAAGCTATCAAATCTGAGATGGATTCCATTATGGCTAATGGAACTTGGGAGTTGGTTGATTTACCCAAAGGGTGCTCTACTATTGGGTGCAAGTGGGTGTTTAAGAGAAAGCTTAGACCTGACGGATCAATTGAAAAGCACAAAGCCAGATTAGTTGCCAAGGGCTTTAGGCAAAAGGAAGGTATCGATTATTTTGATACCTATTCCTCTGTAACTAGGATGACCACAATTCGGATGCTCATAGCATTGGCATCTGTATATGATCTCTCTATCCACCAGGTGGATGTGAAGATCGCCTTCTTGCATGGCGATCTTGAGGAAGAGATCTATATGGATCAGCCAGATGGGCTTGTAACTCCTGGGAATGAGGGAAAGGTATGCAAGCTTGTCAAATCCCTTTACGGATTGAAACAAGCACCAAAACAGTGGCATGAAAAATTTGACAAGACTATTTTGTCATATAGCTTTAAGGTTCATGAATCCGACAAGTGTGTCTATTCCAAAGTGAAAGGTGATGAGTGTATTGTCTTGTGCCTATATGTTGATGACATATTTTTGTTCGGATCACATATGAGGATTATTAATGAGACTAAAGCTTTCTTGGGATGAAGGACATGGGTGTTGCTGATTTGATCTTGGGTCTCAAACTGACAAGGTCAGTTGATGGGATTGTAATTTCTCAATCTCACTATGTTGAGAAGGTACTTGAGAAATTTGGATATCAAGATTGCAAAGCTGTAAGCACTCATTTTGATTTATCCAAAACGTTGTTCAAGAATAAAAGTGGAGTACCTGTAGCCCAACTAAGGTATTCACAAGTGATTGGAAGTTTAATGTATCTTGCAAATTGCACGAGACCTGATATTTCATTCTCGGTTGCAAAGCTGAGTAGATACACTAGCTATCCTGACCGTACTCACTGGGAGGCTCTGGATCGGGTACTGAAGTACTTGAAGGGAACTATTTCCCTTAGTTTGCATTATGGTAGACATCCATCTGTACTAGAAGGATACAATGATGCAAGCTGGATAGGGAAAATAGAGGAGTCTGGGAGTAATGGTGTCACAGGGTATGTATTTACCCTTGGAGGCGGTGCAGTCTCCTGGAGATCTGTGAAACAGACCATTCTAGCTCGATCCACTTTTGAGGCCAAGCTGTGTGCTTTGGACACCACTGGAATTGAGGCTGAATGGCTAAGGGAACTTCTGTATGAAATTCCCATGGTAGGTCAGTCTGTTCCTGCGATCTCGGTACATTGTGATAATATGACCACAGTTGCCAAGATGAAGAGTTCAAAGTTCAATCAGAAAACAAGGAGACACATACAAATCAGACTTAAGACGTTAAGGGATTTGGTGTCTCGAGGAGTGTTGGCTGTGGATTTTGTTGGATCCAAAGACAACACGGCAGATCCGTTGACTAAGGGACTTGATAGATCTTTAGTCCTTAAGTCTAGGCTTGGGATGGGACTGAGACCCATTGGGAGTTCCTCTACAGTAGCAACCCAACCTATCTGAGTGGAGATCCCACAAAGTAGGTTCAATGTGGTAATAACAAGCTGTTTGGAGAACTGGTTGGCACTCTAATCTTAATGCGTAAGCATGAGTGTCTTATCCCTAGAAGCCTGAGTGCCAATTAAGCTGCAAGTTTAGGAAGAGCGTAAGCTCTGAATGGGTTCAAGCCTTTGGGAAGGATGTTAGTAGTACATCCTTGGAGAACGCCACCTATGTGAGTGTTACTGTGGGCCGCAGTTAAAGGAAAAGGGTCTTTCCTGAACACACTCATGAAACAGGATAAGGGTGCATGGCCTTTAAGAGCACCAACCCTGAAGATTGCACCAAGAACAACGCTTTGTTGTTTCTACCGTATACTTTAACACCAAGGTCTGAAGTTCAAGACGTAGTTCACTTCGTTCCTGTTAAAGTGAAAGTAGTAAACTTAGGTAGAGGTTCAAACCGGAAGGTACCTTTACTGAAAGCAAAGTGTGGGCAGCCGAAAGAAGTCTCTTAATTCCTTTTGAATCTCTTTTTCAAATTGGTGAATTCGTGGGGGATTGTTGTATTAAAATTTGTATTTAGGTTTTAGTTGGAAAACCTATTAATTACAATTAGCATTAATTTGGTTTCAATTGAGAAAACAAATGATGGTTTGGAGGGAAAGTTGGGAATTCCCAAATTTGAAACATGGTTGAGTTTGGATGGAAGTTTAGTACCATACCTTAGAGATCTAAACTTTTGGTGGACTTATATATGAGTCCACACCCCAAGCTCTTGTAGCAATAGTAGAGAGGAGGAATGGAGGACCACACACGCGCGCGCGCGCGCGCTCCGCTCCGTCTCCGTCTCCGGCTCCGGCTCCGGAGAGTCAATTCGGATCTCGATACTTTTGTTGCGGGTTTCATTTGGCTGATCGATTAAATTAATTAGACAAATTAATTTAATCGCGATCACATTGAGAATCAGACTTGATCCAAACGGCTCGATTTAGCCGCGGGTTTGGAATTCGAATGGACATGCCCGTTGAGGGGCGTTTTCGAAAACCAAAGGTCACCGCGCGCTAGGGCACGCGAGCCCCTCTTTTTTATATCCCTCACCCGACGCCGTCTTTCTTCACTCGCAAGAAAACCACTCATGCCGTCTCTCTCTCTGGTTCTTCCTCTCACGGACGAACGTCTCTCTCTTCTTCTCTCGGCTGCAGTTTTCTAAGGTATAATCGAGGACGATCCCGTTGGTGTGCACCGACGAAGATCGTGAGCCGTCGTATCCTGGGAGCGGATCGCCAAGTACCCTACGCACCGGTATTGTGGGGGCGATATCTTCTCTAAGGATAGTCCATTTCATGGACGCTTCGGTGAATTCTAAACTAATCTTTATTTCATTTTAGTTGTCGCAATATGTTTATTGCTTTACCCTTCCTGGATCATGCCCTTATTTATGTTTCTGTTCATTTAATCGGTTCCTGTTTGCATATTATAATCGGATAATGATTGGGAAACATACGATTAATATAATCTTATTCGGTGTTGTTTCTCTGTTAATTCATTTGGATCCGTTGATTTACTGTTTAATATATGCATTGGTAATCTTATTAACAACACGTTGTCGTTTGACGGTCACGCCATAACCCCGACACAACTTTTTTCTTTGGATTTTTACATCCTAACCATGGAAAATCATGTCTAATTACACCCCAACCCCTACTAATTTCGTAATTATATTCTACCTTATTTAAATTACGTTTGCAGTTCTTGAATATAAATTATAGGAATTATAATGTAATTGGAATAGATTTTAGGATCATGAAGTAAAAAACATTTTCCCTGAGTATTTTCCCCTGTAATAGATTAAATTCAATGGTTTTAGGATTAGCTTATTAATTTAGGTAATGTCTAAGTTATTTGATATCCTGTAAATAGCAAATAACGATTCATGTCTTCATTTTTAATTGAACAAAAAACTTATATGCTAAGAAGCCATGATTTCTTATTTTTCTGATATAGATTCTTTATTAAAATTGTTTCTTATTGATGTTTGATCAAAAATTATATATATATATATCCAAACTTGTCACTAGATGTTGCAATTTATGTGGATATCTTGAATTATTTCTCAGCAAACCACTCCAATAATATTTGCATCTTTTACCTGTTTTGTTATGTGAATTCATGTATGACAATAGCATGGAACAAATCTTTATGAGATGGCAAGGTTCATAAATCTGAATAGGCCTTAGGCATTTGTATAGTGAACGAATTTTGTTGGAGAGGGAATGAGGAGTGATGGGCAGATCTTATGTTCATGGGATGGAATTTGTTTGATATATGTTTTGCTTGTCTGTTCTCTTGATAAGATGTTAATATTGTGTAACTTGTGTTGTCTTCTGTAATTAATAAAGATGAGCAGTAAAAAAATATGATACTTGATGTGTGTTTGTTGTAAATGTAAAGAAGAATAAAGCTTTGGATTAATTTGTTGCTTATATGACCCTTGGTATTCATCATTTAAATTTAGATTGTGGTTTCTCATTAATCCTATTTCATTAGATTTTTCAACATTTTTATCGATGTTATGTTGTTTGCCTCTCCTTATAAATTTTTTTCATAATTTCAAATTATTCATCTTGTTTTTTATCATTGATGATCTTATTTTTTCAAGTACTAAAACAAATATTTCAACGTGTGTTTATATATATCTCAATAAATTTTACAATTCAGAATAAATCTAACATTTGTAATTCATCCCCAGTAAATTCATGTTAAATAATAATGTTTGTAAAATACTCCAAATAAATTTTGATTAGCAATTACCAATTTTATCATTTTAAAGTCAAGATATGCAATTCTAAGCCAAGTATTTGTAAAGGGTATCTAAGTTTTGTATATTTTTTCATCAATATATCATTCCTTTGTCATTGAATAACATAAACATATTATAAAGAACAATAAATCTTGTAAAGAAGCTCATCTCTGTTTATTTTTCAGTCCATCATCTGTTCAGAATAAGCATGCTTTTTTGTGGAATATCTCCTTTAAATCTATTTAGATTGCTGATATTTGTAAAATTCTACTTGCTTTTTAATACTTTTTATAAGTAATACATCAATCCATTGATCAATATTGTATTTAAAGAATACACTTTTGTAAAATGTATCAGCTTTTTTGTAAATTTCTCATTTATATTTCAACTAATAGTGACCATCTCACCGAGTGATTATATTGTTTCTTGGCTTTTTACCTAATTCGAACAAGGAAAAATTTAATTTGAGAATCTTTTAAAAATAACATTTTCTTTAATATTCCAATTCTGGCATTAGAACATTGTAGCCATCTCTCTTTTATTTTCCAGCCCATTGTCTATTTCGAATAAGCTTGTCATTTGTAAAATATCTCCTTTAAATCTAAATAGCTTTCTTATATTTATAAAATTAAGCTTTCTTTTTTAATACTTTTTCACTTTCAAGATCAAATTATGTATTTCTAATAACATGTTTGCATAATTAAGAGTTAAAATGTAAAATTTAGCGTACTTATTAAAGACATGTTTCATGAACATATCAAAAAAATTACTGCCCTTATCCCCTTTTAGCAATTTTTCTGTAAACAACATTATTTAAGGTTGTATCAATTGGAGCATAATTAGTAATCAATAGACTTGATTTGTAATTGGCTTTTGAAATTTGTAAAATGATTCTCATGTTTTGCACTTGTTAAAGCATAAGTTTTGCAAATCTTTGACATATATTTGTATCATTCAAACATTCTTTGTAAATTTAATTCAATTTATTGTAATCGAAATGGGATGTTATCTTTACATTATCGGAAAATTATATTCCTTCAAAAAATGGTCTTTTACAAATAGTCTTTTTTTGGTATATTCCAGCCACGTCTCCAAAACTCATTACTACTATTTAATGTTCAAAGCAACATTATCTTTTTTTGAAAATTCTATTTAGGAATGATAGTTATATTTGTAAAGTATGTTATTTTAAATTTCAAATACCATTTTCTTTCCTTCTTTTTAGGAATGTAGTTAAAGTAATACCACCCTTAGTGAGTTATTGGTGGTTTTAATCATGACCATCAGATCTCCGTCTTACGACCCATATGTGTGGCTTTTCTTAGTGTATGGAAAGGTGCACCTTATTGGAAGGACCCCCTTTCTCTCTCTCTCTCTCTCTCTCTATATATATATATATATATATAGAGAGAGAGAGAGAGAGAGAGAGAGAGAGACGTATATTTCTTTATGAATAAGGTAAGCATATGATGTCTTTAAATGCACAACATGTTTTTTTATACAAGTATTTAGGGATTTTGTGATACAAACATTATGATAATTTATTTGAGAACTTAATTTCATAGTAAAGACCCTCATCAATAACTATATGCAAATAAATTCTTTGCCCAAAGCGAAGCGTGGGTTGTATTCCTAGTATTTGTTATATCAAGATGATCAATTATTAGTAAAATACCATCGTGTGTAATAACAAAAGAGTCTTCTATCAATCAACATGGTACTACTCTCGTATAAGCACGCTTAACTTCGTATGCTATGGAAAGACTTCAAGTTTCTTATTCAATTTCGAATTAAGATATCGTGGAAAATCGATTTCCTAGCCATTAGTGAGGACGATATTGACAAATATCGTAAACTCTAAAATCTCCCACTTGAACGAAGCCGTCGAAACCGACTTCTACGAAGTTACTTACACGAAGGGTTTGGAGTGAATATGATGAATGATCTATACTAAAATTCCATAGCACGGATACGGGTTTTCCTTACGGTGAATGATCCTGATCGTTTCTTGAAAAAGGTCGTCGATCTTCTCCATACCGAGGCCACAACATCTCCTTTCCACCTCCGACATCGGCGACCGTCACATTATCCTTAGTCCAGGACGAGGTTCCATCGCAAGCCTGTCTAAGAAATGATATGCCATTCAAAAGGGATTGGCGGCACAGTTTGTTGCCCGTCTCCCATCAATTTCTATGTAATTTCCTTTATATATAAAAAAATACCAACAAATTCTGCTGAGAATCTCGAACTGATCACATGGAGCGAAACGGAACATGCTGAAAACGATGTTATTACGGATTCGTTAATATTATAGCTGGGTATGCATATCGCGCAAAATTGGATATATCAATGGATGAAGATTCAACCAAAATAAATGACGATTTCGAATCGTACTTAGATAAGCATCCTTTTACAAATCTGGACTAAGTTACAACAAGTTGGTCCGACCTAATGCTCATCCTTTAATCCATGTAAAAATTTCCATGTAAAAATTTATATGACGCGAAAGCGATGTGGGGCCCACGGGGTAAGCAAATACCAACCATCTCTGAATACCATACGTACATCACCCTATTCCCGTTAGCTTTATATGCCATCCTCCCTCTCCTTCACACGTTCACGTTCATCCCCTCGGGTCCTCTCTACGCCTCTCGAAATCTCGAGTACTCCCAATCTCTCGGGAGCCACACACAAACTATCGATCGAACTCTCACTGCCGACGTGTGCTCCCTCGATGTCGCACAAAATCGTAAGGATATTAGACCTCACATAATCTCGAAAATTTAGTGCACCGCAACTATTTTCCATGTCTTGGAGTCTAAGTGTGATTGCTTAATCGGACCATCGAATGGAATCTCCATCACACCTTTGAAGGGAGACGTGGCCTCCTCTTTGCCACTGTCATTTCACCCTCAAACTCCCAATATATAGTTGAGCACACACTAGTGTGTGAGCATCGAGCCGCGAAGAAGAAGAAGAGGACCCTGCAAGCAAAGAAGAGGAGTAGTAGTCATTCGATCGCATCGTCCGAATGGCTCAATCCATGCTCATGTCTAGCCTCGGTCGCTTGGCGGTGCCAGCCAACGATGCATCTCTCCAGCTCCAAATCCGCCGGCTCCGTCCGACATCCTTCACCCAGAGCGTGATCCCATCTTCTTCTTCTTCACGACGTTCCTCCTCCCCCTTGCCTTTCCTCCCGCCGCTTGCGGCGTTCAAGTCCAAAGCTAAGGCTGCTCCGGTCAAGGTTCGTGTCTAGATCCAGAACGTTATAGATAGTGCAAATTAAGTAAATTTGTTTGATCTTTTTTAAAAAATCTTTATATATAGGTTGAATCCAAGAAGTCCAAGGTGGAGGATGGCATATTTGGAACCTCCGGTGGAATTGGTTTTACCAAGCAGAACGAGCTCTTCGTAGGACGTGTCGCCATGATTGGATTTGCGGTAAGTATCTGACCACTAGTTGACATTAAACTTATGAGTACATTTAAATGATCTAGTGGTTATCTTGGTTTATAGGCATCTCTCCTTGGAGAAGGTATTACCGGCAAGGGTATCCTCTCGCAATTGAACCTCGAGACTGGAATACCGATCTACGAGGCCGAGCCGCTCCTCTTGTTCTTCATCCTCTTCACTCTTCTAGGCGCCATCGGCGCGCTCGGTGACCGAGGTCGTTTCGTCGATGAGCAAAACACCGGCCTCGACAAGGCCGTCATCGCTCCGGGCAAGGGCTTGCGCTCCGCCCTTGGCCTCAGAGAAGGAGGTATGACATTGTACAAACAAGCTTGAATTAGATCCTTTCTACGCATTCTTACCATGCATTGGCTACACAGGGCCGTTGTTCGGATTCACGAAGGCGAACGAGCTCTTCGTTGGGAGGATGGCGCAGCTGGGGATTGCGTTCTCGATCATAGGGGAGATCATAACGGGGAAGGGGGCATTGGCGCAATTGAACATCGAGACAGGAGTGCCCATTACGGAGCTCGAGCCGCTCGTCATCTTCAACGTCATCTTCTTCTTCATCGCGGCATTGAATCCCGGTAGCGGCAAGTTCATCAACGACGAGGAGTAGGCAGTAAACGAAGAATGTATTTTTCTTGGTTCTATGGTTAAAAAAAATGTTGAGGAGACCATGTGTATGCATTGGTGTATATCTTCCTCGTTGGTTTCCAGACGAGAGGGTCACCAGAAATTTACAGATCAGTGGAAGTAAAAAATACAACTTGCTCGTAGAGAGCACCAGAATTTCGTCCTCTTGTAGTGATGGGAAAAACTCATATGCGAGCATACGCACACTATTTTTTTTATAAAGAAAACATTTGCAGCCAACAGATCTCCGACTCAAAATAGTATTCAAGCTATCAAATTACAACCAGTAACTAAGAACTATAAGAATATTTGACCAGATCAAATGCTAACTTCGAATATAATCGGCAATTCAGATGTGATCCATTTGTCATGACAGTTCAAAACAAGCTCCACATGATTGCGAACACTTGTGTCTTCGCTTGCATCTAGTGAATTGTGGAAGACATATAATTGGGTATTTGTAAGTTTGTAACGTTCCGAACCTAAGCTCGAGCCTTGGGTAAAAAAACAGGTCCTTGCAACTTATTGTATTCGTATTCAACTAGTCTCGATGACGACGGTTCAAAGCAGTAAACCGGTTGGTAGGGATCGAACTTCGAATACAGTTGTGAATGCACAATTGATCACCATCACAGAAGCATATGAAGAAGAAAAATAAGACCACGATATGATGATGTTCGGTCACCTCTATAATCATCAGAGAAGAAAGTCGCTAAGAAGTAAAATGAGTACAATTCTCACAGTTCCCTCACTCACTCTCTCACTTCTCTTCTCTCTACTCTCCTTTTCTCTTACGATATTCCCTCTTGTTGTAGTGTTGGAGGCAATGCCCATGTCCTCTCTACGTATAGCACAATTACAAACTCATAGTCTTACTCTCATCAGGATCATATATAAAACAATACAACTCAACTACTATTAGGATTAGGAGTCCACTATTCTCTTAGGGTGCGTCTGGTTGGCGGGTAAACCGGTAGAGGGTAATCCGTTTTTGTGTTTTAGTGTTTCGATAGAGGGTTAAACTGGGGGTGGGTTAGAAGTGGGTTTGAGGTCATATGATTGTATTGAAGTTTGAAAAAGTGAGTAGTTATTGTGATATGATTGTATTGAAGTTTGAAAAAGTGAGTAGAAGTGGAGTAGTTTATAATTTTTATATGATATGATGGTATAATATATTATATTTTGATAGGATTGATGATGTAAAATTGATTTATTTAATTTTTTTAAAAAGGAATAAAGTAGGGTCCATGGGGAGAGAGGGGGATGTGAGTTAAGGGAGGTAAACCCCCCTAACCCTAGGGATGAGCATGGGCCGGGCTGGACCGGGCCCTGAAGGGCCCAGGCCCAAGCCCATTTAAAAATTTCGGGCCTTGGGCCGGGCCTAGGCCCGTAAAATTTTCTTTGGTTCGGCCCAAGCCCAGGCCCGACCCAATTCCTATGGGCCGGGCTTGGGTCGGGCCGGCCCATCTCCACCAATTATAGATTATTAACTTCGAGTTTTTGTTTAAAGTCAATCTCATTTCAAGTTAGACGAGCCAAAATTGTTTAAAACATATGCCATAACAATTGTGAAACACCTAAAACTCAATTCTACCGGAGATGATTTCTTATTTTATACAAGTGAATTCAATGTTAGATACCATAAATATCTCTCATTACAGAAATTGAAAGAAGGGACCAAACTTACACAATTAACAACAACAGGTGCATCAGGCACTGCATGTTAAAAAAATGGGCATAATGCCCATATTGGGTAAAGTTTCAATAACAGAAAATATTCTGAAGGAAAAAATATACACTAACAAATTCAAGAATAACCAACAGAATCTAACCATAAGCTAATTAAGGAAAATTAATTCCGAATTGAAATACTATGACCACTAACTCATATGTCCACACCTGACTTTCTTGATATATATAAACATCGTATGAAAACATGATACATGAATAGAGTGTGCATGCAGTAGGTGAGAGTTTAAGGCGTGTAAGACATGGGAAGGGTTCGTGCCCTCTTCGGGCCGGGCCCTTGGGACGGGTCGGGCTGGGCCGAGCCAAGCCCGAGCCCGGCCCAAAAATATTTTGGGCCTAAATGTTGGGCCCGAGCCCGGCCCAATGTTAGTTTGGGCTTGGGCCGGGTCGGGCTTTTTGGGATGGGCTTCGGGCTGGGCCGGGCCGGCCCAGCCCAATGCTCATCCCTACCTAACCCGCAGGTAACCTGCTGGCCGAACGACCCCTTGGGATTCTCAATCCTAATATGACCCTAATCCTAATAGTATATACCAAAATACCACTTCAAAATCCTTTAAGATCTCACACTTTGTGCATTATGTGTTGGGAACAAGTAATTCCAGGGATATTGCGGAAGCATATCGAATCAAGCATTTGATGAGTTAATAAACAAACCAAACGGCGACAAGAACCGCAAGTAATGAAACAATCATAACCACAAAATTCACACGGGATTTTTAACGTGGAAATCCTCAAATTGAGAGGAGGAAAAATCAAGGAGCCTACTCGACCTAATCAAAGTTCTCCACTAGATATGATGATAATGTTCTTCCTATAGGCTTTACAAAGCCAAATCCTTCTCCGAAAGGAGTATCAACAATGAACCACACCAACAAAAAATAAAAAAGAATAAGGTGGAGAAATGTCATCCAATGGTGGCTTTCCAAACTTGCTCCACAATAGGCCTACTTGGCTCCTCCTCGGTGCGATCACCGACGATAAATGGCGATCCAAGAAAATAGAAGGTGGAGATAGGAGAGAAACAATGCAGCCACAATACTTCCAAAATGCAGCGACAACCGCAACGGGAAAGGATGATCGAATATGGCCTATGTTTCATTGAGTTTGTCCACTTGAACCCAACAAAAGGGTTGGGTAAATTTCAACCATGCCCTTTTGGAAGAAATTACATCCATGCTAACATGGCTGGAATTAAAAGTTGTAGAGGCACATCCCAACAAATCTCCCCCTCTAGCCCATGAGTGGGCGATCATCAATCAACAAGTTTCATGTATAAAATATGGACTCCCGAGTGAGGTCCAACATGATGATTGAGTTCTTACATGAAATGAAACTCACCATCCAAACAATCATCATCTGCTAAGAGGAGTTCCATTAAGGGTGATAATCTTCAAAATTTTCAAATGGCAATGCCTTGATCATCATGTATGCACCATTACCATTTATGTAGATTTTGTCAAGAACAAGCGCTTCTCTTCTAGGAAATTTCATATCCAATGATATCTCACATCAATTTGCTTCTACCGCGTATGAAAAGTGGAGTTCTTGCCAAAATGAATGGCAATCTGACTGTCACAATAAAGTACATACTTGTCTTGACCAAAATCAAGTTCCTGCATGAACATCTTCATCCATAACAACTCCCTGCATGCATTTATAGCTGCAATAAACTTGAACTCTGTAGTGCATAATGCCGCACACTTCTAGAGATGAGATTGCTAAGAAACTGCATCACCTGCCAATGACATCATTTAATCCGATATAGATCTCCCTTCAATCTCATGCCATATATGAATCAGTGTAACCAAGAAGAATAAGCCTCTCTGCTCCAAAGCAAAGAGAGTAGCCACTAATACCTCGAAGATATCTCATTATCCACTTGATTACTTCTCAATGTTGCTTTCGTACATTTGAGATGAACCTGCTTACAAATCCAACTGCATGGGCAATGCTTGTTCTCGTACAAACCATATCATACATGAGACTACCTATCATTGATGCTAGGGAACTCTTTCCATATCTTTCTTCTCTTCATTGATCTACATGCTATCTTTAGAGCTTAACTTGAAATGTGCTCCAAGAGGGGTAATAGGTGGCTGATGAGTAGGGATGAAAATGGATACTGATATATCCGAATATTCCTTTATCGTATTCGAAAATTACCGCATATGAATATCCGTATCCGAATGTTAACCGAATACGGATCGAATATGGATAGAGGTTGTAAAAATTTTCTAGATACGGATACGGTAATGGCTTGAATATCCAAATTGTTGTTGTACTTATTTTCCACAAAATTATACAAACCATTAAATCAATTCCCATATTATTTGACGGAAAAAAGCAAGAGGAGGCCCACCTATTTCTTCCTTCACTTATTAAAAAAAACCAATACTCACATGCTCGTTCATTTCTATATTTGAGGCATGTCGGTCCCACTGCCTTTTATTTGCATATACAAATTGTTGAGGTTTTTTTGATAAGTATACCATATATTCCAATCGGAAGTACAAATTACAAAAAAACAAAAAAGGCTCAATCAGCTCTGAAAGGCCATCTACAATCAGTTAAGATAGAGTTGGGGAGATGTTTAGTAGGGTCCAAGGGGAATAAAAATGCAGGCCCAACATTACCCCCACATCAGATGGGCAGCATGGACAATCAAATCTATGATCTTATCAGCAGGTCAGGTGCATCCGACGGTCCATTTTTGGTTCCTTTCGTTCCAGATATTCCACACCGCAACAGCTAGGATGTTGCATAATTTGTCACGGACCAAAGCATCAGGGCGTGCACCAATCCAAGAAAGAGTACCCCGCAGCGGAAGGGCGACTGCAACAGCAAGCACAATGCTGAGCAGGCACCGCTCCAGGTAGTAGAGGAGAACGAACATCTGAGGAGTAGGTTGGCGTGAGACTCCTGAGCACCCGAGCAGAGGTAGCAATATGAAGATGCGACAAACCGAATTTGGCAAGCCTGTCAATTGTAGGGACGTGCTTCAGGACCGCCCTGTAGAGAGTGCATGAGAACTTGAGAGAAGTACCCTTTGCCCAAATGCAAGCTGCCCATGGTGTAGGGATGCAAACGACATGATATGGATACGAATATATGTATTACTATATCCTTATCCATTTTTGAATACGAATACAGATGCGAATACATATATTGACGGATATTAAAACTATCTTACCACATCCTTAAAAAACAGACGGATGTAAAATGGATAATGATCGCATACGAGTAATGTTAGAAATACTCTATACAATCGACTTAAATATATACGAATTGGATGGAAAATACATGATATAAATTTTCTAAATTTGATTATATCATACAAATTATACAAATATGGTAAAAGGAGGTATAGAATTATGTTATATATGGTTAAAAATAAATCTATGACAATGATTATATAGGAAAACGAATATATGGATATGCATGCGGATGTTTTCGGATATTAAAATGATGTTCATATCTATCTATTTTAAAATAAATACGTATACAGATGTACGGATCGGATTCTGATATATTCATAATCATCCTAACGCAACTTGTGGACTCCACCACTACTATTGTTGAGTTGATTTCGAACATTAATGTTGATAGCATTGTAGGCACACGCAACTAGTGGGCTCCGTTACTTACCAAAAAAAAAAACTAGTGGGCTCCGCCATTACTGCACCTTCTTCCCCAAAATATTCCCCAGCTTTCAATGATCCCATCCGTTGCAACCCTTCAACGTCTACCATCTGGCCGCCGGTACGCCTTGAGCATTCAACGCTTCTCCTCACTCCATTGGGGCAACATAGAACGACTAGACATCGATAACTGCTAGTGGATGTTTGTATCGCGGCTGTCATCTATAAAAAAAAAAGAGAGAGGGTACTCACCTCGGGGGATCTCATTAGGAGCTTCGGCTATGGATATATTAGAATACTCGCTTATCGTATTCGAAAAATTACCTTATATGGATATCTGTATTCGAATATTAATCGGATACGGATCAGATATGGATATGAGTTGTAAATTTTTTTCGGATACGGATATAGTAGTGGCTTGAATATTTGGATTCGGATCCAGATATCCGAATACAATATTTAATTTTATTTTTATATTAATTAATATAATATAAACCACAACCCTATGCTATTATATTAGTATTATACATTATATAATATAATATATTAATGATATTAATAAATTTATATTTCTTTAAGGATTATCACGAACAAAACTTATGAAATCGTATCCACTTTTCGCTTCTAGTCAAGAATATAGATCACCTTGACACTCCCTTTTGTCATAATGCAACTTATTTATATTTCATTTTCATTTTTAAATTCATTATGAATTTTGATTAAAAAAATCAATTCGTATTCGTATGTGGTCATTATTCGATCCGTATTCGAATTTCATGTTTATTGGATCTATATTTGGATTTCACTCTTTATTCGATTCATATTTGGATTAGCTCTTTATTCCATCTGTACTCGGATCTGCTCTTTATTCTATCCGTATTCGGATTCGATAAATATCCGATTCGGATTCGCATCCGTATTTTTAAAGATAAGTTTCCATAATATATATCTGAATCATATCCGTATTTATATTCATATTCGATAGAGATGAAGCAAATATGGATATGGAATAGGTATATCTGATCCGTTTTCATTCTTATATCGGCTCCAGCTCCACCTCCAGACCTACGTTCCCCACCACACCACGATCTCCACCGCCCTCCGCCACAGGTGACAGCCACGTCGTAACCTCCCTTCCTTCGATGCGGGTGACAGTCGTGTCATCTCCTCCCTATGCTATGAACTCCGTCCCGCCAGACTCCGCATCTGCGAGCCCCTCATCGCCAGTCCCCGCCCCGAGCAACATCATGGCCGTCGTGCTCCGCCGCCCAGTGCTGAACGCAGACAACTCCTCCCATCCACGGTCCTTGGTCTCAAAGAAAAAGTACCCGTTTGCAATTTTTTTGTTTGCAATCTTTTGTTATATTTTTGGACTTTCTTGCAATTTAATTTAACTTTAGTTTCATTTCTGTAATTTTTCTAATTCTGATTATTCAGATAATGTAAATTTTGTATGTTTTTATTTTAAAGTTTCTTAATCACATCTCGATCCATATGGACCTTTTCGAAATTTTGAAAAACTTAGTTTATTTTCCTTGGAAGCCCAAGTCGTTGTTAAATTCAAGTGTTAAATGGAAAATTTTCACTTACGTCAGATGCTTTTAGGTAATTACAATTATACCCATATAGTATAGTTTTATTTACAATCAAGCCTTGAGCTTTTCAGGAAATTACACGAACACCCATGGCACTTCCGAAAGTACTAAAAATAACAGAAAAAATAAAAAAAATTAGAAAATTTTTGTAATGTCTAGAATCCAATTACATAGGTTTTAACTATTTTACAATCTCGAAATAAAAAAATAGGATTTGATTTGATTCAATAAAGGTGAAATTGCCTTTTTAAATAGAATAAAAAAATCCGTGTAACTTGTCCACATCCCCGTGGATCGATACTCTACTTGCCATATACATTGTTTGATATATGTAGGTTTGTAGATGAAATAAATTTATTTTAAATCTGTAGATTTTCGAATGTGCACAAGCGCACCGAAAATTGTAGTTTCATTGGCTTTGCCTTTTCCATATGAAAAATTTGAACTACATTCTCAATGTACTTCTCTTGGGAAAATCACAACTCCTTGCCTTCCAATCACTTGTGATATCCATGCTTGAAATTTGGCTTGCATGTCCCAAGTCCTTCATAGAATATGATTTGCTCAACTCCTTCTTCAAGCAAGATATTCTCCCACTATTGCTGCCAACACTCAACATATCATCAATCTAAAGCAACAAATCGATGGAGTCATAATAGGAGAATATCTTCATTAAAACACAATGGTATGAAGTAGTCTTGATGCAGCCATACTCCCCCCATAAAAGACTCGAACTTCTTGTACCATTGCCTTGGTACCTAGTTCAAGCCATATAGGCTTTTTTTTGACATGCAAACATGGTCTTCCTTGCATTTGACTGCAAAACCTCTGGTTGCAGTGTGTAAATTTTCTCCTCAAGGTCAATATGGAGGAAAGTTGTCTTCATGTCCATATGTTCAACCTCTAAATCAAGGCTTGTTGTCAAGCTGAGAACCACCCAGATAGAAGACATATTCACCACATGAGAAAAGATGAACTCAAAGTCAACTCCCTTCCTTTGATTAAAACATTTCATAACCAACCTAATTTTATATCTTGGATTTGTAGAGTTCAGAATGTTTCACTCTATAAACCCACTTGTTCCTCAATGCCCTCTTGCCTTTGAGCAACTTGACAAGCTCAAAGGTATGATTGTCTTGAAGGGACTCCATCTCTTCTTTCATGCCTTCTACCCAATTTTCCTTGTTTGTATCTTACAAGGCTTCTTCATAGTATTCATACTTGCCACTATCCGTCAATAAAATATATTATCATGCAGAATATCTGGTTGAAGGTTGCCTCTCCCTCACGGGTCTCTACAGTGGGAGAGTCTCAGAAGAAGAAGAGCTCTCATCAGCATGTCCACCATCTTCATCACCATCATTTGCATCATCAATAGGAGTGGAGATCACTGTCACATCCTCCTCATCTCATGCATCTGGTACCTGCTCATTGGCATCATCTGGCATCACATGTGGATCACTTTGTAATGGAACCAACTCCACATAGCTGTACGAGGAGGAGTCCTTAACATTCTTTTGGATGCCCTCAATGGTTTGAACTTTAGATAAGATCATATCCCTGCTCCTCACCAGCTTCTTCTCAACTGGATCATACAATCTGTAACCAAACTCATACTTGATCATATCTCAAAAAGATGCATTGCTTCATTTTTGCGTCCAACTTGGACCTTTCATCCTTAGGAACATGGACAACCGTGCAGTATCCAAAAACCTGTAAATGATTGCACGAGACATCCTTTCCATACCAAAACCTGTTAGGACCATCACCATCTAAGGACACGCGTGAAGATAGATTAATAACATGAACAACAATATAAAGTGCTTCACATTAAAAAGAGTTTGGTAACTTATCCTCAGAAAAGAGACATGTGACTCTCTCCATCAAGATCATGTTAATTCTCTCTGCTACACTATTCAAATATGGCGTCTTGGGTGGAGTCTTCTGGTGCTTGATTTCATGCGATCTGCACTACTCATCAAACAACCCAATATATACTTGCCACCATTTATCTCTACGGATGCAGTTAAGCTTCTTTCCAGATTGTCGCTCCACTAACACATGGAAGTCCTTGAAAGAATCAAGGACTTGATCCTTCTTCTTTAAGGCATAGATCCAAAACTTTCTTAGAAAAATCATCAATAAATATAATAAAATAAAGTACATCACTGAGAGAACTTACTTTCAAAGGACCACAAATATCGATGTGAACAATCTCCAATGACTACATCTTCCTAGAAGGTGGATAACTCTTAAAGGAGACTCTCTTCTGATTTTCAGCCAAGCAATGTGCGCATCTCTCCAGCTTCTCTCTCTTGACATCTGCTAGCAGGTCCTTCTTCATCAAGCACTGTAATGCGTTCTCCCTCATGTGACTTAATTGTCGATACCACAACCCAATGGATTTTACATCTCTAGTCACATATGAAACATCATGGGAAATAAATGCATTCATGATGTAAAGATTGTCGCTATAATTCTTACTATGAGCAACAACCAAGGATCCTCGGGTAAGCTTCCACTGCCCGACACCAAAAATGTTGAGACATCCTTCATCATCAAGCTTGACTGTAGAAATGAGATTCAAGTGCATATCTGGTGCGCGCCTCACATTTTTGAGCACCAACATAGATCCATTGGCATTCTTCAATACAACATACCAATGTCAACAATATGGGACAAAGAACCATTCTCCATTTTTAATGTGCCAAAATCACTAGCTGTGTTAGATGAGGGGAACTCACTCTGACATGTAATACGTAGTGCAGAACCACTATCAAAAAGCAAGAAGTACCATCTCGTGCGACATTCAGTGTATCCTCATCATAATCAATGAGGAGCTCATGCTATGCAGCTGCAACAACTTGTTCATTCTTTTTATCTTCTTTATCGCCACCATTCATGTTATCTCTCTTGAATTTGAAATAATACTTTTTGATGTACCCTTTCTTCTTGCAATAGTAATACTTCATGTTCTGATATCTGGACTTGGACTTACTCCTCCTATTAAATCTTTCCTTATCAGTCTTGATCATGCTCCTCTATTGTTCTTTGTGACAAGAACCTCTGAATGTGAAGAGCTTCCTTGAGTTTTTCTTTGCATCTCCTCATTAAGAATGTCATAATTGACATTCTCCAAAGAAACAATCTCGCTAACTACAGAGTTAGTAAGTGAGACTCTGAAAGTCTCCCAAGAATTTGGTAGAGTAGTGGTTGTAGACATTCTCATCAACGAATTGTCAAATAAAGCCACAAACTTGCTCGTGTTCAAATTCTCATTAATCTGTTTTAGCTTCGAGCTTCTACGTGGTGAACGTTGGAAGGTGCATAGCCTTCACATATAAAAGATCCTTCATCTTGTTCTTCCACAAACTGTAGTTAGTCCCATTTAGACTAATCATACAACTCGAACCAAAATGTGTTTTGTAACCCAGCATTGAACATGCTCTGATACTACTTTGTTGGAAACAATCAATCCCACAGATATTGCGGAAGCGTATTGAATCAAGCACTTTACGAACTAACAAGTAAACCAAATGACGACAAGAATCACAAACAATCAAACGATCACCAAATAACCACAAAATGCACAAGTGATTTTTAACGTGGAAACCCTCAAATTGAGAGGGGGGAATAACCACCATGTCTACTCGACCCAATCAAACTTCTCCACTAGACATGTTGATCAAAATGTTATCCCTACAAGCTTTACAAAGCCAAATTGTTCTCTCAAAGGAGTATCAACAATGAACTACATCAACACAAATAAAAGGGAAACACAAATAAGGTGGAGAAATGTCACCCAATGATTGTTGTCCAAACTTGCTCCACAGCAACCCTAGTCGACTCCTCCTTGGCATCACCGATGACAAACAGTAGTCCGATCCAAGCAAATAGAAGGCAGAGGTAGTAGAGAAACACTGCAGCGGCAATCCTTCCAAAACATAATAGCAACCACTTGGGGTAGGGATGACCGGATGGGGCGTTTTTTTAAACCTTTGTGATATCTCAGTTAATAACATGTTCTAGTCCTCTCTTTTTTCCCTTCTTTTTTTATATCCATTTACATTACGTTTTTAAGGCATAACACATGTATATATTTAATTTTGAACGGGATACCCTGATCTCTGGAAACAAGTATTCAAGGGTTAGGTCATGATAATATTGTGTTGTCTTTTGAATTAAAATTCTTAAGATAATGGCCAACAACCCTAATGTGACTCTCCAAGTTGGTAAACCTCGATAGGATTGGTTCTCAAAGTCCAACAATACAAACCTTCGTTTAATGTGACAAAACTTTAAGTGATTTTTACCTGGCAGACCTTATAAACTTTGCCAATTACCTCCACGACCTTTGAAACAACCTAATTCCACCCTCGACCCGTAAACTTGCCAACTCTTAACCCATAAACCCTATGGGTAATCTGTTTGAAGCCCGTGAGGGTCCGTGGGGTAATTTACATGACCGATGGGGTAATTACGTTGTGGAAAAGGTCGTAGAGGTAATTTAAAAAATTTATAGGGTCTGCCGGGCAAAAATCCCAAACTTTAATTCGTGACCTACACTCCACAAATAGTTTGCCCACTCATCTTTGCAGTGCAAGAGTTTTGGTCTCTCGAAGTCCTTTGGTGACATTTTTGTGGAATTAACATTCTCGAAATCCTAGTTAGCATACAAGTATTCTCTTTTTCAATATATCTCAAGTAGTGGTGTGCGGGTGATTCTTGTGATTGCGAAAAATGAAATAGGAACAAAACTGTTATCATAAGATTTATTTGAAAAAATATATATAAAATTTCAACATTCCAGAAAGTATTTCTAAGAGTTAGAGGAAGTCTTGGCATTTCACGGGGTCTTTGCCCTCATAACTTAAATAGTGAGTGAAGAAAAATGTTCTCCTATGCCACCCGCGAATATATTGTCCTTACTCTACATTCTACACTCTTAATTATTAACCTAAAATAAAACTAAGATAATTGCAATATGCAAATTAAGTTAAAAACTATCTAACCAGTGCTAAGTTTTGCGCCTTCAATCGATCATATACTATCAAGGATTTTTATGGTTTGTGCCTTTCTTAACTTCTGCAATATCAGTTACAAAATTAATAATTCTCCTCGTTAGCCGCATGGTCTTTTTTATCCATCGGTGACAATCAAAGCTCACATTATTTATATTTTGATATTATCTTTATCTAAATGACATTTAATGAAGATTTGATTGGTATTGAATTCGATCTTTACTCAATATTTATTGTATTTGATGAATATCCATCTGAATTTCATATGGAAATAGGTAAGAATGCGACGTTTCAACCCCATCACCATATTCACCACCTAGCATCCATATTCGAATTCGATGAATTTTTTAGGCGGTCATTTAAATTTCAGAGAAGTTGCTTGTTTTTTTTTGAAATAGTTTCTTTCTCATTTTTGCATAATTAGCCCCCTCGTCTAGAGAATCCCATACCATCCAAAATCGGCATTTTATACAGTGGGTTAAAAGTTAGTTAGGATTCCACCTCATCTTATCGGGACACAATAAGTGTTGCATCTTACAAACCTTTCCATTTTAGTGACCATTATAGACATAAGCGATAGGCTAGATGTATCCAAGTAGTTGGCAAAAGTTCCTTAAATCGTATCTTAGGGTAAGTAATTCCTTCCATCTCATCGCTTACCCCATTTGTTAGGTTAACTGTCCTATGAAGATTAATTGGAGAGTATACACATATACCCAACTCGATGATTTTTTATGTATCATGGACATGGACTTCTTAATACTGTAAGTATAGCATTCGGATTGTATGGCATGGTATATGAAATTACCAATATATCAAGGTAAAGAGAGCATGGTCCGAGCAGTGGAG
Organism: Ottelia alismoides; assembly: GCA_037367405.1. Classification (NCBI taxonomy): domain Eukaryota; kingdom Viridiplantae; phylum Streptophyta; class Magnoliopsida; order Alismatales; family Hydrocharitaceae; genus Ottelia; species Ottelia alismoides. The sequence continues at coordinate 4,454 of JAZKJV010011511.1, read as the reverse complement.
CAAGCACATTATCGAACTACTATAGATCTTGTTTAGTGTGGTTCTGCATGTTTCTAATTGTCGATTGATTTATGACTGTGTATTGTTGATTGATACGTTCCCACACTACAAGAAAATCCATCAAATTGGATGTTTTATTTTAACAAACGTTGGTTTTATTCGTAAAAAAGCTCGACATTATAGAATGTCGAAATTAAGTTCTCATTTTCGACAAATGTTTCTATTATGTCGAACATAGCTAAATAATTGACATTTATAAATGTCGAACACCTTTGATATGTAACGATAAAATAAAAAATCCAATTCATGTCTCTCTTCTCAGTGTCCCTCAATGAGGCACACCTCCTATCTCCTCCTCATCGGCATCGCTGACTCCATCAATAGAAGATAATATACAACCCTGTCCAGATTCCCACGTAATTTCTCTTCTCCTTCGTCAATCGGTGGTAGAGTAGCGCTGATGAATCTACGTTTCATCATCTTTATTCTATCATTTTGGCCTTAAAAACCTAGTAAATGCACGTAAATACTGTTAATTCATGCATTTTAGCAGTAATGCATATTTGTGTAAATATTGTACAAAACACTGTTTTTAAAGCCAAAATTATAGAATAAAGAAAAGAAAAGAAAAAGAATAAAATATTGCAAATATTTTATGATCCGAAACCCCGAGACCCTGGCATCTCGATGACTAGGTCGACAAGGAATAAAGTAGGGGAGATAAGGTCCGAATACTAATAAAAATCCCTTTTATTTTAATTCATTCTTTATTTATTTTGGGACCTATTTTTAGTTTCACATTTTTTACCTCAAATAAAGAAACGTTGTACGTGAAAGTTGTAGATAATTAAATAAAGAAAAATACAAAATTGATTTCACACAAAAATAATGTAGAGATAAAAAGTTATGATCTGAATAAGATTCCAGAATTTCAACTTCCCAGGCCTGTATCTCTCAAATAAAAAATCAAAATGTATCAAAATCACCTTTAATTGTATATAACTTTTAATAAGCTATTTAATGAATGTGGTTTCGTATTTTGCGGAGCTACGGTTTGAAAGTTGAGTTTTGGACCCTTATTGTATACTTGTACAGATTAAAATAATCATTTTATGTATTATTCATTATTTTTAAAATTTTATATTTTTATAATTATGTAAATATTATTTATAATATAGTGTATATTAAAATTAGAATAAAAACACAAAAATTAAGTACATGTATATAATACATAGGTATAATACCTGTAAAGATACCTGTATAATTACTACTTCTATTTTTTTAATTATACAAAATACTTCAGAAAAATAAAATAAAAATATATTTAAGTGTATAAAAATGAGTTATAAATTTATAAAATAATAAACAAAATAAATAAAATTAAATATACAAAATAAAAATAAATTATTAAAATACATAGATGAATATACCTGTATATAAGCTATATAAGGTAACTTATCATTTCACACCTCAAAAAATAAATAAAAATCACCATAAAATACTTTATAAAATAACAAAGATTTTTTCTTTAATAACCTAAAATTAATTAAATCATATGCTATTTTAAAATGAATTTATAAGTCTTTTTCCAGGGATTTTTCTGGTTGGTCCACGTGGACCAACCAGGTTCTTTCCCTGGTTGACCTCGGTCAACTCTCTGACCGAGGTCTGGCCCTGTGTCAGAACCGGTTTTGACCTGTTTTCACGGATTTTTCAAGGATGAATCTTGTATCCTTTTGTGATGATCCCTTGTACACTTTTGCTCCTCGATAATCCACGATACACGCCCGTAGCTTTCCTTGGGGATTGCATCGCTGATATGCATGATTCACCTCATTCATTTTGCCGCTTCGTTCACTCCTTCAAAAGCACCCCCAACCTTCCTTGATTTTTTGATCACTCTTCCACCACTCTACCCTAAACTTAGGACGTCGAAGACCTTCCTGGTGACAGCAGAAAGCGATTGCACGCGTCAGGAGGCCGGAGAGGTGTTCAATCGAGCGAATCCACCTCGCCGGAGTGCGCCACCCGAGCTCGCCATCGGTGCATCTTTGGTGAGTGTTTCTCTTCTTTCTTATCTCCTTTGAGTTCCTTAGGACTACAGTAGTCGGCCGTAGCTCGTATCGATCCTCGATCTCATCTATATCGCCATAAAATCCAACATCTGTGTGCGGCCGGAGCACGAGTTCTTTCTAGACGTAGTGGATCGTCCCACGCTTTTCCGCCGCCATTACACCCTCCCCAGAGTCGAGGCATTTTGCCCCCGACTTCTTAACCACTTCTTGCAGGTACAGAGGACACCACATCGAATGGAGCCAATTTTTGGCACTCGTCAGAGGTTCTTCAGCCCCCCAGGTCCGCCACCTCCGCGCGAGCGCAACCGGCCGCCTCGTCGTTCTCCGTTGCCTCCAGCGTCTACTGGGCACCTGCAGGAACGCCCCATGCCTTTCTGGAGCTCCATCGAGCAACGGAGGAGGAAGATCGATGCTGGGGAAACTCTCTCCTCGCGAGTTCTTCCCAGTTCGTCGAGGGGACCTCCCGTACGTTGGATTAAGAACAACCGCCCAGGTCTTGCAGCCACCGTCAGATCATCCCGGAGCTCAGCCGTTCGATCATTTTGGCGCTTCTAATCCTGGCCGTAGGATCGCGAAGGGGTATCACACGTTCTCGTGCGGACACGTGTATAAGTAAAGAATATTGGTCGTCCGCGCAGCGCTGGGTATTTTGCACTTCACTCGCCGCACATTTTTGTATTTATTATTCAAGACATAAACTTTCATCTGCAATGTTAAACTTTTGTAATATTTGCATCTAGCCCCCCGCCTTTTCATTAATTACGTATAGGTCCTAGGCCATGTCACCTCGCGTGACCTGTGCACGTGAGGCGTGGCCGTTTTACAGAAAGACCCTCGGGTATTTTGTTATTTATCTTCAGTCCAGAAACATTTGAATTCGTTGTATTATTTTTGGTAAAATTGCATTTTGACCCCCGGTTTTTTTGGAAATTACAAGTAGGTCCACGCTAGGTACGTGCGAGTCACATGCGGGCGTGGAGATTTTGCAAAGATAACCTAGCGTTTTTGGATATTGGTGATTGGTCAATGAATATGTTTATTTAGTTATAAATTTTCTCAGAAATTTGCATGTACCTCCTTGGACTTCTGGATATTTACGTATATGCCCCTGTCAGCAAGGTATTTTCTCTTTGTTTCTTTTAATTATTTTGTGCATCTTTAAAATCCCAAAAATTCCCAAAAAAATTGCATAGCTTTCTTTTTGTTAATCTTTCACACCATATTTTTATTTTGAACTTTTATTGCATTTTAAAAAACATGTATTTTCTCTACTATCTGCATTAGAAAATACATAAAAATTATTAAAACCCCTTGAAAAATTCTAAAAAATTATATTCTGTGTCTTTTAATGTGTTTTAATTTCAGCTTAAAAATCATAAAAAGATACAAAAGAAAACTCTTAAAAATAGCAAAACTCTTAAAAATCTCATAAAAATATTAAAAATTCCATAAAAATCCTAAAAATATACTTTTTGTCTATGAATTTTCTTTGTTTTATTCTCGTTGTTTTAAAATTATTTTGAGGAATTTTTGGTTCTGTTTGACATTTTTATCCTCATTTTAGTTTCAAACCTTTATATTGTTCACTATTTTCAGTATTTTTCCTTTAAAAATACCAAAAATTAGGAAAAATAAAGAAAAGTCAAAAAAAACATTAGAAAAATATAAAAAAACCTAAAAATATTTTATTTCCTGAATTTTTGCTTAATTTACATATTTTTATAAATACATTATCTCTCTTGTCTTTTATTGTATATATACTTTCCTTTATCATTTAGAAGAAAAAGAAAATATAAAAAAATATTAAAATAAAAAGAAAATACAAAATCAGAAACTAAAAATCAAAAAATAAAATTATAAAATCAAAAATAAAAAAATATAAAATTAAAAACCCACGAAAAGTTCAATTTGGTTAAGTGATTCACAAGACATAGGGTGCTTGACTTTTATTTAGCCTGCTTTACTCCTTTGCTTCATGTGTTCGACCCCTACTTGCTTGCTATTATACATTTTTAGTAGGGTATAATAAATTTTAACTCTTGCTCTAATTATTTGATTATTTGTGTGGGTTAATTGTTGATCAACGAGAAGGCGTGAGCAGTCGCCTCAACGATAGTGAGCCTGATCTGTCAGGCCATTACTTAGCGGCCCTCGTCTTCCCATTTTTCAAGCACCGCCTCCGATGCAGCCTCTCCCCATCGAGCTGGGGGCAGTACCCCCTCGTCGTAGATCAGAGCGACACCACCTCCGTCGCAACCTCTCTCCATCGATCGGGTGGCAATACTGCCTCCATCGTAGCCTCTCTCCATTAATTGTGGGCAGCACCGCCTCCATCGTAGCATCTCTCCATCGATCCAGGGCAGCACTGCCTCCATCGTA